>JAKSZT010037083.1:856312-1000606 GCA_026826555.1 Tolypeutes matacus
GATACCTCCAACTTCATGTTTGTTTTTCAATATATCTTTGGCAATTCTCCAAATATATTTTGTGGTTAGTTTTTCCAGTTCCTTAAAAAATATAGTGTTGACTTTTATTGGGATTGCATTAAATCTGTAGATTAGTTTGGGTAGGATAGACTTCTTGATGATGTTTAGTCTTCCCATACATGAACAGGGAATATTTTTCCATTTATTTAAGTCTTCTTTGATTTCCTTTAACAGTGTTGTGTAGTTTTCTGTATATAAGTCCTTTACATCTTTAGATACATTTATTCCTAGGTATTTGATTCTTTTTTTACTATTGTAAATGGTATTTTTTTCCTGATTCCCTCCTCAGTTTGCTGGTTATTGGTGTACAGAATTGCTACTGATTTTTGAGCATTGATCTTATAGCCTGCAACATTACTGAACTCCTATATAAGTTCTAGAAGCCTTGTTGTCCATTTCTCAGGGCTTTCTATGTATAGGATCATGTCATCTGCAAATAATGAAATTTTTACTTCTTCATTTCCAATCTGGATGCCTTTTATGTCCTTTTCTTGTCTCAGTGCTCGTGCAAGTACTTCTAAGACAATGTTAAATAGGAGTGTTGATAGTGGGCATCCTTGTCTTGTTCCCAATCTCAGAGGGAAGGCTTTTAGGATTTCACCGTTGAAAGTGATGTTAGCTTTGGGTTTTTCTTATATACCCTTTATCATTTTCAAAAAGTTTCCATCGATTCCTACCTTTTGTAGTGTTTTTATGAGGAAAGCGCGCTGTATGTTGTCCAATGCTTTTTCTGCATCTATAGAGATGATCATGTGATTTTTTTCTTTCTGTTTGTTTATGTGGTGTATTACATTGATTGATTTTCTTATATTGAAACATCCTAGCATACCTGGGATGAAACCCACTTGTTCATGGTGTATAATCCTTTTGATATGTTCTTGAATGCGATTAGCAAGTATTTTGTTAAGGATTTTAGCATCTAGGTTCATTAGAGAAATTGGTCTGTAATTTTCCTTACTTGTGGTATCTTTATTTGGTTTTGGTATTAGTGTAATGTTGGCATCATAGAATGAGTTAGGTAATATTCCTTCTACTTCTATTTTTTGGAAGAGCTTAAGTAGAATTGGTGTTAGCTCTTTCCGGAATGTTTGGGAGGTTTTTAATGACTGAGTCTATCTCTTTACTTGTAATTGGGCTGTTGAGTTCATCTATTTCTTCTTTCATCAATGTCGGCTGTTTGTGGGTTTCTAGAAACTTGTCCATTTCCTCTAAATTGTCATTCTTGTTGGCATATAATTTTTCAAAGTATCCTCTTATGATACTCTTTATTTCTGTGGGGTCAGTAGTGATATCGCCTTGCTCATTCCTTATTTTATGTATTTGCATCTGTTCTCTCTTTTTCTTTGTTAGTCTGGCTAAGGGTTTGTCAATTTTGTTGGTATTCTCAAAGAACCATCTTTTGGTTTTGTTTATTGTTTCCAGTGCTTTCTTATTCTCTATTTCATTTAGTTCTGCTCTAATGCTGGTTATTTCCTGTTCTCTACTTCCTTTAGGTTTAGTTTGTTGTTGTTTTTCCAATTCCTCCATGCGTGCAGTTAGGTCTTCAATTTTAGCTCTTTCTTCTTTTTTAATATATGAATTTATGGCTATGAACTTCCCTCTCAGGACTGCTTTCGCTGCATCCCATAGGTTTTGATATGTTGTGTTGTTGTTTTCATTAGTTTCAAGGTAGTTACTGATTTCTTTTGAAATTTCCTCTTTGACCCACTGTTTGTCTAAGAGTGTGTTGTTTAACTTCCATATCCTTGTGCCTAACCTGTTTCTCTGACCCTTATTGATTTCCAACTTCATTCCGTTGTGGTCAGAGAAATTACTTTGTATAATCTCAATCTTTCTGAATTCATTGAGTGTCGTTTTTGTGGCCTAGCATGTTGTCTATTTTGGAGTATGTTCCATATGCACTGGAGAAGAATGTAAATCCCGCTCTATTTGGGTGTAGTGTTGTGTATATGTCTATTAAGTCCAAATCTTCTAATTTATTGTTGAGTGCCTTCGTTTCTTTATTGATTCTCTGTCTAGATGTTCTGTCTAATGATGATAGTGGTGTGTTGAAGTCCCCTGCTATAATTGTAGAGGAATTTATTTCTCCTCTTAGTTTTTCCAGAGTTTGCCGCACGTATTTTGAGGCACCTCGATTAGGTGCGTAAATGTTGATGATTGTTCTCTCTTCTTGAGAGATTACTCCTTTTACTAATATGTAGTGTCCATCTTTGTTTCTTACAATTGTTTTGCATTTAAAGTCTATTTTGGCTGATATTAGAATAGCTACTCCTGCCATTTTTTGGCTATTGTTAGGTTGTAAAATGGTTTTCCAGCCATTCACTTTCAGCCTGCTTGAATCCCTGGGCTGAAGGTGGGTTTCTTGTAGACAGCATATAGATGGATCATATTTTCTTATCCATTCTGCCAATCTGTGTCTTTTGATTGGTGAATTTAATCCATTAACATTCAGTGTTATTATTCGTAACGAATTACTTACTTCAGTCATTTTTTCTTTGGGTTTATGTATTTTATATGTTGTTTTGTTTCTCTTTTTGAGTTTTCAGTTGTTTTTAAACTGTCCTCCATCTCTCTCTCCTTTATTTTTTCCTTTCAACTTGTAGAGATTCCTTTAGTATTTCTTTTTTTTTTTTTTAAGATTGTTTTTATTTATTCATTTATCCCCCCCTTGCTGCTTGTGCTCGCTCGGTCAGCTAACCATGCCGTTCAGGCGGGCTTACCTTCAACAGGAGCCCCCGGGATCTGAACCCGGGGCCTCCCATATGTTAAACGGGAACCCTAATGATTGAGTTACAGCCACTTCCCCCTTTAGTATTTCTTGAAGTGGTGGTTTCTTCTTGACATACTCTCTTAATTGCTGTTTATCTGTGAATATTTTGAACTCTCTATCATTTTTGAATGCCAGTTTTTCTGGATAGAGAATTCGTGGCTGGAAGTTTTTTTCTTTTAATGTTTTGACTATGTCATACCACTGTCTTCTTGCCTCCATGGTTTCAGCTGAGAAATCAGCACTTAATCTTATTGTGCTTCCCTTGTATGTGATGGTTCTCTTTTCTCTTGCTGCCTTGAGTATTTTCTCTTTGTCTTGAGCATTGGACAATTTGACAAGTATATGTCTTGGAGTTGGCCTGTTGGGATTTATACTATTTGGGGTGCGCTGTGCTTCCTGGATCTGCACATCCATCTCTCTCAATAGAGTTGGGAAGTTTTCAGCCATAACTTCCTTCAACACTCCTTCTGTTCCCTTTCCCTTCTCTTCTCCTTCTGGGATGCCCATAATGCGTATGTTTGTGCGTCTTGCATTATCGGCTAATTCCCTGAGACCATACTGGATTTTTTCTATCTTTTTGTCTATCTTTTCTACAATCTCTTTGATTTCAACTGTATTGTCTTCCATATCACTAATTCTTTCCTCTGCCTGTTCAATTCTGCTGCCATGTGAGTCCAGCATCTTTTTCATTTCTTGACTTGAGTCTTTGTTGGCCATCATATCCATTACCTTTTTAGGTGTGTTAGCTATTTCTTCAGTATGTTCTCCCAGTGTCTTCTTTATATCCTTAATCTCTTCCTTCAGTTCTTTAAGTTGGTCCATGATATTTGTTTGGATAGCTTTGATTAGTTGTTCGATGTACTGCATTGCTTCCTGGTTTTTATTTTGTGCACTGGACTGGTCCATGTTTTCCAGTTTCTCAGAGTCATTTGTATTTTTCTGTTGCCCTCTGGTCATCATATTATCTTGATGGGTTTGTTCAGTTGATTAGCTTTCTCTATGCTCTAGAATTTTATTTAGCTGTTGGTTCTGCGTGTGAGTTAAGTTTTCTCTTTGGCAGTTTTTCTTCTTATTTTATTTCATTGCTTCTTTCTATGTTCCCTTGAAGGCAAAAGGTTAGGGCCAGAGGAATCAAAAGATGTAAGGAAGGCGGAAGGATAATAGAAATATTGATAAAAGTTAGAAGAGGGGCAAAATGAGACTTAATGAGATGAATATTTAACTTGAGTAGGCAGTGTAGAGTACTAGGAAAAAATATGGAGTTCCTACAATGGACTGGGAAAACAAATGGAGGAATGTATATATATATATGTAGTGATTTAGAAGGGTAGAATTATGAGGAGGGAGAGAAATAGTAGAGAAAGGTCTGAAAGGAAAAACTTAATACTAATAAAAAAAAAAGAAAAAAGAAGAAGAAGAAAACAAAATAGTTGGGATAGAAATTCACACCCTTAAGTTGTGGGCCTATGAAAAAATGTTGTCTCTAAGAGCCACAACAGAAAACAGAAGGCAGAAAGATGCAGGAAGGATAAGTGATAGTTTGTAATACAGAATCAATATATACAGCGAGTGGGAAATTACTGAATAAGAAGCCCAGCAAAGAAGCGACCAGCTGGCAGCACCTATTTTAAAAAAATGAAAAAAAAAAAAAAAAAGAAGGAAAAAGGAAAGGTGGAGGAAAATGGGAATAATAGCAATAGACCAGAAAGTAACAGAGAGAAACCAAAGATCCACACAGGCAAGCAATCAAACAGAGCTAAGGGGGTCAATGAATCCCCTTGGGTCCACGTGGATCCTTACTGCCTACTTGTGTTTATCAATGAATTTCCCCACAGGGTTCTATATGCAGGTCCTGAAGCAGCTCTTAGCTATTAAACTAAATTAAAAAGAATTTATTTTTCATTTGTTGAGGTGACCTCAGTTTTTTTTTTTTTTTCCCAAATGCAGGACCCAAAATTTTTCCTCCTCTAGACCAACCTCCTTATGGAAGGTACCCTACCTGGGCCCGTGGAAATTAATGAAGCACGTCCCACTTTCCGGACTCCCCAGGTTAGCTGAAGCTCTGATGTTAGTCAGTGAGGAGTGCTAAAGATGGATGATTCCGCCCCTTCTGGCGCTGAGCTCCAGCATCACTGGGCTGCTGAGAAATCAGTTTGTGTGCAGATTCGCGTCTGCTCTTAGCCTAATGCTGCTTCAGGTCAGCTTATCTGCTCCCCAAAGCTATGGGGCGGTGCAGGCAGCCAGATCAATGTCTAAAAATATAAAATACCATTCCCTGTCTTCCAACCGAACCCTCCCTTTTTTGGGAAGTGTCCCTTCCTCCTGGCCCCGCAGCTGCCCGGGTCTTATCCCTGGGGGGCTAGGGAAGTCAGCTGGGTTGCCTGACCATAATCCCTTCTCCGGTTCACTGGGTGCTGATTAGCTTGTTTGCTCTGTTCACACAAGGTCCAAGGGGTGCCAGGCCGCCAGATCCCCAGAAAATAAAACTTTTTCGCCCCACCCGAGGCTCCAAATGGCTGTTTTATTTTTTTTCCCCTAACCGCGGGGCTCAGCCGCCTGTGCCAACCTCCACCGTCAGCCTCAAAACTCACCAATCTCCACCGTTCGGTCCACGCCGCCGATCCGCGCAGATAGATGTCCCAAACCTCTCACTCCACGCGTGCACAGCACAGACCCCCGGGCAGGATCCCGTCCCCAATCCGCCTTGCCCTGGGAGCTTGCAGTGTGTGCCCTCCTACACTAACGCCATCTTGGCCGCCTCTTCCTGTGATGGCTTTTAATTTGCTTTCATTATTGAATGACAGTTTTGCCAGATACAGAATTCTTGGCTGGCAATTTTTCTCTTTTAGTACCTTAAATACATCCTACCACTTTCTTCTCACCTCCATGGTTTTTGGTGAGTGATGGGCACTTAATCTTATCAAATTTTGCTTTTATGTGATGCTTTTCTTTTCTCTTGCTGATTACAGAATCACATGTTTTGCTCTGATATTTGTCATTTTGACTAGTAGGTGTCTTGGGGTAAGTCTATTAGTATTTATTCTGTTTGGGGTGCATTGTGCTTCTTGGATATTGATATTTATGTCTTTCATAAGTGTTGTGAAGTTTTCAGTCATTTCTTCATTTTTTTTTCCATTCTTCTCTTCTGAGACACTGATATTGTGAATGTTTGCGCATTTTGCATTGTCATTCAATTCCCTGAGACTCTGTTCCATTTTCCCCAATAACTTCTCTTTCTGTTCTCCTGTCTTTGCCATTTCTGATACTGTTCAAAATCACCAATTCTGTGTTTGAGTAATTCAAATTTGCTCTTATGTGCATCTAATCTAATTTTAATCTCATCCATTGTGTCATTCATTCCTATAAAGCTGGGCACTTTCTTTGCAGTCTTTCAAATTTTTCTTTATGCTCACCCAGTTTCTTAAAATCATTTATTTCTGTAGTCATATTTTCTTTGAAGTGATTTAGGAGAATTTTATGATTATCACTAATTAATTATTTTAAATTATGTATCTCATCAGGATATTTGGTTATTTCTTTTGGTGGGGCTTCTCCTCCTGTTTCTTAGTATGCTTGGTAATTTTTAGCTGATTTCTAGGTATCTGAATGTGTTGGTGAATTTACTCTGATTACCAATTGCTCTGTCACCTTTTTTTCACCACTCTTTTTTATTTTCTTCAACTTATTCTTAGTCTTTAAAATTGCCCAGCTTACGTTATCAAAATTGGACCAGGACTCACTTGTGAGGTACAGACTTTCTCTCAAGTGTTAGGATTCTGATAGAATAGAGACCAATTTCATGCAATTTCCAGACCAGCCAGCAGATTGTGCTCATAAAAACACCTTTCCATGGTGGTGTTTCAGTGTGGGCTATCCTGTGTCCTTGTGTTGAATCTCCAGAGCTAAGATTCAAAGCAGACTCTGCTGGCCTAATTCACTGAAGAATAGCCTCCCAACTCCCCTTCTTTTTCCCTTGAATCAGATGAAAGGGAGGAAGCTGTCCCCTCTCAGTCAGCTGCAATGAGCCAGGCATTATACACCAGCTTAATATCTTGGGTGTAGGGGAGGGAAGCCCTTCCCAGCCACCAATTTTGATAATTGATATAACTGTTAAACAGATAGCAAAATATAGTAACTAAAAATTGTCAATGGTTTACAGTATAGTTTACAATTTAGACAATATAGTCTAATAAGTTTTGGTGATATTTACCATATCCTGTGTCCATTACTGTAAGGTAATGAAAAACCTTTCCCATTACCACTAAATACCCCATTAGATATTAACTGTTCATTCCTCCCCACCCCCTTGGGGCATATGACACTCCCCTGTCTTGACTCATGGAATATCAAGATTCATAGATGCATGCCCTGGGTATTTGAACCTGCCCTCACTAGTCTACCCACCTGTCAATGCTGTACCAACAACCCCAGGAATATGCAACTATACTCTATCCCTTTACCATAGATTATGTCCATATGGGTGATGGCTCAAACCCTGCTCTTCTCTTTCTATCCCTTGTTAACCTATCCTTCAGACATGGTTCTCAGAAACTGCTCACTTTCCTCTGTTCATATCAGTGAGGTCATATACTATTCATCCTTCAGTGCCTGGCTTGCTTCACTCAACATAAGGTCTTCAAGATTCATCCACGTTATTCCATGTGTTAGCACTTTATTCCTTCCTACAGATGAGTAATATTCCATTGTATGTATGTACCACATTTTGCTTATACATTCGTCTGTTGATGGGCACCGGGGAAGATTCCAACTTTTGGCAATGGTGAACAATGCAGCTATGAACATTGGTGAGCATATATCTGTTTGTGTCTTTGCTTTCAGTTCTTCTGGGTATATACCCAGCAGAGGAATTGCTGGATCATATGGAAGATCTACTGTTAGTTTTCTGAGGAACCACCAAACTGTCCTCCACAGTGGCTGGACCATACTGCAGTCCCCCCAGCAGTGGATGAGTGTTCCTATTCCTCCACATCATCTCCAACATATAGTGTCTCCTGTTTTTTTTAATAGCTGCCATTCTGATGGGTGTAAGATGGTATCTCATTGTAGTTTTGATTTGCATTTCTCTGATAGCAAACAATGTCGACATTTTTTCATGTGCTTTTTAACCATTTGTAATTCTTCCTTGGAGAAGTGACTTTTCAGGTCACTTGCCCATATTTAAAATGGGTTGTTTGACTTTTTATTTTCAAGGTGTAGGATTTCTTTATATATGCAGGATATAGGCTCCTATCAGATATATGGTTGCCAAATATTTTATCCCATGGGTAGGCTGCCTTTTTAATTTCTTAATAACATCCTTTGAGGTGCAGAAGGTTTTAATTTTGATGAGATCCCATTTATTTATTTTTTTCTCTTGCTGCTCGTGCTTTGGCTGTGAAGTTCATGAAACCATTTCCCATTACAAGGTCCTTTAGATGCTACCCTACATTATCTTCCTAGGTCTTTATGGTTTTGGCTCTTATATTTAGATCTTTGATCCATCTTGAGTTGATTTTTGTATAAGGTGTGAGATGGTATTCTTCTCTCATTCTTTTGGATATGGATATCCAGTTCTCCAAGCACCACTTGTTAAAGAGGCCACTCTCTCCCAACTGAGTGGGTTTCGTGGCCTTGTCAAATATCAGATGACTGTATATGCAAGGATCTACATCAGAACTCTCAATTCGTTTCCATTGGTCATTTTGGTCTATCCTTGTGCCTATACCATGCAGTTTTGATCACTGTAGCCTTGTAGTATGTTTTAAAATCTGGTAGTGTGATACCTCCAACTTCATTTTTCTTTTTCAATATGTCTTTGGCAATTCGGGGCCTCTTGCCTCTCCAAATATATTTTGTGGTTAGTTTTTCCAGTTCCTTTAAAAATACAGTGTTCACTTTTATTGGGATTGCATTAAATCTGTAGATTAGTTTGGGTAGGATAGACATCTTGATGATGTTTAGTCTTCCTATCCATGAATAGGGAATATTTTTCCTTTTATTTAAGTCTTCTTTGATTTCCTTTAACAGTGTTGTGTAGTGTCTTGTATATAATCCTTTACATTTTTGTTAAATTTATTCCTAGGTATTAGATTCTTTTAGTTACTATTGTAAATGGTAGTTTTTGTGCTCGTTATTGGTGTACAGAAATTCTACTGATTTTTGAGCATTGATCTTATAGCCTGCAATATTACAGTACTCCTTTATAAGTTCTAGAATCCTTGCTGTCGATTTCTCAGGGCTTTCTATGTATAGGATCATGTCATCTGCAAATCATGAAATTTTTACATCTTCTTTTCCAATCTGGATGCCTTTTATGTCCTTTTCTTGCCTCAGTACTCATGCAAATACTTCTAAGACAATGTTAAATAGGAGTGGTGATAGTGGGCATCCTTGTCTAGTTCCCAAACTCAGAGGGAAGGCTTTTCGGATTTCACCATTGAAAATGATGTTAGCTTTGGGTTTTTCAAATATACCCTTTATCATATTCAGAAAGTTTCTGTCTATTCCTATCTTTTATAGTGTTTTTATGAGGAAAGAGTGCTGTATTTTGTCGAATGCTTTTTCTGCATCTATAGAGATGATCATGTGATTTTTTTCTTTCAATCTGTTTATGTGGTGTATTACATTGATTGATTTTCTTATATTGAACCATCCTTGCATACCTGAGGTCATGGTGTATAATCCATTTGATATGTTGTTGAATGCGATTAGCAAGTATTTTGTTGAGGATTTTAGCATCTAGGTTCATTAGAGAAATTGGTCTGTAATTTTCCTTTCTTGTGGTATCTTTATTTGGTTTTGGTATTAGGGTAATGTTGACATCATAGAATGAGTTAAGCAATATTCCTTCTACTTCTATTATTTGGAAGAGCTTAAGTAGAATTGGTGTTTGCTCTTTCCAAAATGTTTGGTAGAATTCAGCTGTGAAGCCATCTGGTCCTGGACTCTTCTTAGTTGGGAGGTTTTTGTTGACTGAGTCTCTCTCTTTACTTGTAATTGGACTGATATATTCATATATTTCTTCTTTCATCAATGTATGCTGTTTGTGAGTTTTTAGAAACTTGTCCATTTCCTCTAAATTATCATTCTTGTTGGCATATAATTTTTCAAAGTATCCTCTTATGATACTCTTTATTTCTGTTGGGTCAGTAGTGATATCCCCTGCTCATTCCTTATTTTATGTATTTGCATCTGTTCTCTCTTTTTCTTTGTTAGTCTGGCTAATGGTTTGTCAATTTTATTGATATTCTCGAACAAGCAGCTTTTTGTTTTGTTTATTGGTTTCAGTGCTTTCTTATTCTCTATTTCATTTAGTTCTGCTCTAAACTTTGCTATTTCCTTCTATTTCCTTTAGGTTTAGTTTGTTGTTGTTTTTCCAATTCCTCCAAGTGTGCAGTTAGGTCTTCAATTTTAGCTCTTTCTTCTTTTTTAATATATGAATTTATGGCTGTGAACTTCCCTCTCAGGACTGCTTTTGCTACATCCCATAGGTTTTGATATGTTGTGTTGTCATTTTCATTTTTTCAAGGTAGTTACTATTTTTCTTTTGAGATTTCCTCTTTGACCCACAGTCGTCTAAGATTGTGTTGTTTAACTTCCATATCCTTGTGCCTAACCTGTTTCTCTGACCTTTAGTGATTTCCAATTTCAATCCGTTTTGGTCAAAGAAATTACTTTGTATAATCTCAATCTTTCTGAATTCATTGAGTGTTGTTTTGTGGCCTAGCATGTGGTCTATTTTGGAGTATGTTCCATGTGCACTCGAGAAAAATGTAAATCCTGCTGTATTTGGGTGTAGTGCTCTGTATATGTCTATTAAGTCCAGGTCTTCTAATGTATTGTTGAGAGCCTTTGTTTTTTTATTGATTCTCCATCTAGATGTTCTGTCTAATGATGACAATGGTGTATTGAAATCCCCTGCTATAATTGTAGAGGCATTTATTTCTCCTCTTAGTTTTTCCAGAGTTTCCTGCACGTATTTTGTGGCACCCCGATTAGGTGCATAAATGTTGATGATTGTTCTCTCTTCTTGAGAGATTACTCCTTTTAGTAATATGTAGTGTCCATCTTTTTCTCTTACAATAGTTTTGCATTTAATGTCTATTTTGTCTGATAATAGAATAGCTACTCCTGCCCTTTTTGAGCCATTTTTAGCTTGTAAAATGTCTTTCCAGCCATTCACTTTCAGGTTCCTTGAATCCCTGTGTCTAAGGTGGGTTTCTTGTAGACAGCACATAGTTGGATCATATTTTCTTATTCATTCTACCATTCTGTGTCTCTTGATTGGTGAATTTAATCCATTAACATTCAGTGTTATTACTCATAACAAATTTCTTACTTCAGCCATTTTTTCTTTGGGTTAATGTATGTCATATGTTGCTTTGTTTCTCTTTTTGTCTTTTCAGTTGTTTTTAAACTCTGCTCCAACTGTCTCTCCCTTTTTTTTTTCCTTTCAAATTGTAGAGTTTCCTTTAGTATTTCTTGAAGTGCAGTTTCTTTTTGACATACTGTCTTAATTTCTCTTTATCTGTGAATATTTTGAACTCTCCATCATTTTTGAATGCCAGTTTTGCTGGATAGAGAATTAATCGCTGGAACTTTTTTCTTTTAATGTTTTGACTATGTCATACCAGTGTCTTCTTGCCTCCATGGTTTCCAGTGAGAAATAAGCACTTAATCTTATTGTGCTTCCCTTGTATGTGAAGGTTCTCTTTTCTCTTGCTTCCTTGAGTATTTTCTCTTTTTCTTGAGCATTGGACATTTTGACAAGTATATTTCTTGGAGTTGGCCTGTTGGGATTTATGCTATTTCGGGTGCGCTGTGCTTCCTGGATGTGCACATCCATCTCTCTCAATAGGGTTGGGAAGTTTTCAGCCATTATTTCCTTCAACACTCCTTCTGTTCCCTATCCCTTCTCTTCTCCTTCTGGATGCCCATAATGCATATGTTTGTGTGTTTTGTGTTATCAGTTAATTCCCTGAGTCCACGCTGGATTTTTTCTATCTTTTTGTCTATTTGTTGTACTATCTTTTTAATTTCAGCTGTATTGTCTTCCATATCACTAATTCTTTCCTCTGCCTGTTCAAATCTGCTGTTGTGTGAATCTAGTGTCTTTTTGTTTTCTTGGATTTTGTCATTGTTCATCATCATATTCATTATCTTTTTAAGCATGTTTGCAGTTTCTTCCGAATGTTCTCCCAGTGTCTTCTTTATATCCTTAATCTCTTCTTTCAGTTCTTTAAGTTGGTCCATGATATTTGTTTGGATAGCTTGGATTGGTTGTTCAATGTTCTGCATCACTTCCTGGTTATTAATTTGATCATTGGACTGGTCCATGTTTTCCTGTTCCCCAGAGTCGTTTGTATTTTTTGTTGCCCTCTGGTCATTATATTATCTTGATGGGTTTTTTCATTTGATTAGCCTTTCTCTATGCTCTAGGGTTTTATTTAACTGGTGGTTCTGTGTGTGTGTTAAGTTTTCTATTTGGCACTTTTTCTCTTTATTTTATTTCCTTGCTTCTTTCTATGTTCCCTGGAAGGTAATAGATTAGGGCCAGAGGGTCAAAAGATGTAAGGAAGTCAGGAGGATAATAGTAGTATTGATACAAGATAGAAGAGGGGCCAAATGAGACTTAATGAGATGAATGTTTAACTCGTGTAGGCAGTGTAGACTAATAGGAAAAAAAGTGGAGTACTTACAATGAACTGGGAAAACAAATAGAGGAATATATATATATAGTGATTTAGAAGGCTAGAATTATGAGGAGGGAGAGAAATAGTGAAGAATGGGCTGAAAGGAAGAGTTAATACTAATAAAAAGAAGAAGAAAACAAAATAGATGGAATAGAAATTAACACCCTTGAGTTTGGGCATATGAAAAAATGTTGTATCTAAGAGCCACAACAGAAAGCAGAAGGCAGAAAGATGAAGGAAGGATAAGCGATAGTTTGGAATACAAAATCAATATAGACAGTGAATGGGAAATTGCTGAAGAAGAAGCACAGCAAAGAAGCGACAAGCTAGCAGAACCTATCTTAAAAAATGAAAGAAAAAAGAAAAGGGGGAAGAAAGAGGAAAGAAAAGCAAGAGACAAAAAAAAAAAAAAAACAACAAAAAAAAAAAAAACAAAAACAACAACAACAAAAAACAAAGAACCACATAGGCAAGCAGTCAAACAGAGCTAAGGGGGGTCAATGATTCCCCTAGGGTCCATGGATCCTCTCTGCCTGCTTGTGTTTATTAATCAATTTCCCCACAGTGTTCTATATGCAGGTCCTGAAACAGCTTTTAGCTATTAAACTAAATTAAAAAGAATTTATTTTTCATTTATTGAAGTGACCTTCTCACTTTTTTTTGGTGAAATACAATACCCCAAATAATTCCTCCTCTAGACCAACCCTTTATGGAAGGGACCCTAGCTGGGCTCATGGAAGTTAATCAAACAGATCCCACTTCCTGGACTCCCCAGGGTAGCTGTAGCTCTGATGTTAGTCAGTGCAGAATGCTAAAGATGGTTGGCTCCGCCCTTTCTGAAGCTGAACCCCAGTGTCACCGGGTTGCTGTGTAAATCAGGTTGACTCAGGAGATTCACCTCTCCTCTCACCCTGGTGCTGCTTCTAGTTGGCTTATCTGCTCCCCAAAGCTATGGGGTGGTCCAGGCCGCCAGATCAATGGCAAAAAAAAAAAAAAATCCCTTCCTTGTCCTCCAACAGAACCCTCCCTCTTTTGGAGAGTGCCCCCTCTTCCTGGCTCTGCAGCAGCCCAGGGCTTATCCCTGGGCAGCTAGGCAAATCAACTCCCTCCCCGAACAAAGAATCACCCCTCCCTTCCACTGGGTGCCGATTCGCTCTGGCTGTTCTGTTCACCCAAGGACCATGGGGCTCCAGGCAGCCAAATATCCAGAAAATAAAACTGTCTTGCCCCTTTATCAGAGCCCTCCCTCAGAGAGTGCTCCCTCCCACTAGGCCCTGTCTCCCGGTTGCCGAGCCCTGCTCGCAGCTCGAACCGGCTGTTTTGTTTTTTATTTCCCTTCGCGGGGCTCAGCTGTCAGTGCCGACCACCACTGGCAGGCTTAAAACTCATGAATCTCTACCATTCCGTCCACGCCATTGATCCACGCAGATAGATGTCCCAAGCTTCTCATTCCATGCGCGCACAGCACTGACCCCCGGGCAGGACCATGTCTACGATCCGCCTTGCTCTCAGTTCCTTTACTTTTTTAGCAGGCTTTCAAATTGTTCTTTATGTTCACACAATGTCATTTGATATCTTTTATCTCTTTCATCATATTTTCCTCCATCTCCATAAATTGTTTCAGGAAGTTTGTTTGAACATTATTTATTGTTGTCTTAAATTCTGAATCTTATCTAGATTCTTGACTGGTTCCTTTAACTGTCCTATACCTTCCTGATTCTTACAATGTGTGGTTATCTTTTGTTGTTACCTAGGCATCTGCTTAATTTGATGATTTTGTTCTTTTGATCAATTTCTCTCTCTTGCCTAGTGGTTTGATTTCACAGCTCTTCTTTGATTTTTATTTTATTTTCTTAAAGTTTAATATTGCCCTGTTTTAGTGGTCAAAACTGTGGCAAGGAATTGTTAAAATGGCCCAACCAGGACAAACATGCCTGAGAAAGAATTGGGAGAGACCATTCTGTCTTCCTTCCCTTTCCCATCTAGTTCAGCAAATGGTGTTCCTTAGGAAACACATCCAAGGATATGAATCCTTAAACTCCCACCAATTCTTCTGAGCTAGCATGTTATGGTAGTTATGTTTGCCAAAGCAAAACCACAGTGAGCCCTCTGCAGCACCCTCACTCTTCTAAGAGAAGGAATCTATTTCTTTCCCTCTCAGTTTACTGCTCAACCCCAGGTTTCTCTGAGGCTGTTCACCTCAAGGTTGGGGGATGGGTGGTGTTCCCAGCCTCAGGGGTATAAACTCACAGTCTTCTCTTTGGCCTCTGCATTTCAGCATCCCCTGTCTCTCCTGGATGATGTGTGTGGCACTTTCTTGGTCTTCAGGGCTCCTCAAAGTGGCCCCTTTTGACTATATCTATGCCTTCTCCCCATTTTTTAAGAGAGTTGTGTCCTGCCTAAGATATTCCAACAGCATCTTTCCTTCTCATTTCTTTTTGAACATATTTTTCATTATATTCAACTGTGGTTACAATGTGCCTACAATTTAACATCATAATCTGTAATAATTACATTGGATTTGATATCAACTGAACTTCAAATGAATATGCATTCCCTATTTCTACACATCTCCATCCTACCACCTTTTTGTTGTACTTCATACAAAATTATCTTTTTAGTTTGAGAACTTGTAGGTTTACAGAACAATCATGCATAAAATACATGATTCCTATATGCCAACTAATTATTAACTCTTTGCATTGTTGTGGAACATTTGATTCAACTGCTGAAAGCAAATTTTAAAAATTGTATTATTAACTTGTCAATGGTTTTAACTCAGGGTTCACTGTTTGTGTAGTTTCATGGGTTTGCATTTTTAATTTTTGTCTATTACCATATATACAATCTAATATTCCTCCTTTTAACCATATTCATATTTATTTTCCAAGGCTGTTAATTACTTTCACAATGTTGTGCTACAATCACCGCCATCCATTAACAGACATTTCCATCATTCCAAATAGGGATCCTGTACATTTTAATCTTTAATTGCCCTTTCCTACCCCCAGCCCTCCCTGATAACCTATATTCTAGATTCTGATTCCATGTTTTGCTTATAATATTTGTTTCTAATCAGTGAGATCATAGATTATTTATATTCTTTGTGTATGGCTTATTTCACTACATATGCTGCCATCAAGATTCATCCATGTTGTCACATATATCAGATTTTGTTCTTTTTTAGCTGAATAATATTCCATGGTATGAATATACCCCATTTTCTTATTCATTCATTGGTTGATGGACACTAGGGTTGCTTCCATCTTTTGATATTTGTGAATAATGCTGTTATGAATATCAAAGTGCCAATATTTGTTCTATTCCCTACCTTCAATTTTTGTGGTTGTATACCTGGTAGTAGAATTGCTGGGTCAAATGCTCTTCCAAAAACCCTGCACCATTTTCCTTTGCTAGCATCAATGAATGAGAGTTCCTAATTCTCTGCATCCTCACCAAACTTGTAATTTATCATTTTTTCCTTAATAGCCAACATTCTAATATGTGTGTAATGTTATGTCATTTTTGTTTTGATTTGCATTGACCTAATGGCTACTGATGTTCATCTGTCCATGACCTTTCTGGTCGTTTGCATAATTTCTTTGTAGAGATGTCTATCCAATTCTTTTGCCCATTTGTGGATAGGGTTGTTTTCTTTTTGTTGTTATGTTGAAGGATGTATTTACTTTCATGATAAAATCCTCTGAGGCACAAAAACTTTCAAATTTTTTACTCAAACTTTATTTCATATTCTAAAAATGAAATAACAGACAAAAGGCAGCTTAACAAGTTATGGATGCATTACTCCAAAAAAGTCTGTCCAGGAAGTTTTATCTCATCTTAATCTAAACACAATTGTTCCTCCAGTGTTCAGAAGGATACAGAGTTGAACACAGAATGGTTAAATAACATAATCATGTTCTCCTTGTTAATGAAGAAAATGAAGAGAAAAATGCTTAATCATATTCATATCTCATAAAGCTAAACCCTATACTCTTTTTTGACCTTTAACATTAATATAGTACTGTATTTGCTTTTGCTACAAAATAGTACAATATTATTGTTAACTATAGTCTACAAGTTACTTTAGTTACATTTTCCCATGTATCACCATATGCTTAGCACCTTGTAGTAGAGGAACATTCTTGCATTTATATTATAAACTACTATGCTCATCTATTACTCAAATCACTGTTATACATTCCCTATAATAATGTGTGTGTGTGTGTGTGTATATATATATACATTGCATATATTATCCTGCAGTTGTCCTCCAACTAACATTAACCTTTCTAGAATACCTGTTTCAGCCACAATCATATCCATAAACCAAAAGTAATTATTACACTCATTATAATGTGCTACTATCAACTCCATCTATTACCATAATTGATCTTATTAAACATTCTATATACATCCAGCATCAGCTTTCCCTTCTCAACCCACATTTTGTCTCCCACCAACCTACACTCCATAGACCACCTCCATAAGTTTACTCATAATATTTAGTTCATATCACTGAGGCCATATAATATTCATACTTTTGTGTCTGGTTTATTTCACTCGATATTATGTCCTCAAGTTTCCTCCATGTTGTCATGTGCTTCCCCAATTCATTTCTTCTTGCTATAATATTCCATTGTATATATGTGTGTGTGTATGTGTGTATACATACCAAATTGTGTTTATCAGTTCATCTGTTGATGGACATTTAGTATTCCATCCCCCCCTTTTTTTTTAGTATTTGTTAATAAAAACTTTAATTTGAATGGTTTCATTTATCTATATTTATTTTGATTCTTGTGCTATGTTTTAAGGTCTATGAAATCATTGCCTAATGCAAGGTCCTGAGGAAGCTTACCTATGTTTTCTTTGAGTAATTTGATAGTTCCTGCTCTTATATTTAGGGCTTTCATCCATTTTGAATGGCATTTTTATAAGGTGTGAGGTAGGGGTCATCATTCTTGATTAGGCAAATGGAGATCCAGTTTTCCCAGGATCAGGAAAGAAGGTTGAAGTGACCGTTCTTTCTTAATTGAATGTTCATTGTCCCTTTGTCAAAAATCAATTGGTTATGACACAGAATACTACTTATTGTATGATTCCAATTATATTAAAAGTAAATATAAATTAATTTTTAAACATGAATTGAGATTAGTGTTTATGTAGGTCTGATGAAGGAATGCTAATATGTGTGCAGTCTTTCTTTATGGAGTAATGAAATTGTTCTAAAATTTTTGAGATGATGAAAGTACAATATTGTGATTATACTAAAAGCTATTGATTATTCACTTTGAATAGAAAAGCCAGAAACAGCAGCTATGTAAAATTAGAGAAGCATAGAGAGATTGAGAGATGAGGAATTTTCTTGTTCATTTGTCTGTTCATTATTATTATTATTATTATTGAAATAATCAAAATGCTCTAATAATGATTGAAGTGATGAGTGCACAACAATGTGAGTATACCTAATATAATTTATTGTACCTTTTGGATGAATTGTATGCTTTATTAATATGTGTCAATGAAATTGATTTGTTAAAAAAATAGCTAAAAACAAATCAGTTGGCCATGAATGTGAGGGTTGCTTTCTGAATATTCCATTTGTTTCCATTTGTCTATATGTCTGTCCTTGTACCAGTACCACACTGTTTTGATTACTATGGGTTTGTAATAAGTTTTAAGTTTGTAAAGTGTTAGTCCACAACTTCGTTCTTCTCTTCAAAGATGACTTTAGCTCTTCAGCAACCCTTAATCTTCCATGTAAATATGACTGGCTTTTACATTTGTGTAGAGAAAGTTGTTGGAATGTTGATTGGAATTGTGATTAATCTACAAATCACTTTGGGTAAGATTGATACTTTAACACTATTTAGCCTAATAATCCATGTAAATGGAATGTCCCTCCATTATTTATGGGGTTTCTTTGATTTTTTTAATCAATGTTTTGTAACTCACTGGGTACAAAGTTTACATATGTGGTTAAAATATTCCTTGATATTTATTATTGTTTTGCTATTGTGAACAGCACTTCTGCTTGTGTTCTAGTTCTGATTGTTCATTGCTTGTGTATAGAAATACTATTGATTTTTTTTTGGTGTAGTTTTTGTGATGTGCCACATTTATGAACTCATTTATTAGCTCTTGAATGATTGTGGATTTTTCAGGATTTTCTATAAATAGTATCATGTCATCTGCAAGTAGAGAAAGATTTCTTTTTCCATTCCAATTTGGAAATCTTTTATTTATTTTTTCTTGCCTAATGCTCTGGCAAGAAGTTCCAGTAAAATGCTGAATAAGAATAGTGATAGTTGGCATTGTTTTTTTGGTTCTGAGCTTAGAGGGAATGCTTTCAGTGGTTCACCATTAGTATGATGTTAGCTATGGTCTTTTCACATATGCCTTTTTTTTTTGGTAATGAAAATGATTTTATTTTCTGACTTTAAAAATTCATTGTATAGGTTTATTTTCTAGTATTTATACATAATAAAACATTCTTTTTGCTAAGCTATAATTTTTCCCCTCAGCCTCTAAGTTCTTTTTTTTTAAAGGTACTTAGATTACATAAATGTTATGTAAAAAAATAGGGGATTCCCATGTGTCCCACTCCCTACCCCTCCCACACTTTCCCACATTAACAGCATCCTTCATTAGTGTGGTAAATTCATTGCAATTGATTAACATATTTTGGAGCATTGTCACTAAGCATGGATTAAAGTTTACCTTGTGGTTTACACACAATTCTGTTGGTTATGGCAAGATATATAATGGCCTGTATCTGTAATTGCAATGTCATTCAGGACAATACCCAAGTCCTGAAAATGTCCCTGCATTACACCTGTTTTTTCCTCTCCTTGACCTCAGAACCTCCAGTGACCACTGCCTCCACATCAATGATAACATTTCTTTCATTGGTAGCATCACAATAAGTCTATAATAGAATACCAGTAAGTCTACTTTAGACCATAGGTCATTCCCCAACCCTGAGGATTCTGGGATTGTGATGTCCACTTCACCTCTAATTGAGAGGGAGCTGCAATCCACTAGGTCTGATGGATGGGGTTCTCTTGCTGGCAGTTGAAGACACTCTTGGTTCCTTGGTATGGTAGTGGTCTATCATCCCCTCCTTGTTAGTTATACTGGGTGAGACTAGTGAACTGGAGAGTAGGTGTTACAACTCTGTTGAGATTCAGGGATCATCTGGCACATGGACAGCCCAAAGATTTAACTCTCTTGGATGGACACCTGCCAATTCCAGTACTAATTATAGGTTCAAATAGAAGAACAGATGAGCCATATGTAGCGAAACACAACAGAGCCCAACTCTGTCACCCTGAGGAGCATAAATTCCAAAGTATTGCCCACTGGCAAGGTACCAAACTCCTGAGCTATCTGCCCTGACTATAGTGTTTGTCCTCACCTATTGGGCACCACCCATGCTCTCGATAGACTCTTGTACCTCTATTTGAGAACATAGTGGCCTCCTCAGGATGGGAGTCCATCACTTTGCAACTCATTATGTGGGTCTACACCCACTGATATAATACACAATGGCAAGATGAACATTTACACACACCCTAGAAGTCTGCCCCAAGTGTGCCTTATCCCAAATGTCCCCCACATTCAACACCCCCAACCAGCAACCCTCCCTTGTCCTATTGCCACTGAGCATTTCCAACATTGTAGTTTCAACCATATACCTGCCAATCTCCAGTGTTTACCTGCTTCCCTCAACCTTCCTCCCAGTTCCAAGGATAGTCCAACCCACCCTCCCTACTCCACCCCTCTTACAAACCAGCACCGCATCATTATATGCCTGTCATGCCCTTCCACTGTACAACTATACACTTCAACCTTATCATAGGTTTTGCCTATATGGGCATTGGCTCACAACTTTCTTCTCCCTTTTTAGTTCCTGTAAACCTATCTTCCAAACTCTAG
This sequence comes from Tolypeutes matacus, assembly GCA_026826555.1. NCBI lineage: Eukaryota > Metazoa > Chordata > Mammalia > Cingulata > Chlamyphoridae > Tolypeutes > Tolypeutes matacus. The sequence continues at coordinate 876,776 of JAKSZT010037083.1, forward strand.
CTCTTTGAGTCTGCTCAATTTGCTTAATTCCTATCAGTTAGGTCATGTAATATTTGTCCTTCAGTGCCTGGCTTGCTTCACTCAACATAAGATTCTCAAGATTCATCCATGTTATCCCATGTGTTAATACTGCATTTCTTCTTACAGCTGAGTAATATCCAATTGTATATATATACCACAATTTATTTATCCATTCATCTGTTGAAGGGCATTTGGGTTGATTCCAATTTTTGTTCTATGTGGTTTTTATGTAGAAAGGATCCTGGCTTTTGTAAACTAACTTTTATGAAAAACTTGAGGTGATCATGAGAATTTTTTCCTTCATTCTCAAGCTGTTTTTTTCACTCAAACAATTTTATTAAAAAAAAAAACCCTGAAATTAAATTCTCTATTTCAATTACACACTATGGCTTTACTTTTAAGTTACATCTACAAAATGTATCACATAGAAGAAAGCTGAAAAGAAATGAAAGAATGTGCAAATGTTAGCATGTTGTCTTTGGATGATATGATTTTAAAAATATTTTATTGAAGTATATCATGCATACATGGACATACATAAACAATAAGTGTGTAGTAAAAGTTGTGAACTTACAAAATAAATATGCATAACATCATACAGATGTTCCATATATCACCACTCCACCAAGACCTTGCATTGTTGTGAAACTTTTGTTACAAACTATGCAAGAATGTCATCAAAATATTACAACTAACTAAAGTCCACATCTTACATTTGGTCTATTTCCCCTCAACCCACCTTATTGTTTTTTATACATATTTTTATTACAGAGGTTGTTAACTTACAAAACAATCATGCACATGTGTAGAATTCTCATACAACACCCCTTCACCAACACACCACACCATGGTGGAATATTTATTACAGATAATGAGGTAATATCATCACACTTTACCACCAACCATGGTCCATAGCATACATTTGGCACATTTTCCCCATTCCTCCTCATTATCAATGCAGTATATCTTTGGCACTGATGCAAGAAGTATTGCAAGAAGTAACAGTTTTGTTGTTAGCCACAGTCCATAGGTCATACCAACTGTATTTTCCCCATGCTTCTTCACATACCACCTCCCTGCAATAGTGATATACATCTGCTTCTAGTTCTAGTGCAAGACACACTTGTATCTGTATCATCAACCACAATTTTCATCCACCTCTGGGTTCACTGTGTTATTCAGTCCCGAGAGTATTCTTGAGCTTACTTTTCAATTGATATTTAAATTCCTAGACTACCCTTTTCAGCCACAATCCCATTTATAAGACAGCTACTCTTCATTATAATGTGTTACCATCAATGAAATGGGCAAAAGATTTAAATAGACATTTCTCCAAAGAAGTAAGACAATTGGCCAAAAAACACAGAAAAAAATGTTCCATATGACTAGCTATTAGGGAAATGAAATAAAAACTACAATAATAAATCATTTCACACCACATAGAAAGGCCATTATTTAAAAAAACAAACAAACAGAAAACAATATGTGCTGGAGAGGATGTGGAGAAATAGGAACATTTCTTCACTGTTCGTGGGATTATTGTTGTTTTTACATTAATTGAATTTTTTAAGTTGAACCACCCTTGCATACCAAGGATAAATCCCATTTGATCAAAGAGAATAATTTTTTTAATATACTGTTGGATTCTGTTTGATAGTTTTCTGTTGTGGATTTTTACATACATATTCATAAGTTGAATTGGCAAATAGTTTTCTTGTGGCATCTTTCTATGGCATTTGTATTGGGTTGGAGATGGCACCATATAATGAATTAGGGGGAGTTCCTACTTTTTTAGTTTTTTGGAAGAGGTTGAAAAGAATTGGATTTGTCTTCTTGAATTGTTTATTAGAATTCTCCTGTGAAGCAATCTGGTACTGTTTTTTCTTTTTGTTGTTGTTGTTGTTGTTGTTGGGAGGCTTTTGCTTACTGATTCAATCTCTGAACTAGTCATTGGTATGTTGAGATCCTCTATTCCTTCTTGATTTCATCCAAGTTATTTGATTTATTGACATAAAATTGTACAAAGTATCCTCTTGTAGTCTTTTATTTATCAGTGAGGTCAGTAATAATAGCCTCATTTTAATATCTGACTTTTGTTATTTGTATCATCTCTTTTTTCTTCATTAGTCTCATTAAATTTTTATCAATATTTTGAACTTTCCATTGAACTAACTTTTGGTATTGTTGATTATCTTTTCTATTTGTTGTTTTCTATTTCATATATCTCCTTTTTAATGTTTCTTATTTCCTTCCTTCTCCTCTCCTTGAGTTTGATTTGCTCTTTTTTTGCCAGCCCTTCCAGAGTTGAGGTTAGCTTTATGTTTTCTGATTTGAAGTACTTCCTCATTTTCTCTTAACGTAGGCTTTTAGAGTTATAAATTTCTTTTTCAGCATGCCTTTGCTATGTTCCAAAAGTTTTGTGCATTGTCTTTTTGTATTCATTTGCCTCAATATATTTCCTAGTTTCAGGTGTGATTTCCTCTATCACTCATTTTTTAAAAGAGAGTGACAGTTAGGACTTTGGGGAAGATGGAGGAATAGAGAGACACAGAACTCAATTTTATCCCAGAAAAATAGCTAAAGGATGGGCAGCAATGACCTGAAAATATATTTTAGGATATAAGGCACCATGGGAGGTATAGATACTACCCAGAATAAAGAGGAGCAAAGGAAAAGAATGCCAATGGCAAAATTCTGTCAGTAAAATCTGCAGCTAAACCTACTGCTGCCTATCCCTGTACCATCAGAGGAAAAAGCTTTGAATTATCTGGTTTTGGCCAACAGTTATGGACAGAGGTGGCCACAAGGACACCATTCTCAGGAACAGAGAGAGGGGGGGTGCAGCCTAAGGCTGATTCAGCTTTTGGCCAAAAATTTTGGCCTGTTGTGTCCCATGAGCCCTTTGGGCTGGATAAGGCCACACCATTGTTTGCTCTGGTAGCTGGTAGGGGAAGAAATAATCAAACTCTGACAAACATGCTCCCTACTGACCAGGATTGGTTGATGAGGATGCAGAAGGGAGTGGAATTATTTCCTACTTGGTAAAAGGGTGAGGGTTGCCAACAAAGGTTTGAGAACAGCCTCTGAGAAAATTTGACTTGTGAGGCTCTGAATAGCCTTAAGGCAGGATCCACTGTCACATACCTATAGTAAGTGTTACAACAAATACGTTCTGATCAGGATTTGAACTGAGAAGGCTGCTGAAGAGCACCATCTGTTGTTGGTCCAAGGAAGTGCATACAAGGAAATTAAAACTAAATAAGAGAGGAGTTTTTGGGCCTTTATAAATTCCCACCCAAAAGTCCTTGGAAGCTTGTCTGCAGCCCATTACTGGGTCCATGGTTCAGAATTGAGCAAGTAGACAGGGATAATCCTAAAGAGCTAGAATAGAGTGAACCAAGAATCAAAGAATGGCACTAATAAATACATGAGAGAGAGAAATTAAACATAAGAGTAAACTCGACATCATAATCAAATGCCTATGAATCAGCAAAACATTACAATTCAAAAGAAGAAAATGGAAGATATGCCCATGCAAAGAAATATATCAGAGCCCCATATGAGATACAGGATTTGAGACAATTAATTAATGAGGTTCACACAAATTTTCTAAATCAAATCAATGAGTTGAAAGACAATATGGCTGCAAAGATAAAGGACATCAAGAAGATATTGAGAGAGCAGACTCAAAATCATAGAAGATAGGATAAGTGGTGGAGAAGGCAGAACATCTGAAATTGAAGAAAGATGAGAACAGAGAGACAAAGGAATGGAAAATATTGAGCAGGGGATCAGGGAGTTGAATAATAATATGAAGTGCAACAAAATATATGTCCTGGGAGTTCTAAAAGTAGAAGAGAAGGGAAAAGGGGCAGAAAGAGCATTTGAGGCAAAAATGGCTGAAAATTTCCCAACTGTCATGAAATAAATGAATTTACATGTCTAATAAGGACAGTGTATGCTAATCATAATAAATCTGAATAGACCTTCTCCAAGACACATGCTACTAATAATGTCAAATGCCAAAGATGAGAAGAAAATTCTGAGATCATCAAGGGAGTAACAAACCATCACATACAGGGATAACCATAAGGCTTATTCCAGAATTTTAATCAGAAACCATAGAGGTGAGAAGACAGTGATATGATATAATTGGGATGCTGATAAAGAAAAATACTCACCCAATAATTCTCTTCAGAAAAATTGTCATTCAAATATGAAAGTGAGTTTAAAATACTCACAAACGAAAACTAAGACAATTTTTAAAAAACATCTGGTTTTGCAAGAAGCATTAAAGGGAGCATTCCAGCCTGAAAGATAGACAAGAGAGTAAGAGAAAACTATTAGAAAGGATAGCCAAAAAAGAAAAAATACAGATGAAAATAAGATATGATATATGAAGGCAAAAGAATAAAATGGTGGAAGTAAATAATACATTTATAGTAATATCATTGAATGTGAAAGGATTAAACTACCCAATCAAAAGAAATAGACTGACAAAATGATAAAAAAATACATGAACCATCCATATGCTCTCCATAAGAGATTTGCCTTACGTCCAAGGATACAAATCATATGAAAGTGAAAGGCTGGAAAAAAATATTCCACAGAAATGCAACCAAAAAAGTGCAGGGGTAACTATACTAATATCAGACATAACATATTTTAATGCAAAATGTTATGAGATGGAGGCCATTAAATATTACTAAAAGGGACAATCCACCAGGAAGAAAAAATAGTCAAAAAAAAATATTTCTACACCTAACCATGGTGCTTTAAAATACATGAGGCAAATTTTGGCAAAATTGGAGGGAGAAATAGGCATCTCTACAATAGTATTTGGGGACATCAATACATTATTCACATCATTAGATAGAACAACTAGAGAGAAGATCAACAAGAAAACAGAGAATTTGAACAATATGGTAAATGAGCTAGATCTAACAGACATACAGAGAACATTGCATCCCAAATCAGTGGGTTATATGTTCTACTCAAGTGCTCAGGGATCTATCCCCAGGATAGACCACATGTTAGGTCATAAAGCAGGTCTCAGTAAATACAAAAAGATTTAACTTATATAAAGCTTCTTCTCTGACCATAAAGGATAAAACTAAAAATAAATAATAGACAAGAAAGGGGAAAATTCCCAGATGTATGGAGGATAAAAAAACACAATCCTAAAACTATCAGGAGATCAAAGAAAAAACTGTAAGAGAAATTAGGAAATATATAAAAATGGATGAGAATGAGAAAACTGCTTATCAAAACTTACAGGATGCAGCAAGTGCAATGTTGAGAGGGAAATTTATAGTCTTAAATGCCTATATTAAAAGAGAAGCAAGAGCTAAGATCAAAGATCTAATTGAATACTTGGAGGAACTATTAAAAAAAAAAACCCTGCAAATCAATACAAAAGCAAGCTGAATGGAAGATATAATAAAGAATAAAGCAGAAGCAAATGGAATTGAGAACAAAAAATAGAGTTTTTTAAGCTGGTTTTATAAGATCAATAAAATTGACCTTTGCTAGAAAAACAATAAAAAAAGAGAAGATGCAAATAAAATCAGAAATGAAAGGGGATGTTATGACTGAACCCACAGAAATAAAAAGGATCATATAAGGATATTATGAGAAACTGTATGCCAGCAAATTAGACAATGCAGATGAAGTGGAGAAATTCCTAGAAATGCAAAAAAAAAAAAAAAAAAAAAAAAAAAAGCTACATTAACTCTACATGAAATACAAGAAGTCAACAAACCAATTACACTAAAAGAGATTGAATCAGTTATCAAAAAACTCCCCATTCCCTGGGATGGCCGTCCCAGGGAATGGAGAGAGCCTGCAGCTGCAGGCAGGATAATCCCATTCACTGTATCCATGGGATATAAGCCCACTCTCACATGGAGGTGGAGTGGACATCACCATCCCAGACTCCTCAGGATTGGGGGAAGAGCTATGGACTAGAGTGGACTTAATAGTATTCTGTTGTAGACATATTGTGATTAAAGCAATGGAAGAAATTATAACAGTAAGGTGGAGCTAGTGGCCACTAGACACTTTTGGGGCAGGAAAGGGAAAAGTAGTTGTAATACAGGGGCTTTTTCAGGACTTGGGAATTATCCTGAGTGACATTAAAATGACAGATATAGACCATTTTAAACCAGCATATACCATGCAGAACTGTGTGGGAGAGAGCGTGGTCTACAATGTGAACTATGGTCCATGCTTAGTGGCAAAGCCCCAGGATGTGTATATCCGTTGCAGGTGATGTGCCACACTAATGAAAGATGTTTATGTGGGATGTTATGGGAGGTGTGGGAGGTGGGGAACATGGGAATCCCTGTTATTTTGATGCAACATTTATGTAATCTAAGCATCTTAAAAAAATATATATATATATATATATAATAACATTTATGTAAGCAAATGCACATATATGCATATATATTTATAAATCATTTTACAAATATTGGTTTGTATTGTGAAAAATTTGATTTTTACCCACAATAAAACAAACAAACAAAAAAACTCTGCAAAAAGTAAAGTCCAGGAACAGATGGCTTTGCAAGAGAATTCTAACAAGCATTTTCAGAAGAATTAACACAAATCCTGTTTAAACTTTTCCAAAAAATTAAAGAGGAGGAAAAATTACCCAACATATTTTATGAAGCCAATATCACAATAATAGCAAAAGAAAATAAAGATGCTACAAACAACAACAGCAACAACAAAAAACCCAAAACTAAATATCAACCTCTGTAATGAACAAAGCTGCAAATATTCTCAGCAAAAAAATTGCAAATAGAATCCTACAGCTTATTAAAAGAGTTATACTCCAAGACCAAATAGGATTTAGTTCTGGTATGCAAGGGTGGTTCAACACAAGAAAATCAATTATCATAATATACCACATTAAGAGAATAAACCACTTGATTATATTGATTGATGCAGAAAAGACATTCTATAAAACCCAGCATACTTTCTTGATTAAAAAAAAAAAAAACTCTTTAAAATATAAGAATAGAAGGAAAGTTCCTGAATATTATAAAGGGCATATATGAAAAATCCACAGAAAACATCATACTAAATTTGGAAAGGTTGAAAACATTCCCTGAAAGACAGGGAACAAACAATGATGTTCAATGTCACCACTGTTATTCAACATTGATGAGAAGTTCTAACTAAAGCAATTGGACAGGAAAAAGGCATGAAAATGGGGTGGGGGTGGGGGAAGCAAGTAAAACTCTCAACATTCATAGAGAACATGATTTTATATTTAGAAAATTCTTAAATATCTACAATGAAGCTACTTGAGATAATAAATGAGTTCAGTACAGTGGCGGGAGTTAAGATCAATATGCAAAAACCAGAACTGTTTCTGTACAATAGTCTTGAACAATCTGGGGAGGATATCAGGAAAATAATCCATTTACTATTGCATCAAAATTACTCAAATACCTAGGAATCAAATTAATTTAAAGATGTATTGGATGCAAATTCAGAAAACTATTAAAGACATCTCAGAGAAATCAAAGAAGATCTAAACAAATGCAAAGACATTATATGATCATGGATTGGAAGACTAAATATTGTGAAGATGACAATCATACCTCAACTGATTCATAGCTTCAATGCAATCCCAATCAAAATTCTAAAAGCCTAATTTACAAAAACAGAAAAGATAATTACCAAATTTATTTGGAAGGAAAAGCATACCCAAATAGCCAAAAACATCCTAAAGTGAAAAGCAATATGGAGGACTCTCACTTCCTGATCTTGAAACATAAAACAAAGCTACAGTGGTCACAATAGCATGGTATTGACATAAAGACTGACACATTGATCATTGGAATAGAATTGAAAGTCCAGAAATATTCCCTCGCCTTTAGGGCCAACTGGTTTTTGACAAACCTACCAAGGGGATACAACTGTCTCTTCAACAAATGTTCCTGGGAGAACTGGATATTCTTAACCGAAGAATGGAAGAGGACTCTTACTACACTTCTAAACATGAATGAATTCAAAATGGACCAAAGACCTCAATGTAAAAGTCAGGACCATAAAACTACTAGAGGAAATGTAGGGAAACATCTTCAAGATCTTGTCAAAGGTAGTGCTTTCATGGACCTTACACTCAAAGCATGAAGAACATAAGTCAAAATAGATAAATAGGACTTCCTCAAAATTAAACACTTTTGAACATCCAAGGACTGTGTTAAAAGAGTAAAAATGCAACTGACGCAATGAGAGGAAGTATTTTGAAATCATATATCCAATAAGGATTAATATCCATGATATATAAAGAGATGCTACAATTCAACAAGAAAAGGCCAAAAAACCATTTAAAAAATGAGCACAAAACTTGAGTAGACATTTGTCCAAAGAAGAAATACAAATGGTGAAAAAATACATAAAAAATATTCATCACTAGCAATTAGGTATATGCAAGCCAAAGCTACAATAAGATGTCATTTAACACCTATTAGAATGGCCACTATTAAAAAGACAAATAGCTATAACTGTTGGAGAGGATGTCAAGTTGTAAGAATGCTTATTAACTGGTGGTGGGAATGTACAATGTTATATGGAGTCTTGTCTTATAATTCCTAATGTAGTAGGATAAACTATGCCACTACTAGGTATATTCCCAGAAGAACTGAAAGCAGTGTCATGAACAAATATCTGCACAACAATGTTAATAGCAGCATTCTTCACAATTGCCAAAGATGGAAACAATCCATGTGTCCATCAACCAATGCAGGGATAAAGAGTAGTGTATACAAGCAATTGAATATTATGCAGCTGTAAGAAGAAATGAAGTCATGAAGCATATGACAACATGGATGAAGCTGGAGGATATTATATTGAATTAAACTAGCCAGACAAAGGGCAAATACTGTATGATTGTGGTATTACAAACTAAATACCTTGTGTAAACTCAGGTAGTAAATAACTAGAATATAGGTCAGCAGAAAATAGAATGAGGTTAGAGAATGGAAAGCTGAGGGTTAGTCTGTGCAGATTTGATACAAAGATACATAAATCTCTGGAAATGAATAGAAATGTGAAAGCACATCATAGTGTTTGTAACTAGCAGTCCTAATATATGGGTATCACAGTGGTTGAAAGGGAAAGTCAGGGTATGTATATTAGTAGAAGGAAAGCTAAAAAATGTAATGTGGGTTTGAATAACATAGCAAAACATCTTGTGAAATATGAATATGGGTAATATTGCAAATATAAATATAGAAAACTGTTTTTCTTTGAAACTGAGCAAATGTATGTTAATGTTACAAGATGTTTAAATCAGGAAAAATACAAACAAATCAAAATATGGATAGTAGTGTATAATAATATATGAATAATGTTCTATTAAGGATAAAAATAAGAAATATGTGAAGTGAAAGAAACTAGATAAAGGTATTACATATTGTTTTATTCCATGTATACAAAATATAAATAAAAATAAATTAAAAAGAAAGAATAGAAAGAAACACCCATCCCAGGGAATGGAGAGAGTCTGCAGCTGCAAGCAAGATAATCCCATCCATCTTATCCATGGGATATAAGCCCCCTCTCTCTTGGAGGTAGAGTGGACATCACCATCCCAGACTCCTCAGGACTGGGTGAAGAACTATGGACTAGAGTGGACTTACTGGTATTTTGTTGTAGACATATGTGATTCAAGCAATGGAAGAAATTAAAACATTGATGTGGAGCCAGTGGCCATTGGATGCTTTGTGGGCAGGGAGAGGGAAAAGCAGTTGTAATACAGGGGCTTTTTTGGGACTTGGGAATATCCTGAGTGACATTACAATGACAGATATAGGCCATTTTACATCAGCATATACCATGCAGAACTGTGTGGGAGAGAGTGTGGTCTACAATGTGAACTATGGTCCATGCTTAGTGGCAAAGCCCCAAGATGTGTATATCCAGTGCAGGTGATGTGCCACACTAATGAAAAATGTTTATGTGAGAGGTTGTGGGAGGTTTGGGAGGTGGGGAACATGGGAATCCCATAATTTTTGTGTAACATTTATGTAATCTAAGCATCTTTTAAAATATATATTAAAAAAAAAAACCTCCCCCCCAAAAAAAATCTCATGGGTGGGAGAGGGGAGCCCTTCCTGGCAGCCAGGAGGTTTAATAACTCATGATTAATTGTTTTGGCTTCTTTGTGTCTCTGACCCTCACTCTTCTGGGAGCTGGTAAGGAGTGTCTTGGTTTGCTGTGCCCCAAAGCAGGTCCCCACAGCAGCCTGTGGCTTTTTCTTTGTTGTTTTAGTGAGAGTTAAGATTTTTTCTTTCTTTCTTTTTTTTGTTTTAAAGCCCCTGTATTACAACTGCTTTTCCCTTCCCTGCCCCAAAAGTGTCCAGTGGCCATTGGCTCCACCTCGCTGTTTTAATTTCTTCCGTTACTTGAATCACAATATGTCCACAACAGAATACCAGTGAGTCCACTCTAGTCCATGAGAGTTAAGATTTATATGTCTAATCCATTAGCCATATTTCCACAGTCAAGTTTGTTTAATTTTGATGGTAATTGTATGTTGTAAGGTATTTCCTTGGAGACAGTTTCCAAAATCATTTTGGTAACTTAAGCATATTAGGTATATAGAATATGTTTTTTATTATTACTATGGAAATGAAAGAAATTTTGTCCTCAAATTTTGTTAGAAGGAGGAAAATGTGGGATAATACCTGAATGAATATAGAAAGGGTAGAGGGTTCACACACAAAAAAGGAAATTTTGTGGTCAAATTTGGGCAAGATTTGATGGGTCTATTTATGTTTTAAAAGACAGTATCAGGGGGACGGATGTGGCTCAAATGGTTGGGCATCCATCTCCCATATGGAGGGACCTGGGTTCGATCCCCGGGACCTCCCGGTAAAAAAAAAAAAAGACAGTATCAAATAGAATACTGATGCAAAACTAAAATTTGTTTCTTTCCCTGTTAAAGTTTCTTAAATCAGTCTCTTAGTAAAAAGTTATAAAGGGTTTTCTCCTGAATAATGAGTATACAAAGCAGAAAATCAGTTTTATCAAAATAGCTTCTTGTACTTTAACCTTATCATGTCCTTTGTTATTTAAGATAAGCAGGTCTTCTCACTTTCAAAAGAACCTAACAACCTTTAAAATTTTTCTTTCTCAAAATCAAATCCTGAGAATTAGCTTTTAATTTCAAATTATTGTAAAAGATTGGTTCTTTCACCTTGTAAAAAGCAAAGTATTAAAAATAGTTTAATTTAAAAAAAGAGAAAGAAACAGAATAGAAGAATTGTACAGCAGGCAAAGCATAGGGATTTTGAGAAGCAATTATTTTTAAGGAGTAGAGATATTCTTTTTTTTTCTGTTTTTTTTTTTTTTTTTGTTGTTGTTGTTGTTATTATACAAAATACCATTGATTGTACACTTTGGATGGATTGTATGCTTTATTGCTATATATCACTGAAATTTAAAGAGTGTACTTGAATGTTTTTTTTTTTGAATCCCAAAGATTAAGTTCTTAAACTAATCCATTCTTGTGAGTGTGGTACACTTTTATTGCATAAAATTCACTTTGATTATCACTTTCAATTAGATTGCTTTAGAGTGTTTGATTACATCAGTGGGAAATGGCACAGGTTAGGTCTCTGCCCTCTTGCTAGATCTTATATACTAAGAACACAGAGAAAGAGACTGTGGAATTTTTAGATTATTTCATGAATTCCAAAAAGAAAAATATTATATATTTTTAAAAATCTATTCCTGTGTGTGTGATACCATTTGATTGCAATAAATTTGGTTGAGGGACATTTAATTAGATTAATTGATAAGATTGCTTAAGGGCTTTTGATTGGACTAACTCAGTGACACATGATGCAAGTTAAGTCTCTGCTTCCTTGCTGGGTCTGATAAATACCCAGAGACAAAGGGAAACAGACACAGGGAAAGGAAGCTGCCATATTTGATCTTGCCATGTGAGAGAAGTTTTGCCAACAGCTTAGATACAAAGAGAGAAGGCCCCTAGAGGCTCAAAGAACAGAGGCCCAGAGAGAGAGGAGGCCAGGTAAAAGATGACAAGCTCTATGTCTTATCTGCCTACAGATGCAGAAAGGCAGAGACCTTGGCAGACACTCTGGCCACCTTGCTTTGCAACATGCCCAGACAACATAATCAAAGATTGCTGAATTTTGTGAGAAAGTACCTTTTATTGTCTCCTCTTTTGTACTTCTCACAGCCTTGGAACTGTATGTTTTTACTCCAAATAAATCCCTTTTATCAAAACCAACAACTTTTGGTACTTTTCATTGGCAGCCCTTTAGCATACTAAAACAGAAATTAGTACCAAAAGAGTGGGGTGCTGCTCCCAATAAGTACTAAAAATATTGGAATAGTTTTATAAATGGGTAAGGGATGTTTTTTGGAGGAATGTTGAGATGCTTGATATAAAAGACCAATATTGCTTTGAAGAGACTGTTGGTAGGAATGTGGATCTTAAAGTTATTTCCAGTGAGGTCTTAGAAGGAAATGATAAAACTATTATTGGAAACTGGAAAAAATGCAATCCTTGTCTTAAAGTTGCAAAGAACTTTGCAAAATTGACTCATGACGTTAGATTGAAGACAGAATTTGAAAATGAGGAGCTTGGTCATTTAGCTGAGGAAATTTCCAAAGTAAATGTGGAAAGAGAGAAAAGAGATAAGATGATAATTGTTGGGTAAAAGAAAACCAGAGACTGATAACATAAATTTCAAGCTTCTAGAAAAGAAGGCCCTGGAGGGTAGTGCCCTATGTGAAACATCTAAACTTGGGGCTTGCAAGTCAGGATTGTAAATGCAGTTATCCAGGAAGGGCTCGTGGCAAGTCTTACTGTCTGGATCCCTGTTTTCTGCATGCTAAACCAACAAGCTTTTTGTGAAATTTTTATTGAATGAAACCACTGTCAGCATGGTTGAAAAGAGACAGGGAGGGTAGAAATTGAAGAAAAAAACAGCATCAAGTGGAAAACCAAGGAAGCTGGGGTCTGAACTTAAGATCTCCTCAAGTCAAGAGAGGGACCACATCCACGTGGGCTGAAAGGGTGAATTTGCCCCTGAATTGGAAGAGGATTGGCATTCCATCTCATTGTTCAGGGTGATTTGGGATGTCCCAGGCTACAGGGAGGGTGGAATGCATTCCTCAGTGTTTGGGGAGAGTTAGATCACCACCCTACTACTCTGAACAGATTGTTTTTTTTCCCCACAATTAGGGAAAGTCAGGTCACCACCACACTGTTATGAAGGAGTTGGGCCTGCATGCCAGAGAGTAGGGAGTATGTTGTCATTGCTTCATTTTACTAAGGTGGTTGAGACTGTACTCCAGTGATTGGGTAATGTGTGGCCATCATTCCAATGTTATTGTATGGTGATCTCTGGAGCTTGGTCACCCCCAGATGCTTGAAGATGGTAGAACAGAAAGTATGGCTGTTTGGCAAGCCTGTGGAAAGGGTGGGCCCCCATGAGACCCAGAGGAGAAGGAAATATCTTTCTAAGGATAACTCACTGACTTTGAAATCTAATGGAGTATGCTCTGCATATTTTGGAAATATTTGGGACACTTAACTCCTTTTTTCCCTCCCAATTTCTCCTTATGGTGATGCAAATGTTCATCCTTTGTATGTTCTTTCTTTTTATACAGGAAGCAGATAATTGTTTTCTAAGTTTCAGAGGTCTACAGTGAGAGGGAAATTTTTACCCAAGCAAAACTGCATGCCTGAATTGATTTTTTTTTTTACACTTAGCATTGCTACTGAATTGATTTAAGATATTTTGAATGTTGTGATGTAATGAATGAACTTTGCATACAGAAGGGCATGTACTTTTGGGATTCAGAGGATGGAGTCTGGCACTTTGAAATTTTTTTATGAATTCTAAAATGAAAAAGATTATGTTTTAAAACTAATTTACTCCTGTGGGATTATATTAAATTTGCTTGAAGATCCTTTCATTATATTAGATTTTGTGATAAGACCACTTAGGGATTTTTATTGGACTACATCAGTGAGGCATGACTCAGGTTGAGTCTCTGCCCCATTGCTGGGTCTGATATAAATTCAGAGACACACAGAGAGACAGAAAGAAACAGGAAAAGGAAATTGTCATATTTGATTCTGCCATGAGAGAGGTTTCATCTACAGCTGAGCTGCAAAGAGATAAGCCCCCATGAGGCTCAAAGAGCTGAGGTCCAGAGTAAGAAAAGACAGGCCTGGTAAAAGACAAACTCTATGTCAAGTTTGCCTATAGCTGCAGAAAAGCAGAGACATTGGCAGAGATCATAGCCACCTTGGTTTGTCACATGCTCAGACAACAGAATCAATGGTTGCTGAACATCATGAGAAAGCATGTCTTATGGTGCCCTGAATTAAATTACTCAGAGCCTTGGAACTGTACATTTTTACCCCCAAATAAATTCTTTTTATAATAGTCAACCCAATTATGGTACTTTTCATTGGTAGCCCTTTTGGAAAACAAAAACAGACACAGGAAAGAGAGCCATCACCATCTTTAACCTGCCATATATGAGAGAGGACTTGGGGATCGCTATGCAGCCAAAGCTGAAGCACAAAGCCTCCAAGAATCTAGGCCCATGGAGAAGACCAATGCTGAAGAAATGATCCAGATGCTTGTTTGCATACAGCTGAACTAATGGTGAAAGCATAGCACTCAAGGCTGAGAGAGAAGGAAAAAAAAAAAGAAACAGGCCATATGCCTGATCACCCAAAGTGATCTGTGAGATGGTGAACCCAGAGGGGAAGGCAGGGGCCTTGGCAGATATTAGCCACCATCTTTGTTCCCCATGTGGCAGTACGCCTGGATCACCAATAGTTGACTTTGGTGAGAAAGTATTTCTGCTGATGCCTCAATTTGGATATTTTTGCAATCTTGGAACTGCAGGCTTTTACCCTTATAAAATTCTCATTATAAAATCCAACCCATTTCTGGTACTTTGCATCAGCAGCTGTGTGGCAAATTAAGACAAATAACATGTTTAATTTCCACATATTTGCAAATCCTCCATTTATCCCTTTATTATGGATTTCTAGCTGCATTCCATGGTAGTAAAAAAATGCATTGCATGATTTCAATATTGTTGAGTTTACTGAGACTTGTTTTGTGACCAAAAATATGGTCTATCCTGGAGAATGTTCCATGTTCACTCAAGAAGAATGTTTATTTTTTGTTATTGGGTTAAGTGTTCTATATATGTCTGAAAGGTCTAGTTGGTTTAAAGTATCATTCCATTTTTGTATTTTCTTATTGATCTTCTGACTAGATGTTTTACCCATATTGAAAGTGATGTATTAAAGTTTCCTCCTATTAATGTAGAACTATCAATTTCTCCCTTCAAATCTTTCAGTGTTTGCTTCATATATTTTGGCATTATGTTGTTAGGTACATATATATTTATAATTGTTCCTTTTTGGTGAATTGACCCCTTTATCAGTGTATAATGACCATATTTGGCCCTCATAACTGTTTTTGATTAAAATCAATTTTATGTGTTATTTGTATAGCTATCCCTGCTCTCTTTTTATTACTACATACATTATATAGTTTTTCCTGCTTTCACTTTCACCTACTTGTATCTGAATTTATGTGGGCCTCTTGCAGACATAATATAGCTTGGTCATTCTTTTTGATCCATTTTGCCATACTCTGTCTTTTGACTGGTTAGTTTATTCCACTTATATTTTTAAAAAAACTACTGATAATGCAGGACTTTCTTCTGGCATTTTGCTATTTAGCTTTTAAAGTCTTTTTTTTTTTTTTTTTTTTTTTTTTTTTTTGCCTCTCAATGTTTCCATTAACGATTATTTTCCTACTTATTTGATTTTTTGTGTTCTACTATATTGAGTACATATTCTTTTTATATCTGGGTATATTTTTCTTCTATTTTCCTTGTGGCTACAATAGGGTTAAAATATGACATCTTAAATATATAACAATCATGTTTGACTTGCTACCAACTAAATTCAATAGTATGCACATACATACACATTCTTTTCACATACCCCTCTCTCTCCCACCTGTTTTTTATACTTATTATCACTTACATCTTTATAAATTATGTTCCAAACCATAAATTTATACTTGCTTTTTATGCATTTGTGTTTAAAATCTGGAGGTATTAAAAAGTGGAGATACATACCAAAAAATACACAACAATGATATTGACATTTATAATTACACAAATGGTTACCCTTACTGTAGGAGTTGATTTCTTTATGTCTCTTTGAACCACTGTCTAGTGATCATTCCTTTCAGTCTGAAGAACTCACTTTAGCATTGCCTGTAAGGCAGGTGTAGGTTTAAGAACTAACTCAGCATTTGTTTATTTTGGAATGTGTTAATCTTGCCCTTAATTTTGAAAGAATGTGTCAACAGATATAGAATTCGTGGTTGGCCATCATTTTAGCTTGTGCATTTATACTGCAAGCTCCAGTCTGCTGTTAGAACCCTGTGTGTAATTTTTTTTCACTTTTTTGTTTTTTTAAATTTCCTTCAATTACATAAATGTTACAGAGAATATTTAGGGGGTTCCCATATGCTCTGCTCCCCACACCTCCCACATTTTCCCACATTATTAACATCTTTCATCAATGTGGTATATTCATTGCAATTAATTTTGGAGCATTGCCACTAAGCATGGATTATAGTTTATATTGTAGTTTACACTCTCTGCCATTCAAATCTGTAGGTTATGGCCAGATACATAATGGCTTGTATCTGTTGTTGTAATGTCCCTTAGGATGATTCCCAAGTCCCAAAAATGCCCCCCTATTACAAATGTTTTCCCTCTCCCTCACTCCAGATCATCCATGGGATACTGCCTCCACAACAATGGTATTTCTTATATTGCTATAATCACAATAAGTCTATAGTAGAATATTAGTAAGTTTATTTTTGTCCATAGTTCATTTCCCAATCCTGAGGACTCTGGGATGGTGATGCCCACACCACCATTAATTGATGAGGCTTCAGTCCCATATATCTAGTGGATGGGAATCTCTTGCAGTTGTAGGCACTCTCAGTTACTTGATATGTGATTTGTCTATCATCTCTTCCCCATTAGTTGTCCTGGGTGAATCCATTGAACTAAAGAGTAGGTGTTAGAACTCTTTTGAGATTCAGGGCTCAGTTGGCACATGGGCAGACCAAAATTTTAAGTCTCTTGGATGTACACCTACCAACTCTAGTACTAATTATAGGTTCCAATAGAAGGACAGAAGAGTCATGCATGGGGAAACCATTGCTAAGTCTAACTTTGTCACACTAGGGAGCATAAATACCAGATTAGGCTCTGGTGGGAAGGCACCAAACTCAAGTTATCTGCCCTGACTTCAGTGTCTGAATGTCTCTATATCCCTGAGGGGCTTCGCTGTTTTGGGTAGTATCTACTTTGGCCGTCAATGTGTTGAGATGTGCATAAGTGCTACCTCTGGGAAAGCCTCCCAATTCACTTTGAAGTCTTAGCCATAAAAACTCATTTGTCTTTAGCTTTTCCCCCTTTTGGTAAAGGTCTTTTTACCCCCAGATGCATTGCTTATTAGTACTTGGTAGCAATCCCTCAATGCCATGAAGGCTCATCTCCGGGAGTACTGTCCCATGCTGGGGAGGAGTTATTGCTTTTATACACTGAGTTTGGCTTAAGGAGAGGCCACATTGAGCAACAAGGAGGACCCCCATATGAAACTATTAGGTATCCAATGTCACTAGGCTAAATTTCAATTTCAAGAGTTAAGGTTCATAAGCATACTCATCAATATCAAGTGTCCTTGAATGGACCATCCTCCTTTACAAGTCATTGTCACTGTGCTTGAGGCATTCTTGTTGTGTCATTAGACAATGTGGCAGAGCCCCCCTGGGTGGGAATTTGATATTCTTTTGGTTATTGTGTGAATCTCCACCCACCATGACAATGTCCCAGGAACTTTTGAACACATTTGTATGCCTTATATGTATACCCAGCTGAACTTCCTCCCATGTATCTCCCCTCACTGACACTCCAAACCAATGATCCTCCCCTGTCACAGTTGTAACTATTCTGTGATCTAAAACTTCTTCAATAATGAAACCAATAAAATAACCACATACAATTAACAAGAAAATAAAATAACAATGAGTTTTATACATAAGAGGTAAAATACAGAAAAAAATAATAAAATGTAAAAGTAAAATAATATTTTAAAAATTGGGATATTAAAAAATAATGAAAAATAATTTAAAAAAACCACTTTTTTTGGACATTTTGCCTGTAAGACTGTTGTCCTGTATGTACAGTAACATTTTCTTCCTTTTATTCCCCCAGTGTCTTTTTTTTTTTTTTGAGGTTTTATTTTTATTTTTTAAAGACACTTAGATTACATAAATGTTACACAAAAAATATAGGGATTCCCATATGTCCCACTTCCCACACCTCCCACAACCTCCCATATAAACATCCTTCATTAGTGTGGCACATTAATTGCAATTGATAAACACATCCTGGGGCTTTGCCATTAAGCATAGACCATAGTTTACATTGTAGAACACACTCTCTCCCACACAGTTCTGCATGTTATATGATGACATAAAATGGCCTATATGTGTCATTGCAATGTCACACAGGACAATTCCCAAGTCCCCAAAAAGCCCCTGTATTACAACTGCTTTTCCCTCTCCCTGCTCCCAGAGCCTCCAGTGGCCACTGGCTCCACATCAATGTAATTTCTTCCATTGCTTGAATCACAATATGTCCAAAGTAGAATACAAGTAAGTCCACTCAAGTCCATAGCTCTTCCCTCCATCTGAGGAGTCTGGGATGGAGATGTCCACTTCACCTCCAATTGAGAAGGACCTTATATCCCATGGGGAAGATGGATGGGATTATCCTGCTTGCAGCTGTAGACTCTTTCCGTTCCCTGGGTCAGCCATTCTCCATCATCATTTCCCCGTCAGTTGTCCTGGGTGAGTCCGTTGATCTGTAGAGTAGGTGTTGCTGCTCCACCGAGGTTCCAGGCCCAGCTGGTACATGGACAGCCCAAAGACTCAAGTCTCCGGATGTATACCTACAAACTCCAGCACCAAGTATAGGCTTGAATAGAAGGGACAGATGAGCCATGTGCAGGGAAGACATAGTTGAGTTACATTTTTTTTTCATTTTTTCTTCAAAGAAATTTTAGGACACAGTAGAATCATGTACAGCACACAGGGAATCCCCATATACCCAACATCCTCCCCAGTTTTCCCTTTCCCCCATCAATAATATTTTATATGTGGATGGTACGTTTGATACAATTGATGCACAAATATTGGAACATAGCTACTAACCATCATCAATTGTTCACATTATGGTTTACATTTTAGACCATGTACTATTATAAAATATGATAAAATTTATGATGTCCTGTATTCATCATTACAGGATAATGCAGAACTTTTCAATCATCCATAAAATGCCCCTTGTTCCATCTATTTTATTCCTCCCTCCCCCTCCCCTTTGGGCCCATGGTGAACACCAGGCTTCATTCATTGAAGGACAAGATTCAGAGTTACTTGCATATTCACTGAGGGATTGACACATTGGTCTGTCCTCCCCTATTAGGCACTACTGATGATCTCAAGTGACTTCCAACCCTCTGTTTGAGAACATAGCAAGACTCCCTAGGATTGGAGTCTAACACTTTCCCACTCATTATGTGGGTCTCTTCCCACTGATGTACAACACTATGCCAAAATGATCACTCACATGCTTCCTAGAAGCCTGGCCCAGGTGTACCCTGGCCCAAATGCACCCAATTCAAGACCCTAAACCAGTAAGCTTTCCTTGTCATATTGCCAAATGAACATTCCCAACACTGTAATTTCACTATGTAACCACCAATCCCCGGTGTTCACCTGCTCCCTCCCCCAACCCTCCCCCTAGTTCCATGGACCATCCAACCCACTCTTCTCTAACTACTCCTGTGTCAAACCTGCATTACCCAACTCAATATTATCACTATGCCTTTGTCATGTCCCATCATTGCACAACTACATGCTTCCACCTTGTCATAGATTTTGCCCGTATGGGCACTGGCTCACAAACGTCTTCTCCTTTTCCATTTCCTGTAAACCTATCTTCCAGACTCTAGCTCTGTGAGTCTGCTCAGTTTGCTTAATTTATATCAGTGAGGTCATGTAATATGTGTCCTTCAATGCCTGGCTTGCTTCACTCAACATAAGGTCCTGAAGATTGATCCATGTTATCCCATGTGTTAGTACTGTATTCCTTCTTACAGCTGAGTAATATTCCATTGTATGTATAAAACACAATTTATTTATCCGTTCATCAGTTGATGGGCATTTGGGTTGATTCCATCTTTCGGCAATAGTGTATAATGCTGCTGTGAACATTGATGTGCATATTTGTATCTTTGCTTTCAATTTTTCTGTGTATATACCCAGCAGTGGAATTGCTGGATCATATGGTAGACATATAGTTAGTTTTCTGAGGACCACCAAACTGTCCTCAGCAATGGCTGCAACATTCTACATTCCCACCAGTATTTTATGATGGTTCCCATTCTTCTGAATCCTCTCCAACACTTTTAGTCCTCTGATTTTTAATAGCCACCAGTCTCATGGGTATAAGACGGTATTTCATTGTAGTTTTGATTTGCATTTCCCTAATAGCTAGTGATGTTGAGCATTTTTTCATATGCTTCTTAGAAATTTGTAACTCTTATTGGGAGAAGTGTTTATTCAAATTACTTGCCCATTTTTAAAATGGGTTGTCTTTTTATTTTTGAGGTGTAGGATTTCTTTACATGTGTTAGATAATAGACTCCTGTCAGATATATGGTTACCAAATACTGTCTCCCATTGGGTAGGTAGCCTTTTGACTTTCTTGACAAACTTCTTTGAGTTGCACAAGTTTTTAATTTTGAGGAGGGCCCATTTGCTTATTTTTTCTTTCACTGCTCATGCTTTGATTATGAAGTTCATGAAATCATTTCCTATCACATGGTCCTACAGATGTTTTTCTATATTATATTCCAAGGTCCTTTTGGTCTTGGGTCTTATATTTAGATCTTTGATCATACTGAGTCAATTATTGCATAAGTTGTGAGATGGTGTTCCTCTCTCATTCTTTTGGATATAGATATCCAGTTCTCCAAGCACTATTTGTTGAAAAGCCCATTATCTCCCAGTTGAGTGAGCTTTGTGTCCTTGTTGAATATCACATAGCTGTATATGCGAGGACCTATATCAGAACTCTTGATTCGGTTTGATTAGTCAGTATGTCTGTCCTTGTATCAATATCATGCAATTTTGTACACTGTAGTTTTGTATTCTGTTTTAAAGTCAGGTAGTGTGATTCCACCAATTTCAATTTTCTTTTTCAATATGTCTTTGTTATTCGTGGCCTCTTCCTCTTCCAAATAAATTTCATAGTTAGTTTTTCTAATTCATTGAAAAATGCTTTGTTAATTTTTATTGTGATTGTGTTAATTTCATATATCAGTTTGGATAGGATAGTCATCTTTATGATGTTTAGTCTTTTTATCCACAAACAGGGAATATTCTTCAAGTTATTTAAGTGTTCTTAGATTTCCTTTAACAGGATTGTGTAGTTTTATGTATATAAGTCACTTAAATCTTTAGTTAAATTTATTCCTATGTATTTCTTTCTTTCAGTTGCTTTTGTAGATGGTATTTTTTCCTGATTTCCTCCTCAGATTGTTCATTATTGGTGTACAGAAATGTTACTGATTTTTCACATTGATTTTAAAACCTGTGACTTTACTGAACTCATTTATAAGATTTAGAAACTTTATTGTAGATTTCTCAGGGCTTTTATGTATAGGATCATATTGTCTGCAAATAGTGAAGTTTTTACTTCTTCTTTTCCAATTTGATGCCTTTTATATCGTTTTCTTGCCTAAGTGCCGGAGCAAGTACTTCTAACACACTGTTAAATAGGAGCAGTAATTTTTCAAAGTTCACTCTTATGATACTTTTTATTTCTATGGGGTCAGCGGTGATATCCTCCTCCTCATTTCTTCTTTTGTGTTTTTGCATTTTCTCTCTTTTTTTCTGTTAGCCTAGCTAGGGATTTGTCAATTTTATTGATCTTCTCAAAGAACTAGCTTTTGGTTTTGTTTATTTTTTCTCTTGTTTTCTTATTTTTGATTTCATTTATTTCTGCTCTAATTCTTTATTACTTCTTTTTTTATACTTCCTTTGGGGTTAGTTGTTCTTTTTTCTAATTCCTGCAGATGTGCAGTTAGGTCTTTAGTTTTAGCTCTTTCTTATTACTTGATATATACTTTACAGCTATGAATTTCCCTGTCATTACCACTTTTGCTGTGTCCCATAGGCTTTGATATGTTTTGTTTTCACTTTTATTCATTTCAAGGTACTTACTGATTTCTTTTGGGATTTCCTCTTTGACCTACTTTTAGTCTGGGAGTGTGTTGTTTAACTTTCATATATTTTTGCCTAATCTTGTTCTCTGGCCTTTACTGATTTCTAACTTCATTCCATTGTGGTCAGAGAAATTACTTTGAATAATTTCAGTATTTCTGAATTAATTGAGAATTGTTCTGTGGCTTAACATGTGGTCTATGGTGGAGCATGATCCATGTGCACTTGAGAAAAATGTATATCCTGCTGTTTTGGGGTGTAGTTTTCTGTATATGTCTATGATTTCCAGCTCCTCTAATGTATTATTCAAAGTCTTTGTTTCTTTATTGATTCTGTGTTGAGGTGTTGTCTCTAATGGTGATAATGTTGTATTAAATTCACCCAGTATAATTGTAGAGGCAGCTATTTATCCATTTATTTTTTTCCAGAGTTTGCCTCATGTATTTTGAAGCATCTTGGTTAGGTACATAAATGTTTATGATTGTTCTTTCTCCTTGAAAGATTACTCCTTTTACTAACCTGTAGTATCTGTCTTTGTCTCTTACTATAGTTTTGCACTTAAAGTCTATTTTTTTCCAATATTAGTATAGCTACTCCTGGCATTTTTTGGTTATTGTTTGCTTGTAAAATTGTTTTCCAACCATTCAATTTCAGCCTTCTTGCATCACTGGGTCTAAGGTGGGTTTCTTGTTGAGAGCATATAGATGGGTCATATTTCCTTATCCATTCTGCCAGTCTGTGTCTCTTGACTGATGAGTTTAGTCTATTAACATTCAATGTTATTATTGTCATGGAATTAGTTAGATTACCTATATTTTCTTTAGGATTATGTAAGTCAGATATTGTTTTTATTATTCTTTTTTTTTCTTTTTAGTTGTTCTTAAACACTCCTCCAACTACCTCTCTCTTGTTTTTTTTCCTTTCAGCCTGCAGAATCCCCTTTAGTATTTCTTGTAGTGCAGCTTTCTTATTAACATACTCATTTAAATTCTGTTTGCTTGTGAATATTTTGAACTCTACCTCATTTTTGAATGCCATTTTTGCTGGATAGAGAATTCTTACCAGGAAGTCTTTTTTTCTTTTAGCACCTTGACTATGTCATACCTCTGCCTCTTGTCTACACTGTTTTAGCTGAGAAATCAGCACTTAATTTTATTGAGCTTCCTTTGCATGTGATATTTCTCTTTTCTCTTGCTGCTTTCAGTATTCTTTCTTTGTCTTGAGCATTGGACAATTTGAAATGCATATGTCTTAGAGTAGGCCTGTAGGGATTTATGCTCTTTAGGGTGTGTTGTGCTTCTTGGATATGTACATTCATCTCCTTAAATAGGGTTGGGAAGTTTTCAGCCATTATTTCCTCCAACACTCCTGCTGTCTCCTTTCCCTTCTCTTCTTCCTCTGGGATGCCTATAATACATATGTTTGTGACTTTTGTGTTGTTGTTCAACTCCTTGAGTCCCTGCTGGATTTTTAAAAATCTTTTTATCTATCTGTTCTATCATCTGTTTGATTTCAGATGTAATGTCTTGCACATTGATAATCCTTTCTTCTGTCTGTTCAAATCTACTGCTGTGTGCTTCCATTGTATTTTTGATTTCTTGGATTGTGCCATTCATCACCTTATTATCTAGTATCTTTTTATGTATGTTTACAATTTCTTTTGTATATTCTCTCAGTGTCCTCTTTTTTTTTTTTTGGATTTTGTAAAAGCTATTTATTTGGGATAGCAGCTAACATTTACAAGGCCCTAAAGAGTCCAATTCAAAGTTACTTCCTCGCCAAAGTCTGTAGTCATGTGTTGAAGGAAGATGATCAGCAATGTCTGTGAGTGTTCAGCCTTCTTTTTTCCTCTTATTGATCTCTGGTCCCAGCTTCTTCCAATCTCAGCTGTAGGTTGGATGGTTTGTTTCTTTCCAGGCCCAGCATCTCTGATCTCTTCACAAGGTCAGTGCTCTTTTCAGTGTGGCTGAAAAGTGTAGTCTAGGGATGTAAATGCCAATTGATTGAAAGCTAGAGAATAATCTAGGGACCAAATAATTTTTATTTTATAGAGGTTTATTGTACAGCAATAGATGGGAGGAAAATTTGAATGAGAGTACATAGTATATTTTTATTGTTTGATAAGATGACAAAGGAGTAATAAAATTAAAAATAAAATGCATGGTAGAAATCTTTTAGATAATTACTAAAATATAAAAACTGTGTGTATGCTCTTTTAACTGCTAGAAGAAAAGCATACAAAGAGAAAAATAATAAAAGAAAGACAAGAATGACCTGAAGGGAATATGGAGAATATAATTAGAAAGCACTAAATAAAATGGTAGAAATAAATCTAAATATATCCGTTCTTTCAGCAAATGTAAATAAACTAAATGCTCTGAGTAAAAGACTAGTCAGGAGAAAGATTACTCTTAGCTATGCATACACGAAATCAATCTATTTTCAGAATGTGTGAAAAGTAAAGCATGAGAAAAGATATATCAGAAAAATACCAACTTAAAGGAAAAGTAATTTATCTCTGGCAATATTAAAGAAAGCATCATTTATGGCAAGTGCAATAACAAAAATAAAGATACTGACAAGCACAATATATGACACATACAATTATTAATCACCATGCTGGTCACTCTCTCTTTATTTTCAGATTTTTTCAGTGTTCTTATTATTCTCTAAACTTTAGCAAAATATACTGCTTTCTCCAATGTCTTGACCAAATGGTTTTTTTTTAAGGAAAACCCACTCTGAGGCCCTGGTAGAAGATAAGAAGAAAGTAATACAAAGCCAGCACATTTCTGTCTCTCTCGCTTTCAGTTAGGGTCGCTGACTGTAGCTGTGACTCAGGATGTTTCCAGGTCTCATGGCCAGCCACTCTCCATGGTTCTGATAGCACCTGCCAATCCCCACACTGGTTCCAGATTCTGAAGGAAGGCTCTGTCCATGGGCTCAAGGAAAATACCTTGCTCAGGAGTTTCTTCTTCATTTTCTTTCTTTATTTTATTTTATTTTTTATTATGGGTAAAAATCAAAATTCTCACAATACATACAAACATTTGCAAAATGATATATAAATATATATGCATATATGTGTATTTGCTTACAAAAATGTTATTCATATATATATATATATACACACATATATTTTAAGAGGTGCTTAGATTACCCAAAATATTACACGGAACCCACTGGGATTCCCATGTTCCCCACCTCCCACACCTCCCACCACATCCCACACAAACATCTCCCACAATGTGGCCCACCACCCTCAATGAACTTATACATCCTGGAGCCTTGCCACCAACCATAGACCACAGTTCACACTGTAGACCACACTCTCTCCCACTCAGTTCTGAGTGGTGTGTGCTGATTTAAAATGGCTTACATCCATCCTGTACTCAGAACAACCTCCAACTCCCAAAGAAGCCCCTGTGTTTCAACTGCTCATCCCCTACCTACCCCAAAAGTGTCAAGAGGCCACTGGCTCCACCTCATTGTTATAATTTCTTGCATTGCTAGAATCACCATATGTGAACAAGAGAATACCATCAAGTCCACTCTAGTCCATAGCTCTTCCCCCAATCCTGAGGGGACTGGGATGGTGATGTCCACTCCAACTCTAAGGGAGAGAGGGCATATATCCCACAGATATGGTGGGTGGGATGATCCTGCCTGCAGATGCAGGCCCTCTCCATTCCCTGGGATGGCCATTGCCCATCGTTGTCTCCTCACCAGGTGACTTGGATGAGTCCATTGAGCTGTAGGGTAGGAGTTGCAGCTCCACCTAGATTTCATGCCACCTGGCACATAGGTAGGTGGGAGGCTCCAGTCTCTGGAAGTATACCTAAAAACTCCAGCATCACAGATAGGTTTGAATAGAAGGGACTGGTGAACCATGTGCAGGGAGGACTTATTTGAGTCTAATTCTGTCACTCTCAGGAGCACAGATTCCAAAATAGAACCCACTGATAAGGCATCAGTCTCTGAGGCTATCCCCCCTTATATAGGACCAGGGTGTCTCTGGAGCCCTCAGGAACCCCACTTAGTGGGGAATAGGCACTTAGATGTTCTATGAGCTCCTACTGAGGTGTGCATAACAGTTACATCTGGGATGACCTCCCGACTCTCTTTGAAGTCTCTTAGCCACTTGAACTCATTTGTCTTTACCATTTCCCCCTTTTATTCAAGGTCTTTTTCCAGTTGTGTTGCCAGTTGGCACTTGGTATTAATCCCTTGCTGCCAGGAAGGCTCAGCCCCGGGAGTCATGTCCCACATTGGGGGGAAGGTAATGCAATCATATGCTGAGTTTGGCTTAGAGAGAGGCCACATTTGAGCAATAAGGAGGCTCTAATGTGGCAACCCTTAGGCACCCCACAACTGCAGGCTAAGTCTCATTTACAAGAGCAAAGACTCACAAGGGTAGTCATCAATAAAAAAAACACATCAGTGGGTTATCCAATTTTTACAGGCACTGTCCCTACACTCAGAGGACTATTGCTGCTCCCTTGGAGACTGTGGCAGAGCTCTCCAGGCTAAGAACTCAGATTCCCTCATTTATTGTGTGATTATCCACCCATCGTGACCATGCCCCATCCCCTGATCCTTTGAATGATTTTGTATATCTTTCATGTATATTCGGATGAACCAATCCCCACGAACCCCCCCCCAGACACCACCCCCAATAATCCCCTGCAGTACCCATTGTAACACTTCTGTGATCCAAATCCTCCATGAACATTTATTTATTTATTTATTTATTATTTTTTTTTAGTGATCTATGTTTTTTTTTTTATTTTTTTATTTTTATTTTTTATTATGGGTAAAAATCAAAATTCTCACAATACATACAAACAATTGCAAAATGATATATAAATACATATGCATATATGTGCATTTGCTTACAAAAATGTTGTTTATATATATATATATACATATATTTTAAGAGGTGCTGAGTAATATTCCATTGTATGTATGTACCACATTTTGCTTATCCATTCGTCTGTTGATGGGTACCGGAGCTGATTCCAACTTTTGGCAATGGTGAACAATGCCGCTATGAACATTGGTGTGCATATATCTGTTTGTATTTTTCTTTTCAGTTCTTCTGGGTATATACCCAGCAGTGGAATTGCTGGATCATACGGAAGATCTATTGCTATTTTTCTGAGGAACCGCCAAACTGTCCTCCACAGTGGCTGGACCATACCGCAGTCCCACCAGCAGTGGATGGTGGATGAGGGTTCCTATTCCTCCACATCCTCTCCAACATTTAGTGTCTCCTGTTTTTTAATAGCTGCCATTCTGATGGGTATAAGATGGTATCTCATTGTAGTTTTGATTTGCATTTCCCTGATAGCAAGTGAGGTTGAGCATTTTTTCATGTGCATTTTAGCCATTTGTATTTATTCCTTGGATAAGTGTCTTTTCAGGTCACTTGCCAATTTTTTATATGGGTTGTTTTTCCTTTTATTTTTGAGGTGAAGGATTTCTTTATATATGCAGGATATTAGGCTCCTATCAAATATATGGTTGCCGAATATTTTTTCCCATAGAGTAGGTTGCATTTTCATTTTCTTAATAACATCCTTAGAGGTTCAGAAGTTTTTAATTTTGAGGAGATTCCATTTATCAATTTTTTCTCTTGCTGCTTGTGCTTTGGCTGTGAAGTTCATGAAACCATTTCCTATTACAAGGTCCTATAGATGCTTCTCTACATTATCTTCCAAGGTTTTTATGGTTTTGGCTCTTATATTTAGATCTTTGATCCATCTTGAGTTGATTTTTGTATAAGGTGTGAGATGGTATTCTTCTCTCATTCTTTTGGATATGGATATCCTGTTCTCCAAGCACCACTTGTTAAAGAGGCCACTCTTACCCAACTGAGTGGGTTTCGTGGCCTTGTCAAATATCAGTTGACTGTATATGCGAGGATCTATATCAGAACTCTCAATTCGGTTCCATTGGTCAGTAGGTCTGTCCTTGTGTCAATACCACGCAGTTTTGATCACTGTAGCTTTGTAGTATGTTTTAAAGTCAAGTAATGTGATACCTCCAACTTCATATTTCTTTTTCAATATATCTTTGGCAATTCGGGGCCTCTTACCTCTCCAAATATATTTTGTGGCTAGTTTTTCCAGTTCCTTAAAAAATATATTGTTGACTTTTATTGAGATTGCATTAAATCTGCAGATTAGTTTGGGTAGGATAGACATCTTGATGATGTTTAGTCTTCCCTTCCATGAACAGGGAATATTTTTACATTTATTTAAATCTTCTTTGATTTCGTTTAATAGTGTTGTGTGGTTTTGTGTATATAAGTCCTTTACATCTTTAGTTAAATTTATTCCTAGGTATTTGATTCTTTTGTTTACTATTGTAAATGTTATTTTTTTCCTGATTTCCTCCTCAGTTTGCTTTTTATTGGTGTAAGAAATGCTACTGATTTTTGAGCATTGATCTTATAGCTTGCAACATTACTGAACTCCTTTATAAGTTCTAGAAGCCTTGTTGTCGATTTCTCAGGGCTTTCTATGTATAGGATCATGTCATCTGCATATAATGAAATTTTTACTTCTTCTTTTCCAATCTGAATGCCTTTTATGTCCTTTTCTTGTCTCAGTGCTCGTGCAAGTATTTCTAAGACAATGTTAAATAGGAGTGGAGATAGTGGGCATCCTTGTCTTGTTCCCGATTTCAGAGGGAAGGTTTTCAGGATTTCACCGTTGAAAATGATGTTAGCTTTGGGTTTTTCATATATACCCTTTATCATTTTCAGAAAGTTTCCATCTATTCCTATCTTTTGTATTGTTTTTATGAGGAAAGAGTGCTGTATTTTGTCGAATGCTTTTTCTGCATCTATAGAGATGATCATGTGATTTTTTTCTTTCAGTTGGTTTATGTGGTGTGTTACATTGATTGATTTTCTTATATTGAACCGTCCTTGCACACCTGGGATGAAACCCACTTGGTCATGGTGTATAATCCTTTTGATATGTTGTTGAATGCGATTAGCAAGTATTTTGTTAAGGATTTTAGCATCTAGGTTCATTAGAGAATTTGGTCTGTAATTTTCCTTTCTTGTGGTATCTTTATTTGGTTTTGGTATTAGGGTAATTTTGGCATCATAGAATGAGTTAAGTAATATTCCATCGACTTCTATTTTTTGGAAGAGCTTAAGTAGAATTGGTGTTAGCTCTTTTCGGAATGTTTGGTAGAATTCACCTGTGAAGCCATCTGGTCCTGGACTCTTCTTAGTTGGGAGGTTTTTAATGACTGAGTCTATCTCTTTACTTGTAATTGGTCTCTTGAGTTCATTTATTTCTTCTTTCATCAATGTCGGCTGTTTGTGGGTTTCTAGAAACTTGTCCATTTCCTCTAAATTGTCATTCTTGTTGGCATATAATTTTTCAAAGTATCCTGTTATGATACTCTTTATTTCTGTGGGGTCAGTAGTGATATCACCTTGCTCATTCCTTATTTTATTTATTTGCATCTGTTCTCTCTTTTTCTTTGTTAGACTGGCTAAGGGTTTGTCAATTTTGTTGATATTCTCGAAGAAACAGCTTTTGGTTTTGTTTATAATTTCCAGTGCTTTCTTATTCTCTATTTCTTTAGTTCTGCTCTAATCTTGGTTATTTCCTGTTTTCAACTTCCTATAGGTTTAGTTTGTTGTTGTTTTTCCAATTCCTCCAGGTGTGCAGTTAGGTCTTCAATTTTAGCTCTTTCTTCTTTTTTTATGTGTGAATTTATGGCTATGTACTTCCCTCTCAGGACTGCTGTCGCTGCATCCCATAGGTTTTGATATGTTGTGTTGTTGTTTTCATTAGTTTCAAGGTAGTTACTGATTTCTTTTGAAATTTCCTCTTTGACCCACTGTTTGTCTAAGAGTGTGTTGTTTAACTTCCATATCCTTGTGCCTAACCTGTTTCTCTGGCCCTTAGTGATTTCCAACTTCATTCCACTATGGTCAGAGAAATTACTTTGTATAATCTCAATCTTTCTGAATTTATTGAGTGTTGTTTTGTGGCCTAGCATGCGGTCTATTTTGGAGTATGTTCCATGTGCACTGGAGAAGAATGTAAATCCCGCTGTATTTGCGTGTTGTGTCCTGTATATATCTATTAAGTCCAACTTTTCTAATGTATTGTTGAGTGCCTTAGTTTCTTGATTGATTCTCTGCCTAGACGTTCAGTCTAATGATGATAGGGGTGTGTTGAAGTCCCCTGCTATAATTGTAGAGGAATTTATTTTTCCTCATAATTTTTCCAGAGTTTGCCACACCTATTTTGAAGCACCTTGATTAGGTGCGTAAATGTTGATGATTGTTCTCTCTTCTTGAGAGATTACTCCTTTTACTAATATGTAGTGTCCATCTTTTTCTCTTACAATAGTTTTGCATTTAAAGTCTATTTTGTCTGATATTAGAATAGCTACTCTTGCCCTTTTTTGGCTATTGTTAGCTTGTAAAATGGTTTTCCAGCCATTCACTTTCAGGCTCCTTGAATCCCTGGGTCGAAGGTGGGTTTCTTGTAGACAGCATATAGATGGATCATATTTTCTCATCCATTCTGCCAATCTGTGTCTTTTGATTGGTGAATTTAATCCATTAATATTCAGTGTTATTACTCGTAACAAATTTCTTACTTCAGCCATTTTTTCTTTGGGTTAATATATGTCATATGTTGTTTTGTTTCTCTTTTTGAGTTTTCAGTTGTTTTTAAACTCTCCTCCAACTCTCTCTCTCCTTTGTTTTTTCCTGTCAACTTGTAAAGATTCCTTTAGTATTTCTTGAAGTGCTGGTTTCTTCTTGACATACTCTCTTAATTGCTGTTTATCTGTGAATATTTTGAACTCTCCATAATTTCGAATGCCAATTTTGCTGGATAGAGAATTTGTGGCTGGAAGTTTTTTTCTTTTAATGTTTTGTCTATGTCATACCACTGTCTTCTTGCCTCCATGGTTTCAGATGAGAAATCAGCACTTAATCTTATTGTGTTTCCCTTGTATGTGATGGTTCTCTTTTCTCTTGCTGCCTTGAGTATTTTCTCTTTGTCTTGAGCATTGGACATATTGACAAGTATATGTCTTGGAGTTGGCCTGTTGGGATTTGTACTATTTGGGGTGCACTGTGCTTCCTGGATCTGCACATCCATCTCTCTCAATAGAGTTGGGAAATTTTCAGCCATAATTTCCTTCAACACTCCTTCTGTTCCCTTCCCCTTCTCTTCTCCTTCTGGGATGCCCATAATGCGTATGTTTGCGCATTTCTTATTATCAGTTAATTCCTTGAGACCATGCTGGATTTTTTCTATCTTTTTGTCAATCTGTTCTACAATCTCTTTGATTTCAACTGTATTGTCTTCCATATCACTAATTCTTTCCTCTGCCTGTTCAATTCTGCTGCCATGTGAGTCCAGCGTCTTTTTCATTTCTTGACTTCTGTCTTTGTTTGCCATCATATTCATTACCTTTTTAGGTGTGTTAGCTATTTCTTCAGTATGTTCTCCCAGTGTCTTCTTTATATCCTTAATCTCTTCCTTCAGTTCTTTAAATTGGTCCATGATATTTGTTTGGATAGCTTTGATTAGGTGTTCGATGTACTACATTGCTTCCTGGTTGTTATTTTGTGCACTGGACTGGTCCATGTTTTCCAGTTTTTCAGAGTCATTTGTATTTTTTTGTTGCCCTCTGGTCATCATATTATCTTGATGGGTTTGCTCAGTTGATTAGCTTTTCTCTATGCTCTAGAATTTTATTTAGCTGTTGGTTCTGCATGTGAGTTAAGTTTTCTCTTTGGCAGTTTTTCTTCATATTTTATTTCCTTGTTTCTTTCTACGTTCCCTTGAAAGCAAAAGGTTAGGGCCAGAGCAATCAAAAGATGTAAGGAAGGCAGAAGGATAATAGAAATATTGATAAAAGTTAGAGGAGGGGCAAAATGCGACTGAATGAGATGAATATTTAACTTGTGTAGGCAGTGTAGAGTACTAGGAAAAAATATGGAGTTCCTACAACGGACTGGGAAAACAAATGGAGGAATGTATATATATATATGTAGTGATTTAGAAGGGTAGAATTATGAGGAGGGAGAGAAATAGTAGAGAAAGGTCCGAAAGGAAAAAGTTAATACTAATAAAAAAAAAAGAAAAAAGAAGAAGAAGAAAACAAAATAGTTGGGATAGAAATTCACACCCTTAAGTTGTGGGCCTATGAAAAAATGTTGTCTCTAAGAGCCACAAGAGAAAACAGAAGGCAGAAAGATGCAGGAAGGATAAGCGATAGTTTGTAATACAGAATCAATATATACAGCGAGTGGGAAATTACTGAATAAGAAGCCCAGCAAATAAGCGACCAGCTGGCAGCACCTATTTAAAAAAAAAATAGAAGGAAAAAGGTAGGGGGGAGGAAAATGGGAATAATAGCAATAGACCAGAAAGTAACAGAGAGAAACCAATGATCCACACAGGCAAGCAGTCAAACAGAGCTAAGGGGGGTCAATGATTCCCCTAGGGTCCACGTGGATCCTTCCTGCCTACTTGTGTTTATCAATGAATTTCCCCACAGGGTTCTATATGCAGGTCCTGAAGCAGCTTTTAGCTATTAAACTAAATTAAAAAGAATTTATTTTTCATTTGTTGAGGTGACCTCACTTTTTTTTTTTTTTTCCAAATGCAGCACCCAAAATAATTCCTCTTCTAGACCATCCTCCTTACGGAAGGGACCCTAGTTGGGCCCGTGGAAATTAATCAAGCACATCCCACTTTCCGGACTCCCCAGGTTAGCTGAAGCTCTGATGTTAGTCAGTGAGGAGTGCTAAAGATGGCAGATTCCGCCTCTTCTGGCGCCGTGTTCCAGCGTCACTGGGCTGCTCAGAAATCAGTTTGTGTGCAGATTCGCATCTGCTCTCAGCCTAATGCTGCTTCAGGTCCGCTTATCTGTTCCCCAAAGCTATGGGGCGGTGCAGGCAGCCAGATCAATGTCTAAAAATATAAAATACCCTTCCCTGTCTTCCAACCGAACCCTCCCTTTTTTGGGAAGTGTCCCTTCCTCCTGGCTCCACAGTGGCCTGGGTCTTATCCCTGGGTGGCTAGGGAAATCAGCTCTGTTCCCCGACCAAAATCCCCCCTCCGGTTCACTGGGTGCTTATTAGCTCGTTTGCTCTGTTCACACAAGGTCCAAGGGGCTCCAGGCAGCCAGATCCCCAGAAAATAAAACTTTTTCGCCCCACCCGCGGCTCCAAATGGCCGTTTTTTTTTTTTTTTCCCCTAACCGTGGGGCTCAGCTGCCTGTGCCAACCTCCACCGGCAGCCTCAAAACTCACGAATTTCCACCGTTCGGTCCACGCCACCGATCCGAGCAGATAGATGTCCCAAGCTTCTCACTGCATGCGTGCACAGCACAGACCCGTGGGCAGGATCCCGTCCCCAATCCGCCTTGCTCTGGGAGCTTGCAGTGTGCGCCCTCCTACACTAACGCCATCTTGGCCCCCTCTTCTTCATTTTCTAAGATGGAGGGCTCAGTGTCCTCTTAATATCCTTAATCTCTTCCTTCACTCCATTAAGTTGATTCATGATATTTGTTGGACAGCTCTGATTAGTTGTTCCATGTTCTGCATCTTCCCTTCATTTTCAGTCTGTTCATTGAACTGGACCATGTTTTCCTGTTTCTTAGTATGGATTGTGTTTTTTGATTGGTATCTAGTCATGTGTTTATCTTGTTGTGTTATTTCAGTTGATTTGCTTCGCTCTGTGGTTTTATTTTGCTATTTTTGAGTGTTGTAAGGTTTCACTTTGACACCTCATTCCTCTTATTCTATTGTTTTTTTTTTTTTTTTTTTTGCTGTTGTCTATGTTCCCTTAAAAGAAAGTTAGTAATAGAGAAATGGGAAGAGATATGAAGAGAGAATGATTAATAGTAGTTATAATAGTAAAAGGTAGGAGAGGGACCATACAAAACATAGGCAATTGAATAATTAAACCAAGTAAGAAGTACAGAATAATAAGGTTAGAAAAGTGGAATAGAAACAATGAGACTTGAAACAGAATTGAGAAAAATATAGAATGAATTAAAGTCAAAAATGATGAGAAGAGGGGGAAAGAAAAAGTAGTAGAGAGAAAGAAAGAGATAAAAGACTAAAAAAAAAAAAAAGAGAGAGAGAGAAAATAAAACATGGAGAATGTAAGAGAGAGAAAGAAATGACTACAAGAAAAATTGAAGACCAAGCCCAAAGAGGTGGAATGAATGAACAATAGAAAACAGATAATATAAGGATGATGGAGTGAAAAGATATAGCATAGGTAGAGAAAATTGGGAAACAAAATAAAAGGGGAAAATACTAACAAACAGAGAAACAAAGGAAGGGTGGATACCCCAACAGGCTGCTGACTGTGACAGCCTGCCTGAAGAGATCCCCCTCCCCATCCCTGTTGCATCAGTGTCACTTTCAACATCTAAGGGGGGTTTGGTGGCTAAAATAGCCACAAAGAGACCACTATCCACCCTCTCAGACCCCTCCTCCTCCCAGTGGAGGTCACTGACACACCCCTTTTGGAGAAGGAAGCCAGGAGCTCAACTTAGGCTGTTTGTCCTAAGTGTGTGGTATTCCAGCCACAGGTGGGAGAAACTCAAGGTTTTTGTTGGCTTAATTTTCTTTCTAGCACCCTCCTAGATGACTCAGAGCACTCACCCTCCTATATATATCTTCAGTTGCTGACAGGGAGGAAGAAGCCTGTTCACTTAGTCATATACCTTTGCCAGGAGTTTTACCTCACTTGATGTCTCAGGGATGGGGGAGGGGAGCCCTTCCTGGTACCTGGGAGGGTCAATAACTCACAGTTTGCTTTTTTTGGCTCCCTCCTATCTGTCAACTCTCCTGTTGTTGTGGCTGTGGTGATGAGAAATCCAAACCGGCACTCAGAGGGAGCGGAGGAACCAGGCTTTATTACACGCGCAGGCCCAGAGGAAATTTCGGTTTCCAAATTCTGGGTCCCCAGCTCCAGTTTTCTGGAGTTTTTATTGGGGTCTGCAGTCTCCCATTCATTGGATAGCAAGTTGGTGGGTGGAATTTTTCCATTACCTTAGGTAACTAAGCAAGCATGGTTACAGAAGCAGAACTGCAGTTTACGAAATCAAGTGGTCACGGTTACAGAGCCACAAGTACAGGTTACAGTTCTAAGGTGTGAGATTCTTGTTAGAAAAAGTGTGAGGGGTAGGGCTGCAGTGACTTTTCCTTATCACTGTTAGTTGTGAAGCAGTGTCCTGTACTGCTGTTCCCCAAAGCAGTTCACCAAGGCAACCCTAGACTACCTCTCAGTTGTTTCAGTGAGATATGCTTTATCTGTCTACCCCATTGGCCATGTTCCCCATAATTTAAAAAAAAATTCAGTTGTTGTGGCCTTCAACCCATGTATTTCTGTTTGGTTCCTAATGACAATCTCAAAGTCATTCCCATATTGCTAATTCATTATCTTTTCATGTAATTTGTTATTTCTCTGTGTTTTCCTTTATTTCCATGAGCATATTGAGAATCATCTTTTTTATAAGTTTGTTGTCTAAATGGTCCAAAATCTGCTCTACTTCTTTTATAGTATCTGGAATTTTATCTTGTTCTTTTGGATAGACCATAATTTCCTAGTTCTTGTTTGTCATGTAATATTTCCGGCACACTGAAAATTTTAATATTTTAAAGTATCAACTCTGAAAATTAGCCTCTCAGCTCTCTGTTTTTTATGTGTGTATTGAGTTAGTGATATGACAGATATTTTCTTGAGTGCCAGGAGCTAAAAAAAAAAAAAAAAAAAAAAGAAAGAAAGAAAGGAAGAATATAAAAAGTGCCTTTCGCATTCTTTGCAATTTGCTCTCCTTTTTCATGCAGTGTTTTTCAGATTATGGTCTTTCTTTCAAGAATTTCAGCCCGAGGTTAATGTGAATTAAGCACTCTGTCATATGTGAGCCTGTGTGGAGCTGTGGGACCTACTTCCTTACCTAGGCTTA
Organism: Tolypeutes matacus; assembly: GCA_026826555.1. NCBI lineage: Eukaryota > Metazoa > Chordata > Mammalia > Cingulata > Chlamyphoridae > Tolypeutes > Tolypeutes matacus. The sequence continues at coordinate 913,195 of JAKSZT010037083.1, forward strand.
TAATTGCTCATAGTCTTAGGAATTCCCATGTATAGAGTTTATAGGATTTCAAGTGTCCTCTCTACTCCCTTTGAAGTAAGCTTTCACCCACTCCTTTGTGCTTTCTTGTGTGATTTAATGCAGATGGTCCTTTGCTCTAATCTTTTAATCTTTTCTTACTTAATCTTTTCTTAATCTTTTCTTACCCTGCTTTAGTTATCTAAAAGCTGCTTCTCTGCCTTCAGGAAAGATTCTAGGATGGTGTTATTGAGACAAGTTTACTGGTTCAGTCTTTCAGACTTCCAACAGCTAGATTGGCAACGACATACAGGCTCCCAAGGATGTGCATAAGTTTTATTCTGCTCCATCTAGAAAGGTGCCAAGGGCCTACAATGGGAGTGTATGCTGTTTCCACACTGCACTGGGAAAGGGCTGAGGGAGGGGACAATAACACCAGGACATTCTCCTATAGCTTTTAAAGCATTTTTTCTTGATTCAGCACTCACCCAGCTACTACAGCACTTTAAATGTTTTCTGCAGTTCTGAGGATGAATACTGTCTTTTAGATTTCTTTCTCATTTTTAATTAGGGGATGTTTTAGTTTGCCAAAGTGCTGCTGATGCAAAGTACCAGAACTTGTTGGATTTTATAAGCAGGAATTTATTTAGGGAAAAGGTTACTGCTCTGAGACATAAAATATCCAAATCAAGGCACCATCAGGGGTGTTTTCTCACCAAAGTCAGTTACTTTTGATCCTAGTGTGCTGCCACATAGTAAAGCAAGATGGCAGGTGATCTTTGCTGAGGTTTCTGCCTTCTCTTCTGGAATCTATGACTTCCAGGAGTTCAGATGAGGGCCACTAGGCTTAAGGCTTATCTATTTCATGGCCTCACCTCTCAGTCTCACAGGGCTTCTCTCCCTTTGCTGTACCTGAAAGCAAGTCTGAAGTTCTCTCTCCCACAGGATCAGGTCAAAAAGGCAACTTCTTTTCTCTCTCATATGGCTGGACCAAATATGGAAGAGCTCCTCTTTTCTCTGTGTGTCTCTGCTTATATCAGACCATCAAGAGAGCAGTGAGTTAACCTCACTGATGTAACCCAATTGAAAAGGTTTCACATCCGCTGGAATGGATTAGTTAAAAAATTTAAATTTCCTTTTTGGGATTCAAAAAAGTAATTCAAACTGCCACAAGAGTTTGGAACCATGGCCAACCTAAAATTTGGCCTCCAGAAATCTGAAGCAGCTGATCAAAAAGTACTGATTAGCAATCAGAACACATATATTTGGAGTTTAGAGGATTAGGTATTTATATCTCTCCCTGGCACTAACAAGCTGCATCAAGATCCAGGACTGCAGTCCCTACTGCTGTCTGTCATGAATCTGGGGAATGCAGATGGTAGCATATGCAGGTAGAGTGAAATTTACTGGTATTTGCCACAGTTTAACAGTGTCTTCCTTCAGCTCTTCCCAGAGTTCAATTATACTGTGGTCTCAACGTACTTGATTCCTATGGTTCCTACCTCTTCAATCATTGTGTTGGTGGAGGAACTGATACCTGGACCTTCCTATTCCACCATCTTAGCAATATCCATATCCTAGAGATATCTTCAGATGAATCAAATAAAAATAAAATACACCAATACTTATGGGATACAGTGAAGACAGTGCTCAGAGGGATGTTTAGAGCACTAAATGCCTACATTTTAAAAGAAAAGAAATCATGAATCAATAAACTAAATTCACACCTGAAGAAAATTCACACTTTACTAAAATAGCAAGAGAAAATTAAATGGAAACGTAGTAGAAGGAAAATATATTAAAAATTAAAGCAAAGGTAATGAGAGGCAAGATGGCATCGGTTTAGGAGGGCACTCGCTGACTAGCTCTCTGAGGATGGCTGATTGTGGACAGGGTCTTACCTGGAGGTCTCTGCTGTGGGTGCATGGAGCAAGAAACTTGGGACATCTATCTGCAGGCAGAGCGACGGTGTGGATTGATTGGTAGAGATTTGTGAGTTTTAAGCCTGCCTGTGGTGGTTAACACAGACGGCTGAACCCCACCCTCAGGGAAAAATGTTAGTTTGAGCCACGACTCCCACCCGGGGTCAACACCAGGCAGAGGGGAGGGGCAAATCTGCTGAGGAAGTTGATTTACCTAGCTGCCCAGGGATACACCCCAAACCCTGTCAACAGGGTGAGAGGGAGCATTCTCCGAGTGAGGGAGGGTTCTGACAGAAGGTGGAGAGTGGTTTCCCTTCTGTGGATTTGGCTGCCTGGGCCCTCTCATAGCTTTGGGGAGCAGATAAGCTGGCTTGAGGCAGCACCAGTCTGAGGGGAGAGGTGAATCTACTGAGGAAGACTGATTTACCCAGCAAGCTGGTGACACTGAGGCTTGGCTCCAGAGGGGGCAGAGTCAACCAATTATACCACTCTGTACTGACAAGCATCAGAGCTTCCCTGGGGAGGCCAGGAAGTGGGAAGTGCTTGATTAGTATCCACGAGCCTAGTTAGGGTCCCCTTGGTGAAGGGGGTGGTCTAGAAGAGGACTTCTTTTGGGGCCCTTATTACGCCCCCCCCCCAAAAAAAAGACAGTCACTTTAAAAAATGAAAAATGAATTCTCTTTTTGTTTTAGTTTAATAGCTAAAATCTGCCTCAAATCCTACAGATAGAACCCTGCAGGGAAATTGATTGATAAACACAAGCAGGCTGAGAGGTTCCACAAAGGCCCAAGAAGGAACACTGTTCTTCCTTAGCTTTGTTTGACTGCTTGCTTGTGTGGTTGGTTGGTTTTTGTTTATTTGTTGTCTCTTGCTTTTAATTCCTCTTTCCTCCCCCCTTTCTTTTTTCTTTCATTTACTTTAAATTAGGTGCTGCTAACTTGTCTCTTCTTTGCTGTGCTTCTTCTTCAGTGATTTCCCATTCTCTGTTTTTTTATTTATTTTATATACCAAGCTATCCCTTTTCCTTCCTTCATCTTTCTGCCTTCTGCTTTTCCTTGTGGTTCTTATATACCACGTTTTTTCATTAGCCCACAACTTAGGGGGACAATTTATATTCTATCTATTCTGTTTTCTTCTTTTTAAAAAATTAATATTAACTTTTTCCTTTCAGCCCTTTCTTTACTCTTTCTCTCCCTCCTCATCATTCTAGCCTTCTAAATCATTATATATATATTCCTCTATTTGGTTTCCCAGCCCATTGTAGGTACTCCATTTTTCTCCCATTATTCTACACTGACTACATGAGCTAAATATTCATTTCACTAAGTCTTATACAGCCCCTCTTCTAAGTTTTATCAATATTACTATTATCCTTCTTCATTTCTCACATCTTTCAATTCCTCTGGCCCAAATCTTTTGCCATAAAGTGAACATAGAAAGAAGCAAGGAAATAAAATAAGAAGAAAAAGCGTCAAAGAGAAAACTCAACACACACAGAACCACCAGCTAAATAAAAGTCTAGAGCACAGAGAGAAGCTAATCAACCAAATAACCCATCAAGATAAAATGATGACTAGAGGGCAACAAAAAATTACAAACCACACTGAAAAAAGGAAGACATGGACCAGTCCAATGAACAAACTAAAATCCAGGAAGAGATGCAGAACATCAAACAACTAATCAAAGCTTTCCAAACAAATATCATGGACCAACTTAATGAAGTGAAGGAAGAGATTAAGGATATAAAGAAGACACTGGGAGAATATACTGAAGAATTGTACAAAAAGATGACAGATATGATGGTGATCAATGGCAAAATCCAAGAAATCAAAAAGATGCTGGATTCACATAACAGCAGATTTGAACAGGCATAAGAAAGAATTAGTGATGTGGAAGACAATACATTTGAAATCAGATAGTAGAACATATAGACAAAAAGATAGAAAAAATCCAGTAGACTCAGGGATCTAACTGAGAACACAAAACACACAAACATGCACATTATAGTCATCCCAGAAGGAGAAGAGAAGGGAAAGGGAACATAAGGAGTGCTGAAGGAAATAATGGCTAAAAACTTCCCAATCATATCAAGAGAGATGGATGTGCAGATCCAGGAAACACAGTGCACCCCAAACAGTATAAATCCCAACAGGCCAACTCCAAGACATATACTTGTTAAAATGTCCAATGCTCAAGACAAAGAGAAAATACTCAAGGCAGTAAGAGAAAAGAGAACCATCACATACAAGGGAAACACAATAAAATTAAGTGCTGAATTCACATCTGAAACCCTAGAGGCAAGAAAACAGTGATATGACATAGTCAAAGTACTAAAAGGAAAAACTTCCAGCCATGAGTTCTCTATCCAGTAGAACTGGCATTCAAAAATGATGGAGAGTTCAAAATATTCACAGATAAACAGAAATTAAGAGATCATGTCAATAAGAAACCTGCACTTCAAGAAATACTGTAGGCCATTTTACATCAGCATATACCATGCAGAACTGTGTGGGAGAGAGTGTGGTCTATGATGTGAACTGTGGTTTATGTTTAGTGGCAAAGCCCCAGGATGTGTATATTCATTGCAGGTGATGTGCCACACTAATGAAAGATGTTTATGTGGGATGTTATGGGAGTTGTGGGAGGTGGGGAACATAGGAATCCCTGTAATTTCTGTGTAATATTTAGGTAATCTAAGCACATTAAAAAAAATATATATATATATATAATAACGTTTATGTAAGCAAATGCACATATATGCATATATATTTGTATATCATTTTACAAATATTGGTTTGTATTGTGAAAAATTTGATTTTTACCCACAATAAAAAAAAAAGCAGTTCTACAAGTTGAAAGGAAAAAACAAGGGAGAGAGAGTTGGACGAGAGTTTAAAAACAACTAAAGTGACAAAAACAGAAATAAAGCAACACATGACATACATTAACCCAAAGAAAATATGGCTGAAGTAAGATATTCATTGCGAGTAATAACACTGAATGTTAATGGATTAAATTCACCACTCAAGGGTCACAGATTGGCAGAATGGATAAGGAAATATGATCCATCTATATGCAGTCTATAAGAAACCCACCTTCAACCCAGGGATTCAAGGAGGCTGAAAGTGAATGGATAGAAAATAATTTTACAAGCTAACAATAGCCAAAAAAAGGACAGGGGTAGCTATTCTAATATCAGACAAAATAGACTTTAAATGCAAAACTATTGTAAGAGGCAAAGAATGACACTATATATTAGTAAAAGCTGTAATCTCCCAAGAAGGGAGAACAATCATAAACATTTATGCACCTAATCAGAGTGCCTCAAAATACAGAGTCAAACTCTGGAAAAAGTAAGTGGAGAAATAAATGCCTCTACAATTAGAGTGGGGGACTTTAATACACCATTGTCAACATTAGACAGCACATCTAGATAGAGAATCAATAAAGAAACAAAGACTCTGAACAATACATTACAGGACCTGGACTTCATAGACATATACAAAACAATACACCCAAATACAGCAGGATTTACATTCTTCTCAAGTGCACATGGACCATACTCCAGGATAGACCACTTGCTAGGCCACAGAACAACTCTCAATGAATTCAGAAAGATTGAGATTATGCAAAGTAATTTCTCTGACCACAATGGAATGAAATTGGAAATCACTAAGGGCCAGAGAAACAGGTTAGGCACAAAGATATGGAAGTTGAACAACACAATCTTAGACAAACAGTGGGTCAGGGAGGAAATCCCAAAAGAAATCAGTAACTACCTTGAACTAATGAAAATGACAACACAACATATCAAAACCTATGGGATGCAGCCAAAACTGTCCTGAGAGGGAAGTTCATAGCCATTTATGCATATATTAAAAAAGAAGAAAGAGCTAAAATTGAAGACCTAACTGCACACTTGGAGGAATTGGAAAAACAACAAACTAAACCTAAAGGAAGTAGAAAGAAGGAAAATACAAAGAATAGAGCTAAACTAAATGAAATAGAGAATAAGAAAGCACTAGAAAAAAACAAACAAAACCAAAGCTGGTTATTTGAGAAGATCAATAAAATTGACAAACCCTTAACCAGGCTAACAAATAAAAAAGAGAGCAGATGCAAATACACAATATAAGGAATGAAGAAGGGGATATCACTCACATCCCCACCAAAATGAAGAGTATCATAAGAGGATACTTTGCAAAATTATAAGCCAGCAAGATGATAATTTAGAGGAAATGAAAAAATTCCTAGAAACTTGCAAACAGCCTACATCGATGAAAGAAGAAATTGATTACCTCAACAGTCCAGTACAAGTAAAGAAATAGACTCAGTCACCAAAACCTCCCACCTAAGAAGAGCCCAGGACCAGATGGCTTCACAGCTGAATTCTACCAAACATTCTGGAATGAGCTAACACCAATTAAGCTATTCCAAAAAATAGAAGTAGAAGGAATATTGTCTAACTCATTCAACAATGCTAACATTACCCTAATACCAAAACCAAAAAAAGATACCACTAGAAAGGAAAATTACAGACCAATTTTTCTAATGAACCTAGATGCTAAAATTCTTAACAAAAATCTTGCTAATCACATTCAACAACATATCAAAAGGTTTATACACCATGACCAAGTGTGTTTCATCCTGGGTATGCAAGGATGGTTCAGTATAAGAAAATCAATCAATGTAATTCACCACATAAACAGATTGAAATGAAAGAATCACATGATCATCTCTATAGATGCAGAAAAAGCATTCGACAAAATACAGCACTCTTTCTTGATAAAAACATTGCAAATGATAGGAATAGAAGGAAACATTCTGCAAATGATAAAGGGTATATATGAAAAACCCAAAGCTAACATCATTTTCAACGGTGAAATCCTAAAAGCCTACCCTCTGAGATTGGGAACAAGACAAGGATGCCCACTATCACCACTCCTATTTAACATTGTCTTAGAAGTACTTGCACAAGCACTGAGACCAGAAAAGGACATAAAAGGCATCCAGATTGGAAAAGAAGAAGTAAACATTTCATTATTTGCAGATGACATGATCCTATACATAGAAAGCCCTGAGAAATCGACAACAAGCCTTCTAGAACTTACAAAGGAGTTCAGTAATGTTGCAGGCTATAAGATCAACGCTCAAAAATCAGTAGCATTTCTGTACACCAATAACGAGCAAACTGAGGAGGAAATCAGGGAAAAAATACCATTTACAATGGTCAATAAAAGAATCAAATACCTAGGAATAAATTTAACTAAAGATGTAAAGGACTTATATACAGAAGACTACACAACACTGTTAAAGGAAATCAAAAAAGACTTAAATAAATGGAAAAATATTCCCTATTCATGGATAGGAAGACTAAACATCATCAAGATGTCTATCCTACCCAAACTATTCTACAGATTTAATGCAATCCCAATAAAAGTCAACACTGTATTTTTTAAGGAACTGGAAAAACTAACTACAAAATATATTTGAAAAGGTAAGGGGCCCTGAATTGCCAAAGACATATTGAAAAAGAAAAATGAAATTGGAGATATCACATTTCCTGACTTTACAACTTACTACAAAGCTACAGTGCTCAAAACTGCATGGTATTGGCTCAAGGATAGACCTACTGATAAATGGAACCAGATTGAGAGTTCTGATATCGATCCTCACATATACATTCTTGTGATATTTGAAACACCACCAAGGCCACTCAGTTGGGGGAGAATGGTCTTTTTAAAAAGTGGTGCTTGGAGAACTGGATATCCATATCCAAAAGAATGAGAGAAGAATACCATCTCACACCTTATACAAAAATCAATTCAAGAAGGATCAAAGATCTAAATATAAGAACCAAAACAATAAAGACCTTGGAAGATAATGTAAGATAGCATCTACAAGACCTTGTATTCAGAAATGTTTTCATGAACTTCACACCTAAAGCACGAGCAGCAAGAGAAAAAATAGATAAATGGAATCTCCTCAAAATAAAAAACTTCTGCACCTCAAAGTACATTTTTAAGAACATAAAAAGACAGCCTACCCAATGGGAGAAAATATTTGGCAACCAAAACTCTGATAGGAACCTAATATCCTGCATATGTAAAGAAATCCTACACTTTGGAATTAAAAAGACAAACAATCCATTTAAAAAATGGGCAAGTGACCTGAAAAGACACTTCTCCAAGGAAGAAATACAAATGGCTAAAAAGCACATGAAAAAATGCTCAACACCGTTAGCTATTTGGGAATTGCAAATCAAAACTACAACGAGATACCATCTTACACCCATCCGAATGGCAGCTATTTAAAAAAAAACACACCAGAATATACGTGTTGGAGAGGATGTGGAGGAATAGGAACCCTCATCCACTGCTGGTGGCACTGTGGAATGGTCCAGCCTCTGTGGAGGACAGTTTGGCGGTTCCTCAGAAAACTAACAATTGATCTTCCATATGATCCAGCGATTCCACTGCTGGGTGTATATACCCAGAAGAACTGAAAACAAAGATATGAACAGATATGTGCACACCAATGTTCATAGCGGCATTGTTCACAAGTGCCAAAAGTTGGAATCAGCCCCAGTGACCATCAACAAATGAATGGATAACCAAATGTGGTACATATATACAATAGAATATTACTCAGCTGTAAGAAGGAATAAAGTGCTAACACATGGAATAACATGGGTGAATCTTGAAGACCTTATGTTGAGTGAAGCAAGCCAGGCATTGAAGGATGAACAGTATATGACCACACTGATTTGAATTGAGGAAAGTGAGCAGTCTCTGAGAACCATTGTCTGAAAGATAGGTTAACAAGGAAGAGAAAGAGAAGATTAGGTTTTGAGCCATCACCCATATGAATAAAATCTATGGTAAAGTAATAGAGTATAGTTGCATATTGAAGGAAAGGTCAGGTGGGTATTGATATTTCTTGGTTTGGTGGTGCAAGGTTGACAGGTGGGTAGATTAGAAAGGGCAGGTTAGAATACCCAGGGCATGTAAATATGAATCTTGTCATCCAATGAGTCAAGACAGGGGAGTGCCATATGCCCCAGGGGGTTGGGGAGGAAGGAACAGCTAAGATCAAATGGGGTATTTAGTGGTGGTGGGAAAGGTTTTTCATTACCTTACAGTAATGGACACAAGACATAGTAAATATCATGAAAAATTTTTGAACTGTACCATCTAAATTGTAAAATATACTGTAAACCATTGACAATGTTTAGATGCTATATTTTACTATTTGTATAACAGTTATAATAATGCTAACATCCACACACACAAAATAAAGGTTTTAATATGGGATGAGGAAGGGGGAGGGAGGTTGGGTATGTGGGAGTCTTTAGTATTCCGTGTGTGACTTTGCTGTGACCTAAAACTTTTTTGAAAATTAAATGAAAATTTGGGAGACACTAGGGAATGAGAGGGGGAAGGTGTCATGGTACACTGGACATCTGATTATACAGTGATAAAAGGAAAAAATAACATTTTTTTTAAAAACTGAATTTTTTTTTCTCATTTTTTTAAATGTACCAATCCACTAATTATATTTTCAGTTTAGTTTTTTTTTTTCCTTCTGAGTTTCCTTGTTTATCTCTTGCATTTAAGCTTATCATAATTATTTCTTTTTCCTATTAATTGTATTTGGTTATTATATGGGCTTCATGTTCATGGAAAGTTTAGATCACAGAAGGGTTACAATGGGGGCTGCAGAGAATCATTGGTGGGAGGTGTCTGGGATGGGGTATTCATGGGAGTAAGTTCATCTGAATATAAATGAAAGATATATAAAATTGTTCAAAGGATCAAGGGATGGGGCATGGTCACGGTGGGTAGACAATCACTCAATAAATGAGGGAATCTGAATTCCCAGCCTGGAGGGCTCTGCCACATTCTCCAAGGGAGCAGCAACAGTCCTCTGAGTGCAGGGGCAGTGTCTGGCAAAAGAGGATGGTCCACTGATGGGTTCTTGTTATTGATGACTAGCCTTATGAATCTTTGCTCTTGTAATTGAAACTTAGCCTACTGTTACGAAGTGCCTAAGGCTTGCCACCTTAGAGTCTCCTTGTTGCTCAAATGTGGCTTCTCTCTAAGCCATACTCAGCATATGAATGCATTACCTTCCCCCCAGCATGGGGCATGACTCCCGGGGATGAGCCTCTCTGGCAACGAAGGATTAATACCAAGTGGCAACTTACAATATGCCTGGAAAAAGACCTTGAATAAAAGGGGGAAAAGGTAAAGACAAATGAGTTCACGTGGCTAAGAGACTTCAAAGAGAGTCGGGAAGTCATCCCAGAGGTAACACTTACGCACACCTCAGTAGGAGCTCATAGAACATCAAAGTGCATATCACCCAACACAGAGGGGCTCCAGAGGGCTCTGGAGACACCCAGGTCCTATATAAGGTGGGATAGCACCAGAGATTGATGCCTTATTAGTGGGCTCTACTTTGAAATCTGTGCTCCTGTGAGTGACAGAGTTGGACTCAAATAAGTCTGCCCTGTACATGGTCTATCAGTCCCTTCTATTCAAACCTATATGTGATGTTGGAGTTTTTAGGTGTACTTCCAGAGACTGGAACCTCTGGCCTACCTATGTGCCAGCTGTTCCTGGAATCTTGGTGGAGCTGCAACTTCTACCCTACAGCTGAATGGACTCATCTAAGTCACCTGGAGAGGAGATAACGATGGGCAATGGCCATCCCAGGGAATGGAGAGGGCTTGCAGCTGCAGGCAAGATAATCCCATCCACTGTATCCATGGGATATAAGCCCTCTCTCACTTGGAGGTGTAGTGGACATCACCATCCCAGTCCCCTCAGGATTGAGGGAAGAGCTATGGACTAGAGTGAACTTAATGGTATTCTGTTGTAGACATACTGTGATTCAAGCAATGGAAGTAATTATACCAGTGAGTGGAGCCAGTGGCCACTGGACGTTTTCGGGGCAGGGAGATGAGGGGCAGTTGAAATACAGGGGCTTTTTTGGGTCATGGGGTTTGTCCTGAGTAGCGTTGAGGTGACGGATGTAGGCCATTTTACATCAGCATATACCGTACAGATCTGTGGGAGAGAGTGTAGTCTATGATGTGAACTGTGGTCTATGCTTGGTGACAAGACCCCAGGATGTGTATATCCATTGCAGATGATGTGCCACACTAATGAAAGATGTTTATGTGGGATGTTATGGGAGCTGTGGGAGGTAGGGAACAAGAGAATCCCTGTAATTTCTGTGTAATATTTAGGTAATCTAAGCACCTTTAAAAAATATAGATATATAATAACATTTATGTAAGCAAATGCACATATATGCATATATATTTATATATCATTTTACAAATATTGGTATGTATTGTGAAAAATTTGATTTTTACCCACAATAAAAAAAAAAGAAAAAAAGACAGGGGAGTGTCTTATGCCTCAGGGGCATGGGGAGGAAGGCACAGAAAAGGTCTAACAGGGGATCTTTAGTGGTCATGGGAAATGTTTTTGATTACCTTATAGTAATGAACACAGGGCATGGTAAATATCATAAAAAAATTATTAAACTGTACTGTCCAAATTGTAAACTATATTGTAAACCATTGACATTGTTTCATAGCTATGTTTCACTATCTGTATAACAGTTATAACAATGCTACCACACACACACACACACACACACACACAAGGTTTTAATATGGGGTGAGGAAAGGGGAAGGAGGTTGGGTATATTAGAGTCTCTAGTATTTTGTGTGTGACTTTCCTGTGACCCAAATCTTCCTTGAAAATTAAAAGAAAATTTGGGAGACACCAGGGAACGAGAGAGGGAAGGTGCCATGGTACAGACTGGACATCTGATAATGCAGTGATAAACTGAAAAAAATATATTTAAAAAAGTTTTTTTTTGTTTTCTCCCATTTTTTGAATGTCCCAATCTGTTAATTATATTTTATTTTTAATTTTTTCTGAGTTTCCATGTATTTCATCTCTTGCATTTAAGCTTATCCTAATTATTTCATTTTCCTATTAATTGTATTTGGTTATTATATGGGCTTCATCTTCAAGGAAGGTTTAGATCACAGAAGGTTTACAATGGGGGCTGCAGAGGATCATTGCTGGGGGGGTCTGTGATGAGGGATTCATGGGAGGAAGTTCATCTGAATATACATGAAAGATATATAAAATTGTTCAAATGATCAAGGAATTGGGCATGGTCATGGTGGGTAGACAATCACTCAATAAATGAGGGAATACTGAATTCCCAACTTGGAGAGCTCTGCCACATTCTCCAAAGGAGCAGCAACAGTGACCTGAGTGCAGGGGCAGCGTCTGTTTAAAGAGGATGGTCCACTGATGGGTTCTTGTTATTGATGACTAGCCTTATGAGTCTTTGCTCTTGTAATTGAAACTTAGCCTTATGTTATGGGGTGCCTAAGGGTTGCCACCTGAGAGCCTCCTTGTTGCTCAAATGTGGCCTCTCTTTAAGCCAAAATCAGCCTATGAATGCATTACCTTCCCCCCAGAGTGGGACATGACTCCTGGGAATGAACCTCCCTGGCAACGAGGGATTAATACAAAGTGCCAACTGGCAATATGACTGGAAAAAGACCTCGGGAATTATCCTGAGTGACATTACAATGACAGATATTGGCCATTTTACATCAGCATATACCATGCAGAACTGTGTGGGAGAGAGTGTGGTCCACAATGTGAACTATGGTCCATGCTTAGTGGCAAAACCCCAGGATGTGTATATCCATTGCAGGTGATGTTCCACACTAATGAAAGATGTTTATGTGGGATGTTATGGGAGCTGTGGGAGGTGGGGAACTTGGGAATCCCTGTAATTTTTGTGTAACATTTATGTAATCCAAGCATCTTAAAAAAAAATATATATATATATATATATATGTAAGAAGAAAAAAGCAGAGGTAATTGAAATATGAAATAGAAAAAACAAAATGTACAAAATCAAAAGGTTTTTGAAAAGATCAATAAAATTGACATTTACCCAGACTGACAGAGAAGTAAAAGAGACAGGACAAAACTGACTCAAACTGGGAATGAATGCAGGAACGTTACTACCAAACTTAAAGACATCGAAAGAATTATAAGAGAGTACTATGTACAATTACTTGTCATGAAAGTAGAAAATGTAAATGAAATTATCAAATTCTTTGAAATGTACACATTATCTCATCTGACACAAAAAGAAACAGAAAATCTCAGCAGATCTATTACAAGTAAAGAGATTGAATCAGTTCTTGAACATCTATCAGCAATGAAAACTCCAGGACCAGATGGTTTGAGTGCATAATTGTATGAAGCATTGAAAGAAGATTTAACACTAATTATTCTCAAACACTTTAAAAAATAGAAGTGTATATTTTACTTCCAGAATCATTCTATTAGGTCAGCATTAGAATAATACCATTGTCAGAAAAATAAAATAGAAGAATAGAAAATGACAGACAAATATCTCTTGAATATGGATGCAAAAATCTTAAACAAAATACTGGTAAAATGAGTGCAACAGTATATTAATATAATTATGTGCATTATTAAGTGGAATTCAAGGAATGCAATGATGGTACAACATAAGAAAATCTGTGTAATACACAACATTAATAAGATGAAAAATGAAAAACAAATTATCATCTCAACTGGCACACTATTAAATGCACTAACATATGTGTATTGGGAATACAAGAAGAAGACAGAGAGAGAAAAACCCATGAAAGAAATAATGGCTGAAATAATCCCAAATCTTTTTTAAAAATCATTAATCTATACATAATCAGAAGAAGCCCAAGAAAATCTAAGTAGGAAAACATAGATTTCAACACTCATATATACCATAGCCAAAATGTTGAAATCCAAAATCAAAGAAAATCTTTGAAGGAGTAAGAGAAAAACAATTCATCACGTAAAAAGAGAAGTCAATAAGATTAACAGTTGAATTGTCATTAGAAACAATGAAGGTCAGAAGAAAGTGGTATGATGTCTTTAAAATGGTGCAAGAAAAAATAATTGTTGACCTAGTATCCTATATGCAGCCAAACCTTCAAAATAAGAAATGAAGACATTAATAACAGAGAATTATTTATTGCTAACACACCTGCCCTTAAAGGAATACTAAAGGAAGTTTGTCAGCCTGAAAGCCAGTTCCCTACACAGTAATTTAAATCTAAATTAAAACAAAACAAAACAAAGAATTCTGGTGAAGGTAATCAAGTATACATAGTTTAAAAACATAATATAATCACATATTGCATATTTCTTATTGTTTTTATCTAAATTGATTTAAAAAGTAACTTAATAAAACACTAAGCATATATTTGGGATTATAACACCTAAGTATGCAATACATTTGACCATATGGCATAAAAGAAGGGAGTAGGATCAAAGCTCTATTGAAATCTGGAACAAAACCTGGAAAGTAACTCACACACAGAGGAATAAATAGATAAAATAAGAAATAGTAAAAAAAAAGAAGGTAAAATAACAAACTAAAATGCACACTTGTTACACTTTCTTATCCTAGATATCTAAGGATAAATACAATTATATAAAGTAAATTATAACACTTTGTGTTTGGAGTTGTAATATATATAAATGAAGTATTGATAAGAGGAACACCACTAAAAGGAGAAGGAATAGGTCTATATAAGAATAAATTTTCTAGGTCTCACTGGAAAATAATTTGTTATACATATGAAGAAGATTCTGATAAGTAAGGGGTATATTGTAATTCTTAGAACAATTACAAAGAAAATTATGAAAAATAGTTAAAAATTTTAAAGGTATTAAAATGTTACACTAAAATATTCATTTGATGGAAAAGAAAATAATAAAAGGGCTAGATTAATAAAAGTGAAATATATAGAAAATATGTGAATGGAAGGTTTAAATGGTTTAAATCCAACCATATCAATACAAATATTAAATCTGAATGCATTAAATATCTAATCAAATGACAAAGATTGTTTCAGAAGATCTAACTAAATGTTGTCTGTCTATAAGAGAATCTTTTTAGATTAAAAGATGCAAAAGGTTGAAAATAAAAATAAGATAACATATACTATGCAAAATGCAACCAAAAGAGTTAGATGGTTATATCAAAATCAGACAAAATAGACTTTAAAACAAACAAAAAATGTCACTAGAGGCAATAAGGGGGATTTTATGTTGATGAAAGAACCTATCAATCAAGCAGATGTAAAAATTATAAATACGATATATCTAAGTAGAGAAGTTTTAAATATATTAAACAAATATTACAGATTTGAAGAGAAACTAGGCAACTCAAAAAAGCCAGTTGTAGATTTCATTTCCCTATTTCAAAAATGGATAGAAAAATTAGACAGGAGATCAAAAATGATATAGAAGCAAATAAATTTATAAAAAAAACCTAGACTAATACAATATTGAAGCCAATAGTAGAAGAATACACACATTCTTTTCAAGCTCACACAATTCAGTCTTTAAGAGAATATATGAAAACAGATTTTACAAGCCTCAATAAATTTGAGGATTGAAACTTGTAAAGTATGTTTTGTGACTACAATAGAAATAAATTATAAATGAATAACAGAAGTGAATTAAAGAATTTCAGAAATGTGTGGATATTAAACAACATAATCCTAACTAACAAATGATTCAAAAAATAACAAGGGAAATTAGTAATGCATGATATACATAGAAATGAAAACATCACACTAAAAACTTGTGATATACAGCCAAAGCAGTGCTTAGAGAGAAGTTTTTAGCTCCAAATGTAGATATTTAAAAGAAAGCAAGAAGTAATATTAATAATACATTGTTCACTGTAAAAAAGTAGAGACTGTACAGAATTCTAAACTTAAAGTATGCATAAGGAAAGAACATTTTAAAACGGGCAGAAATAAATTAGACAATAGAAAAACTAGAGATCAATGAAACAAAATTTAGATTCTTCGAAAAGATCAACAAAATTCAAAAACCAATAGCTAGACTAGCCAAGAAACACAGAGAGAAGGCTCAAATTACTAAAATCAGGAATGAAAGAGGGGACATCACCAATAATCTCTCAGAAATAAGGAGAAATGTAATCAGTACCATATGCCAACAATTTAGATAACCTAAATGATTCAGAAAAGCTACCAAACTGACTTAAGAAAAAATATAGTATCTGAGTATATTTATAACAACTAAAGAGATTTGAATTAGTAATTAAAATTGAATTAGTAATTAAAAACTTCCCACAAAGTGTCCAAGGCCTTTTTGGCTAAATTGGTGAATTCTACTAAACCTTTAGTAGGTTAATACCAATAATTAATACCAATATCTCACAAATTGCTCCAAAAATAGAATAATAGAAAACACTTCCCAACTCATTCTATGAAACCAGTATTGCATTTTAACCCAAATCAGGCAAAAAATATCACAAGATACGAAAATTACAGACCATTATCTCATACAAAAAATGCAAAATCCTCAATAAAATATTAGTGATCCATCCCAGCAACATAATAATAAGATTATACACCATAACCAAGTGTCATTGATGTAAAAAATGCAAGGTTAGGTTAACATGCATAAATCAGATAGTGTAATACACTATGTTAACAGAATAAAGGACAAAACCCCATCCTCCTTTCAATAGATTCTGGAAAATCAATTGTCACAAACATCTTTTCATGATAAAAATGCTCAAAAAAGTGAGAATGGAAGGGAATTTCCTCAATATGATGAAATACATCAATTTAAAATTTACGAATAGTAGCATTCATAATGGAAAAAGTCTGAATGCATTCTCCTTAAGATCAAGAATAAGACAAGGATCTCTCCTAACCACTTCTATTCAACATTGTACTTGAGGTTCTAAACAGGGAAATTAGTCAAGAGAAAGAAATAAAATTGATCTATATTGGAAGAGAAGAATTAATCATATCTCTTCTTACATAGGTCATTCTGTTGTAAATAATAAATCTAAAAAATCAAAAAAAGTACAATTATAATAAATGAGTTCAACATATATATATAGTCACATCTTCAATATATAAAATTCAGTTACATTTTTACACACTAGCAATCAACAATCTGAAATAGAAATTAAGAAAACTTTCATTTACAATAATATAAAAATGAAAAACAATTATGAATAAATTTAAAAGAACTATAAGATTTTTAAACTGAAAACTGCAAAGCACTATAGAAAGAATCTAACATTATCTAGATAAATGAAAAGACACCCAATATTCCTGGATTAGAAAACTTAATGTTGTTAAAATAGCAATACTCTCAAAATTTATCTAAAGATTCATCACATATTCAATCCCCATCAGCAGCATCTTAGATGGATGTTTAACACAATAAACTCATCTTAAAATTCATGTCAAAATGAAAGGGACTCACGATAGCCTAAGGAATCATGGCAAGCAAGAGTAAAGTTGGAGGACTCAGACTTTGCCATTTCAAAACTTACTAAAAAGCTAAGAAATCAGAATATTGTGGTTTTACCATAAGCACAGATATACAAATCAGTGAAATAGAGTTGTGAGCCCATAAATAGATCCTTATAATAATAGTTAATTGATTTTGGACTCCAATACAATTCAATGAGCGAAAGAATCATTTTCATATTCTGTTCTGGACAATGGGCTATCCTCCTTCCTTAAAATCTTAATTAACACAAAAATCAATGCAAAGTGGATCATAGAATTTAATATAGGAACTATATCATAAAATAATTAGAAGAAATGATAGGAATAAATATTATCTCGGTTTAGGTAACAGCACAAAGGCAATTCAGTAGAAAATGGATAGACTTTTCAAAAAATGAATCCAGAGAATTCTACCACTGAACCACCAATGCTCCAGCAGTTGAAATACAGGGGCTTCTTTGGGAGTTGGAGGTTGTCATGAGTACTGTTGTGGCAATGGATGTAGGCCATTTTAAATCAGCACACACCACTCAGAACTGAGTGGGAGAGAGTGTGGTCTACAGTGTGAACTGTGGTCTATGGTTGGTGGCAAGGCTCCAGGAGGTGTAAGTTCATTGAGGTTGGTGGGCCACACTATGGGAGATGTTTGTGTTGGATGTGGTGGGAGGTGTGGGAGGTGGGCAACATGGGAATCCGAGTGGGTTCCGTATAATATTTTAGGTAATCTAAGCACCTCTTAAAATATATGTATATATATATATATAAAATAACATTTTTGTAAGCAAATACACATATATGCATATATATTTATATATCATTTTACAAATGTTTGTATGTATTGTGAGAATTTTGATTTTTACCCATAATAAAAAAAAAAAAAAATGAATCCAGAGCAATTGGGTATTCTGCCTTGCAGAGACCCCTTCTTAATCTTCTTTCCTCAAAACTCGGTTTGAACATTCCACCAACATACAGGACTTCTAAATGCCCCTCTAATGTAAATCAGATCCTTTTTTATTCTCCTGCAAAACCCCCTTTTGATTGATTTTTTGGCTTTCTTACCATTTATTTCACCTTGCAGTTACATGTTTGCATATTATTTCTTTTGTATCAGATACCCAAATGTAATGGAAGTGCGAAACACTATTTTACTCTCTTTTATATAACTGGAACCATGCTTCAAACATCCATATGCACACACAGACACAACTCACTAGATAATTTTATATGAATGAGTGAATAAAAGAATGAATGAGGGAAGCGGCTGTGGCTTAATCAGTGGGGCTCCCGTTTACCATATGGGAGGCCCCGGGTTCGGTTCCCGGGGCCTCCTGGTGAGGGCAAGCCCGCCCATACGGCGTGGTTAGCTGACCCAGTGAGCACAAGCAGCAAGGGGGGGATAAATGAATAAATAAATAAAATCTTTAAAAAAAAAAAAAGAATGAATGAATGGTAGATGGATTGATTTAAATTACTTTGGATCTTAGAGATTAGAGGGCATTATGGAATTTTTATTTCAATGTATTTTATATTCTTATATTTTACTTTTCTTTAAACCAGTTGTTCCTACAATGAGAGATGTTTTACAGGCAGTACCTAAGAAAGCAATTTATCTTTTAAAACTCAAAAACCCAAGTCTTTAGTTCTAATGGACTTATATCTCATGAGGGTAAGTGGAAACGTTTGTTGTTATCCCTTAAGATAGTTGACACCCAAGCTCAGTCACATTGAATGCAGATCCCTTTAGAATGACTTACACCCAGTGAAGCTAGGACAGACATGTGGTACTGGGAGTGGAGGACTCAAGGCAATTCCTCTTTTATGAGCTTGCTCTTTATTTATTTATATTCCTCAATATAGAGTAAGTGGTCAAGAAATTATCTGTCTTATCACCAGCTGGTTATAAAATCAAGAAATAGACTTATCAGAAAATAAACCCCAGAGCTAATATTGTAAAGCAGGAAATCAGAGAAAAAAACAAAATACAACAGGAAATCTTTGCCATCCAAATGAAGAGGATAAAAATCCAGAAAACATCAAAGAATAAGAACAGAATGTAGACATACCAAAAAAGCCTTTAAAAATCATCTTGAAAATGCTCAGGGAGTTGAGGGAAAATAAATAGAAAGAACTCAAGTATATCAGGAAAGCAAGGTTTATCAATAAGAGAAACAAGTAAAGAGAGAAATTTTAAAAAAGGAAGCAAACAGAACTACTGGAAATGTGGACCACAGTAACTGAAATGAAAATTTCACAGGAGAGTTTCAAGAGCTGAATGGAGCTAGCAGAAAATGATAAGTGAACCTGAAGACAAGTCATTTGAAATGAGATGAAATGGAGTAGAAAGAAAAAAGAAATGTTCAAAGTGAAAATAGACCAAGACAGCTATTTGATACCATCAACCACACCAATATTGACATTATGTGTCTCCAAGAAGTAGAAGAGAGAAAGGAGCAGGAGAAATATTGCAAGAAATAATGACAGAGAACCTCTTCAAATTAGGAAAAGATGAGAATATGTACATCCAAGAAACTCAGAGAACACTAAACAAGATAAACATGAAGAAAAATATGCCCATCACATATTGATCACACTATGAAATACAAGGGACAAGGAGAGGGCTCTGAAAGCAGCAAGTAGTGTGTTATGTATAAGGGAGTCCCAATTAGTTTGCCAATTTCTTGTCAGAAACCTTGGAGGAAAGAAGGCAGTGGGCAGAAATACTTAAAGTGCTGAAAGAAAACAGCAGGCAATCAAGAATTTTGTATCTGGTGAGACACACTCTCAAAAATGACAGGGAGATTAAGACATTCCCAGGTAAAAACAAAAACTGAGGGTTTTCATCACCACTAAATCTGTCCTAAAACCAAGGCTAGTGGGAAGATGGCATCAGAGTAGGTAGACAGGGCTCAAATCTTTCACAAAAACAACAGAGAAAGGGCAAAAAAGCTATTCAAGGGAGCTGCTTTAGGGTCTGCAGACCAAGGGGAGTGCTTCACATCATCTAGGAGGGAGAAGGACAGAAAGACTATGAGGTCAGATGAAAACCATGAATTACTTGCCCCTATGGCTGGAAACAGCACATATACCTCAAACTCAAGGCAAGTAGCCTTGGTAAAACCCTTGGTTCACTGCAGCCAACTGAGTGGGAAAAGAACATTCACCTCCCTAAGAGGAAAAGCTATCTGGAAGAAGGCAGAGAGTGATTTCTCTTCAGTGACTTTGGCCAGCCGAGCCCCCTTTGAATCTCCAAAAATATACCCTACCCAGAACTAAAGTGGTCCTAGTGGGAAGGAAAGAGGGATCTGATAAGGCAAGCAGTAACACCCAACTGCACTGGGAGAGAGAGGAACTAGGTCAGTGAGGAACTAGATCAGTGAGGAACTAACCAGCCCAGGAGAGATAAGGTAAAATGTTAGAAGCCCAACTGGCCTGAGGGAAAAGAGGGCAGGGAGAGCCAGATAAGCTTATAGAAGCCTAACTAACCTGTGAAGTAAGTGTAGCTCAGTGTAGGAATGGTGCTCTCATACACTAGGTCCCAGTACCTCCTAAGAGAAGAGATCCAGAGTGATCCACTGGGTTATCAGGCACCCAGCCAATACCTTGTGACAGGGAACTTATAGACTGAGATTTTTGTTTTATGTTTTTTGGTCTGTTATTTTATATTTTTTATAATTTTTATTCTTTATTTTATTCACTAAAACCAGTTACTTCACATGTGGAGGGCAGACTGCAAGGTGATTGATTGTTGCGCACTAGCAACCTTGGATAGTTCCTAAGGGCCTAAGAGGGAAACCTGTTTTCCTGGGTTGATTTGGTTTTTGTTTGTTGTTTTTTCTCATTCTTGATTTCCTTTTTTTTTTCTTTTGGTTACTTTTCCTCCTTAGTTCTTAATTTCTTTGCTTTCTCTCATTCTTCCCTCTTCTGTTGCTTTTCTTTTATTCTGCATTCTCTTGTTTGTCCTCATTTTTTTTTCTTCTTCTTCTCATTTTTTTGGTCTTGTATTTTATTCTATTTTTTTCTTGTTTCATTTTTTTATTCCACCATTTTTATTCTTATTCCTTTGTATTTTTATGATCTTTCACTTTTATTATTTTCTTTCCTGGCTCTTTTATACTTCCTTTTTTATCTTTTTTATTATTACTATTATTCATTTTCTCTCTTATCTCCTTCATTTTAAATGGTCTTAATTTTTTCAAAGAAACACAGACAGCTACAAGGATAAATAATAAGTGGAACCAGGTGTCAAACAGGAATCTAACAGAAAGCAAAACAAAATAAAACTCAAGAGTAGAAAAATATTATCATATGAATAAGCCCATCAAGATAAACATATGCCTAGACACCAGCAAAAAAATGACAAGCCATATTAACAAACAGGAAGACAAGGCCCAGTCTAATGAACAAACCAAAAAACAGGAGGAGATGCAGAACATGGAACAATTAATCAAGGATATAAAAAAATATGAATCCATATAATCTAGTGAAGGAAGAGATGAAGGATAGTAGGAAGACACTGGGGGGAACATACTGACAAAATCATGAACATATATAAAAATAAAACAGACATGATTCTGATTAATGGCACAATGCAAGAAATAAAAAATACACTGGAAGCACATAACAGCAGATTTGAACAGGGAGTGGAAATAATTAGCAATGTTGAAGATAGTACATCTAAAATTGGACAAATAGTAAAACAGATAAATAAAAAGATAGAAAAAAGTCCAGCAGGGACTTAAGGATTTGAATGACAGCTAGAAATGCACAAAGAAATGCATTATATGCATCCCAGGGGGAGAGATAAGGGAAAGGGCACAGAAGGAGTGTTGGAGTACATAATGGCTGAAAATTCTTAACACCTTTGAGGGACATGGCTGTACATGTCCAGGAAGTGCAGCACACTCCAAACAGTATAAATACTAACATGCCTACACTGAAATATATACTTACTAATTGTCAAATGCTTAAGACAAAGAAAGAATACTGAAAGCAACAAGAGAAAAGAGATCCATCACATAAAAAGAGAGATCCATAAGAATAAGCCCTGATTCACATCTGAAAACATGTAAGCAAGAAGGCAGTGGTATGACATCATTAAGAAAAAAGGAACTACCACAAGGAAAAAAAAACTGTCAGGCAAGAATTCTGTGTGCAGAAATGTCAGAAGGGTTACAACTGTGGATGGGAGGATCACTGGTATGGTGTGTCAGTGATGGGGGAATGCATGGGGAGTGGTTCACCTGGGACATGTCACTAAAGTGTAAGAATGTGTTTAAGTGTCCATGGAGCATGGTCTAAGTGGGTGGAAACACACACAATAACCAAAAGAATATTGAATTGCCATCCTGGGGAGTTATGCTACATTTTCTAAAATGTCAGCAAGAATACCCCAAGTACAAGGGCAGTGCCTAGTGATGGAAGACAGACAATTAGACCAGGCCCTTGATATAGGTGATTGTAGTTATAAACCTTTTCTTGTGAAATTGAAACTTGGTCTATTGTTTTATATTGAATAAGAATTACCTCCTAAAACCCTTCTTGTTCCTCAAATGAGGCCTCTCTGTAAGCCAAACTCAAGATATAAATGCACTCACTACCTTCCTCCTGCATGGGACATGACTCCCAGGGATAAGCCTCCCTAGCACCAAGGGATTATTACTAAGTGCCAACTAGATATAAATCTGGAAAAAACACCTTGACCAAAGGGGGAAAGATTAAATACAAATGAGTTATTAGGGATAAGAAACTTCAACGTGAGTAGGGATGTCATTCCAGAGGTTATGCTTATGCAAGTTTCAGCACGATTTCATTGACTGACACAGTAAACAGTAAACAGTGCCTCAGTGGCTCCTGAGGGCTCTAGAGACATCCAGACACTATGACAGGGCAGAGAAGCTCAGGAATTCAGCATCCTGTCAGTGGGCCTTACTTTGGAATTTATGCTCCCTAGTGTAGCAGACCTAGACTGTTTTATAGTTGCCCTACATATGACTCTTTGGGCCCTTCTATTTGAACCTATACCTATCACTATACTTGTTAACTATATGTCTCAGATTCTCAAATCTTTGGTTTGTCAATGTTCCAGTTGAGCCCTGAATCTCAGCAGAGTTGAAAAACCTACTCTACTGTTCATTGAACTCATCCAGGACAACAAACAAGGAGACTATGATGGACATTGGCCATCCCAAGGAACAGAGAGTGTCTGCAACTGCAAGCAAGATAGTTCCATCCATCAGCCCCATGGGATCTAAGCCCCCTCTCAATTAGAAGCAGAGTGAGTATCACCATCCCCAAATCCCCAAGACTGGGGAATGAACAATGGACTAAAGTAGACTTATTATTATTTTATTATAGACATTATTATTCTAACAATGGAAGAAATTTTATCATTGATATAAAGGCAGTGGCCACCAGAGGTTCTGAGGGGAGGGAGAGGGAAGAATAGGTATAATTTTGGGAGCATTTTTGGGACATTAGAATTCTCCTAACTGACATTGCAATGATGGATACAGGCCATAATATATTTTGTCATAACCTACAAAATTATGTGGGACAAAGTGTAGGCTAAAATGTAATCTCTAGTCCATGATTTGTAGCAATGCTTCAATATGTTTTCAATGACTGTAACAAATGTACCACACTAATGAAGCATGTTGCTAATGTGGGAATGTGTGGGAGGAGGTGGGCATGGGGCATATGGGAATCCACTATATTATTTATGGAACATTAATGCAATCTAAATCTTTAAAAATAAAAAAAACATAAAAAACAGTGAAAAAATTAAAAAATTAGGGATAATTAAAATCTCACTTATAGATAAACAAAAATTAAGAAGGCTTGTCAACAAGAAACCTGCCCTTTAAGAAATACTAAAGGTAGTTCTGCAGGGTGAAATGAAAAAGAAAAAAGAGAAGGTTGGAGGAAAGTGTAGAAAGAAAGATGATTAGTAAGAATAGCTAAAATGATAAAGAGAAATAAAAACAAAATATGACATATATAACCCTAAAGGTACTGCTTTGAAAATAACAAAATTGAATGTTAATGGAATAAAATCTGCAATCAAAAGACACATATTGGCAGAATGGATTAAGAAATATGACTCATCTATATGTTGTCTAAAAAAAACTCACCTTAGACCCAGGGATGCAAGGAAGTTGCAAGTGAATGATCAGAAAACGGTGTTATATGCAAACAGTAAACATAAAAAGGTAGGAATAGCTATATCAATATTGGACAAAATAAATGGCAAGTGCAAAACTATTTTAACAGACAAAGAAAGGCACTATATATGAATAAAAGGGGTAATCTATCAAGAAGTAAGTACAATCATAAACATCTATGCACTTAACCAAGGTGCCCCAAAACACATGCAGCAAACATTGGGAAAAAAATGGAGAAATAAATGCCTCTACAATTATACTGGAGGGTTTAATACACCATTATCAGCATTAGACAGGATATCTCAACAGGAGGTCAATAAAGAAATACAGACTTGGAATAATATGTTAGAGGATCTAGATCTAATAGACATGTAGAGAACATTACACCCAAACACAGTAGTATATACATTCTTCTCGAGCACACATTGATCAGGCTACAGAATAGACCACATACTAGGTCACAGAACAAGGCTCAATGAATTCAGAATGATTGAAATTATACAAATAATTTCTCTGACCACAATGGAATGAAACTGGAAATTAATCAGGGGCAGAAAGCCAGAATAGGCACAAAGATATGGTAGTTAAATAACACACTCTAGAAAATCAGTTGGTAAGGGATTAATTACAAAAGAAATCAGTAATTACCTTGCAATGAATGGAAATGAGAATAAAACATACCAAAATGTATGGTATGCAGCAAATGCTGTGCTGAAAGGGAAATTTATAGCCAAAAATTCCTATGATAAAAAGAGCTAAAATCAAAGACCTAATTGCACACCTGGATTAACTAGAAAAAGAACAGCCTAATATCAAAGCAAGCAGAAGTAAGGAAATAACAAAGATAAGAGCAGAGCTAAATGAAATTGAAAATAAGAAAATACTCAAAAAAATCAACAAAACCAAAAGGTGGTACATTGTGAAGATTAATAAAATTGACAAACCCTTAGCTAGACTAAGAAAAAAAGAGAGAAGATGCACATACATAAAATAAAATTGAGGGAGAGGATATCACCATTGATTCCACAGAAATAAAGAGTATCATAAGAGGATATCTTGAAAAATTGTATGCCAACAAGATGGATAATGTAGATGAAATGGACAAATTTCTAGAAATACATAAGCAGCCTACATTCATGAAAAAATTGATGAACTCAATAGACCAATCACAAGTAACCTATCTAAAATCTCCCTGAGAAGAACCCAGGACCAGATGGCTCCATAGGTGAATGCTACCAATCATTCTGGAAAGAACTTACACCAATCCTGATTAAAGGCTTCCAAAAAACCTAGAAGTGCAGGGACATTGCCTAACTCATACTATAATACCAACATCACCCTCACACAAAAGCCACATAAAATGCCACAAGAAAAGAAAACTACATACCAATATCTCTCTAATCAGCATGGATGCTAAATCCTCAACAAAATACATGCTAATCATATTCAACAATACATCTAACAAATTATATGCCATGATCAAGTGGGTTTCATCCCTGGTATGCAAGGATGGCTCAACATAAAATCATTAAATGTAATACACCACATTAACAGATTGAAATAAAAAATCATATGAAATCATATTATTTGGAGACTCAAACAATAATGGACAGAATATGGAATTCCTATTCTGTGGAGACCTGCTACATTCTCGATTAGAAGGCAAGGAATCTCTATAGTATATGGGCAGTGCCTAACAAGTAAAGACAGACCAATTCACCAGGCCCTTGAAATTGATTCTTGTATTTATGAACACTGTTCTTCCAAAATTGAAACTTAACCTTAGTATTATATTTTGCCTAAGAATTAACTTTCGAACATCTCAGTGTTGCTCAAATATGGCATCTCTCTAAGCCAAACACAGCATATAAACTCACTACCTTCCCCCCATCATGGAAAATGACTCCCAGGGATAAGCTTCCTTGGTGCAGAGGGATTATTACCAAACACCAACTAGCTTTTGGAAAAAGACTTTGACCAAAAGGGAGAAATTTTAAATATAAATGAGTTTTTATGACTATGAGATTTCAAAGTGAGTTGGGAGGTCATTCCAGAGATTATGCTTATACACATCTCAGGAGATTCTCACTAACTGTCACAGCAAGCAAAGCCTAAAGCAGAGGTGAACCTGAGGGCTCTAGAGCCATCTAGACTTTATAGACAGGGACAGACAACCACAGGAATTTCGCACCCCATATGTGGGCCTTTCCTTGGAATATATGACAATTTATTTCCCCAGTGTACCAGAGTTAGACTCATTAAATTTTCCTCTTACCTTTTTCATTTGAACGTATAATTAGCACTATTCCTATTAAATATATATCACACAGTCTTTAATCTTTTGCTTGTTCATATGCTTTTTGAGACATGAATTTCTTCAGAGTTGCAACCAACACCTACTCTCCAGTTGATTGCACTTGCCCAGGACAACAAACAAAAGTATGGGGATGGACAACGCCCCATCCCAAAAAGCAGAAAGTATCTGCAAATGCAATCAAGACATTTCCATCCATCTGCCCCATGTGATCTAAGCCCCCTCTCAATCAGAAACAGAGTGGGCAACATCATCCCCAAATCCTCAGGATTGAGGAATAAACAAACAGAAGGGGGAATGCAACTATGGACTAAAGTAGACTTACGATTGTACTAATGGAAGAATGTGTAATATTGATATAATGACATTGGTAACCAGAAGTTATGAGGGGAGGGAGAAGGAAGAATAGGTGTAACATGGGTCATTTTGGGGACGTTGGAATCATTCTACATGACATTGCCATGGTGGATAAGGTCAGTTTACATTTTGTCAAAACCTATAAAATTGTGTGTTGCAAAGTGCAAATCATAAGGTAAACTCAGACTATGGTTAGTAGCAATGCTTCAATGAGTACTCATCAGTTGTAACATATATACCACACTAATGAAAGATGTTGATGGGAAGAGTTTGTGAAGAAGAAGGAGTGGGGTGTGTGGGAGTTCCTTATATTTTTGTTTTTTGCTTTTAAAAAATTTTTTAAATATATTTTTATTTATTTTAAAAAGAGATTACATAAAATGTTACATAAAAAAAATATAAGAGATTCCCATATGCCCCACTCTCCCATTTTCCCTACATGAACACCTTCTTTCGTTAGTGTGGTACATTCCATTCATTGCAATTGATGAACATATTTTGGAGCATTGCCACTAAGCATGGATTATACTTTACATTGTAGTTTACACTCACTCCCACTCAATTCTGTAGGTTATGGCAGGATAAATAATGGTCCGTATTTGTCATTACAGTGTAATTCAGGACAATTTCAAGTCCCAAAAATGCCCCCATATTGCATATCTTTTCCCCTCTCCCTGATTTCAGCACCTCCAGTGACCACTGTCTCCACATGAATGATATAATTTCTTCCATTGTTTGAATCACAATAAGTCTATAGTAAAATACCAGTAAATCCACTCTAGCCCATAATTTATTCACCAATCCTGAGGATTCTGGGATGGTGATGCCCCTTCACCTCTAATTGAGAAGGGGCTTCAATCCCATATGGATGATAGGACTCTCTTGACTGCAGTTGTAGACTCTCTTGGTTCCTTTGCATGGTGGTTGTCCATCCTCAACTCCTTGTTAGTTGTCATGTTGAGTCCAATGAACTGGAGAGTAGGGGTTGCAACTCCACTGAGGCTAAGGGCCAAGTTGGCACATGGACCAGAGATTCAAGTCTTTTTGATGTACACTTACCAACTCCAGCACCAACTATAGGTTCAACTAGAAGGGACAGAAGAGGCACCTGTAGAGAAATCACAACTGAGTCCAACTCTGTCACACTCAGGAGCACAAACTCCAAAGTAAGACCCACTATCAAGACACCAAATTCTGGAGCTCTCTGCCATGACCATATGAACTGTGTGTTACCAGAGGCCTCAGGAGCCCCACTATTTGGGATACTATCTACTTTGGCAGTCTAGGAGATCCTGCTGAGATGTGCATAAGCATTGCCTCTCTGATGACCTCCCAACTCACTTTGAAGTTTCTTAGCCATATAAACTCATTTGTCTTTACATTTTCCCCCTTTTGTTAAAAGTCTTTTTCCAGTTGCATCACCAGCTGGTGCTTGGTAGTAATCCCTCAGTGCCAGGGAGGCTTATCCTCAGGAGTCATGTACCACACTGGGGGGTGGGGGGTGATAATGCATTTATATGCTGAGTTTGTCTTAGAGAGGGGCCACATTTGAGCAACATGGAGGCTCTCAGGACATAACTCTTAGGCACATTACAACACTAGGCTAAGATGCAATTTCAAGAGCAAAGGCTCATAAGCATAGTTATCAATTTCAAGGTCCCATCAATTGACCATCCTTCTTCACTAGTCATTGGCCCTGTACTTGGAGGAGTGTTGCTGTTTCATTAGAGAATGTGGCAGAGTTCCCCAGGATGGGAATTCAATCTTCTTTCAGTTATTTTGTGAATCTCTACCCACTCTGGCAATGCCCCATGATCATTTGAACACATATGTATACCTTATATGTTTGCCCAGTTGAACTTCCTCTCCTGTATTCCCCTATCACTGACACCCCACACCATCAATCCTCCCCTGCCCCAGTTGTAACCTTTCTGTTCCAAAACTTCTTCAAAAATGAAGCTAAGAATATCACCAAATACAATTAATAGGAAAATGAAATAATAATGATAAGGTTAAACATAAGAGATAAAATACATAATAATTTAGAAAACTTAAAATAAAATTTTAAAAATTGGGATATTAAAAAAATGAAAAATATTAAAATTTTTTGACTTTTTACCTTTCATCACTGTAATATCTGTTGTCCTGTATGTACAGTGGTATTTTCTTCCATTTCTTCCCAGTGTCTTACTTTTATTCATTTTGGCTTCAAAGCAGTTTTGGGTCACATGTAAAGTCACATACAGAATATAGGGGACTTCCATATATCCAATATCCTCCTCCTTTCCCCCATACCCATATCAAAAACCTTTTCATATGTGAATAGTACATTTGTTATAACTGATTAACAAATATTGAAACATAACTACTAACCATAGTCAATGGTTTACATTATCGTTTACATTTTAGATGATACACTTTTATAAATTTTGGATGAAATTTAACATGGCCTGTACCCATCATGGCAAGATCTTTCAGAACAATTCCATTGCCTCATAAATAACCCCGTTTCCATCTATTCTATTCCTCCTTCCCCCTCCCCTTGGGGCCCATGGTGACCGCAGACTTCACTCCTTGAAGAACAAGATACATAGATACTTTCAACAACACTGGGGCCTTGACTCCCTAGTCTGTCCTCACCTATTAGGAATCATCCATACTCTCAAGAGACACCCACCCCTCTGTTTGAGAACAAATCGGGCCTTCCCAGGATGGGAATCCAGCTCCTTCCTACTCATTATGTTGGTCTCCACCCACTGATACAACACACTATGACAAAATGATCACTCGCATATTCTCTAGAAGACTGCCTCAGGTGCCCCAGGTGTGCCCTGTTCTGAATGCCTCCCCATCCAACACCTTAAACCAGTAACCCTTCCTTGTTATATTGCCAAAAGAGATTCTTCAACATTGTAGTTTCAACCATGTACCCACCAATCCCCAGTGGTCAGCTGTCCCCTCCCCCAACCCTCCTCCAGTTCCATGTACCATCCAACCCATTCTCCCCACCCTAGAACCTGTCAAATTTGTACAACCTAACCCAGTAATATCACTACACCCCTGTCATATCCCTTCTTGCACAACTACTCACTTCCACCTTATCATAGATTTTGCCTATATGGTTGTTGGCTCACAACCTCCTTCTCCCTTTCTATTTCCTGTAAACCTATCTTCCAGACTCTAGCTCTCTGAATCAGCTCAATTTGCTTCATTCATACCAGAAAGGTCATGTAATGTTTGTCCTTCAATGCCTGGTTTGCTTCACTCAACATAAGGTCCTCAAGATTCATCCATGTTATCCCATGTGTTAGCACAACTTCCTTACTAAAAAAATTATATGAAAAAAGTAACATTAGAGGCACCATCAAAAATATGAAATAATTTGGGGTATATTTGACAAAATATGCAAAGTCCTTGAAACTAAAATATATAGAATACTACTGAAAGAAATTAAAGATGTCCTACATAAATGGAGAGATGTACTGTGTTCATGCATCAGGAGACTCAATATTGCCAAGATGTCAGTTCTTTCCAGGTTGATTTATTGATTAAATATAATTCCATTCAAAATCCAGAAGGTATTTTTGAATAGAAAATTTTAGAAGCTAGTTTTAAAATTCATGTGAAATTGCAAAGGAAATAACTAGTTAAAATGAATTTATAAATAAAACATAGATATAAGCTCAAGAATATCCTTAAGACTTCGAACTAGTCAAATATTTCTTACACATGACATTAAATGTGCAATACATAAAATAAAAATCTGATAAATTTGACTCATAAAAAAAAACACTTCTTCAAAAGAAAATGTTAGGAGAACAAAATGATAACACACAGATTGGGAGAAAATATTTGAAAATTTTTTATTTCATAAGGGATTTGTACCCTGAATATATAAAGACCTCTCAAAACTCAATAATAAGGAAATAAAAACTCAGATAAAAAGGGGCAAAAATTTGAACTGACTCTTCATTAGAGGTGGCAGTTAAGCATGTGAAAAGATACTCAACATCAGTAGATACTAGGAAAATGCAAATTTCTATCACAATATGTTACATTTGCATGCCTATTTGAATGACTAAAATAAAACAGATTGACCATATGAAATATTGGGGCAGATTTATAATAATTGAAGTTATTATATACTGCTTGTGAAAAGCATTTTATCACTTTTTCCATATGATTTAGACATTCCATTCCCAGGAATTTATCAAAGAGAAATGAAAGTGTATGTCCGTACAATATCTCAGAAAAAATATTCATGACAGCTTTACCTGTAAAGCATAAGTTTGAAAACAACACAAATGTCCAACAAAATGAGTGGATGAGTGAATATTATTTTATCTTTACAATGTAATACAACTCAGAAAAAAAAAAAGAATGATCCATTGATAAATGTAACAACATGGAAGGATTTCAAAATAATAATTCTGAATGTGAAAAGGCATTCAAAAAAGAGTACGCCTGTATTATTCCATTTGCATAAAACTCTGGAAAGTGACAATGTAAAACTTATCAAATTGTACATGCTAAATATGTGTATTTATCATTAATCATTTTTTAAAATAAAACTATCAGCTCATTACTTTAAATAAGGGAAGAGTGTATTTACACTATGGTCCCACAGTTTCTGTCCATCCAATTTTCCTTTTTTATCACAGCATCTTCTTCTCACTTAAGAATCAGTGGACAATCATGATTAGTTGTATCAACTAATTTCTGTAAATATAGGGCAATATTTTAGAATGTGATGAAATCTTTCAATGAGAAAGGACATATTAATAAACTTTGTGAGATAAATTACAAATCTATGCCAGAATATTGTAGGAAAATGTTTTAAATAATGTATTTTATCTATCAGAATTAAAGAATTACCATCCAATGGCAATGTCAAGGTGAATTCATCACTATAATAGTGACATCATTTCAAGTTCTGTACCTAATATGGTTGGTTGATGATTTCATCCTTAGGCAGACATGGGAGGTCTTATAGCTTGATTTTGTTCTCCAATATATATAAATTAAAGGGAAGCAGGACTCCTGGGGAAAATAGCTAATGCCATTACCTTTTGGAGAAGATAGAATAAAAAATGGATCTTAGCCAGCTTCTTTCTTAAAATCCAAGATGCTTAGGGAAAAAAAATGTGTCCAATATAGTGCTGAACCTACTGGACAAATTGTAACAACCAGAATAAAAATTTTTCAATTTAATTGAGTCCATGCAAAACCATTAATTCATAATGAGACTCAACAAGGAAATTTTTGTATAAAGTTTGCAAAAACAAAATAATGAAAGGGTGACTACAATAAGAAATGTTTAATTTTTACAATTAGCTTTATTCAGACTCATATCACAGAAGATGGAACTCCTCAGCAACATCTTAAAGTAAAATTGACCCAAACAACCCTGCATATGTCTCCATTCATGCAACATTTCCTGTAACACAAAAATAAGGGTGCTCATATGGACTTAGTGCTTGACACCAGTCAAATATACAACTTAAATTCAAAGGGGTGGACTTATCAAATCTCTGGATGTAATTAGTGCCTAGAAGAGGAAACCAGTCATGAAGTCTTTGGCTTGAATGTGAATCACTTTGGATGTTAGAATTAGAACCCAAGTCTCAGTAAGAGCCAGGTGGTCAATAATTCAGAACTTGTACCCTCTTCTAGTCTAAACTGGTATTCTTTTTCTTTCTGGCCTAGCCAATAAAAGAAGCCCTAGATAAAAATATAAAATAAGAATCAAAATATTGAAAAACAATCAAACCTATAATATTAAGGATTTCATGAAAGGTTTAACCATGGTTTAATGAAATTTTTCATCATTCTGAGAATTTGACCATACTTTGTTATTTAAAGAGTTTGAGGCATTTGGAAGATCCAAAATATTACATTTGTGATATAATTAACAGAGGGATTTGATTAAATGAGTCTAAGTAATATTTCAATGTTCAAGGGGATATAATGTATAAAATGTATGCTTCAAATTATTAGCTGTGTAATGCTTAAGGGCTTAGTAAACAATTTATATGACTATAAAACAAATTATTTAAAAAGTAGAAACAGTGAAAATTCTATACACTAAAGAATTCTTTAAGACAAAAAATCTAGTAACAATTTCTTAGAGAAAGTACCTCCCAGATATTCCCAGTGAGGCCAAAAGGTCCCTCTTAGGTGGGAAGGGGGATATGAAGTGTGGCTTCCCAGCTTCCCAAGGTCAGAGCTATTCTCTCCTCTTTACCCAGTGTCATTTATAGAAGGAGGAGATCTTTAAGGGATACTTTGAATTCCTTAATTTTCAGTGTATAAATGAAGGGGTTCAGGGTGGGAATGATGATGGTGTACTATGTGGCAATAGTCCTGTCAAGAAACCCTGCAGAGCTGAGGGCCAGATGGATGTCGGTGTACAGAAAGGTGTGGTAATAAATGGTGGCCACCAGGAGGTGGTGGTTGTAGGTGGAGAAAGCCGCCACTTGCCCTCGGCTGAGTAGATGAGAAGGATGCAAGCAATGATGCAGCCTGAAGATGCAATGGTGACCAGGAAGTGCATCCCCAAAAGGAACATCTCTGAAGTGATGGTCATGATATCTATGAGGAAGGTTAGGGAGCAAGATAGCAGCAGCATGGGTGAGAGTTTGCAAAGAAATGAGCGATGATGTTGGAGTCACATGACAGCTTGAGGATCAGTGCAGTGAGCACGGAGGTTTGAACACACCTGTGGACCATTTTAAAGCCACCAAGAAGAGACTGCATCAGTGTAGTTGTGCAGCAGCCAACAAATGGTCAGGTAGTGGTTATAGGTCATGGTGGTGAAGAGAAGAACTTCCAAAGGCAGTGAACAGGTAAAATATCTGCCTAAGGCACTTGAGGTAGGAGATGGTGTTCTTTGCAACCAGGTATGCAGTAATGTGGACAGTGTGAGTCAGGTTCAGATCATGCCCATCATGGCCAGGTTGACCAGGAGGAAGTACACCGGGGTGTGGACATTGGGGCTAAAATAAATGGCTGTGATGATCAGGACATTTATGGGCAGGGCCACCACAAACAGGGAAGAAGAGGCAGAATAGGGCAGCCTGGAGTCCAGGGTCCTCAGTGAAACTCTGCAGAATGAACACAATCACCTCCATCTTGTTCCCAATGGCTGTGGGCAAAGCCAGCTCAAATCTGCTGGAAGCACCAGTTTATGAACCCCTTGGAGGGGGTCACATCCTGAAACACTCCTTCCTGACGTAGCCCAAAGCATTACTCTGTATGAGAAACCCAGCTGCCTCATGCAAGCAGGAATGCTCCCGATGAAAATGGCATCTTAACACGGTACTTCTATGAAATGCAGGAATTAAAGGTATCATCTGTAGTTTGTGAGACAAGAGCTGGCAATTATCTATTGAGGTAAAGACTGGCCCAACTTGATGCACATTACCAGGGCCTCACAGGAAAATCCAGCCACCTCTAATTTCCTCACAAACAATCCATATACCTGAGTAAATACTAATGATTTCTTACTGAAAACTGATAATTCATCATCTCTTGTTGGGGTTTCTTAGAATTATTAATTAGTAGGAAAATAAATATGGTAGTCATTTTTAAAATGACTTCGTGAAGTAAATGCTAAGGCATTTTTTATATAGAAAATATCATTAAACAGAAGAGAATGAATTTGAATGTTCTTGAATATCTAAAATTGTAAACTTTTTTTTTTTTGGCAAATTTTAAGGAAGCAAAGAAGGGGAAAATGGTCACAGAGTAAGGAGAGTGAAGAGTCAGTTTGCCCAACAGTGTAGTTAGTAATCACCCAGAACTATCTAATTCAGATGTTTCATGGGCCCAGGAGATCAGAAGAATATCCTGCAACAACCTGGGGAAAAAGGAAGGAGTAGACTGCCCATTTGCAATGAAAATTCATGAATAGAGTACACCACACCATGGAGGCTGGTACTCATCTCTCACTAGTAGTAAAGATGCCTAAGGAGCCATTCCCTGGCTGGATTTGGAAGATGCATTTCCCAAAAACACAGGAGGAAGAGACAGTTGGGCACTGACTTAAGCCATGGATTAGCAAATTAAGCCAGCTAAAGTCCAACCCTAGGAACAGCTAAAATTTGAATCTGTCCAAGTCAGAAAGGGTCCAGTAGCCTCCATTTTAACTCTGCGCCAGACATGAGGGGAAGCAGGGCTGATTGAAAATCATAGTGATGGTAGGGACTGGCCTCTTGCCATCCTGGTTGGATTGTATCTCTTGCATAGGCTCCAGCCCTACCTCCAGCAGGGGAGAAATCTGGGGACCCACACCAGCCTCTTCAGGCAATGTATTCAATTTTGGCCTGCACAGACTAGATTTTTGAGAAACCATATGGCTACATCCCCACTCCCAGTATGACAGGATGGAGGGCAGTGTTTCCTCAGTTTCTCTGGGCAACTGTGGGCACTTTCAGCCTGCATGGATCAGATTGTTGGACACCTGTGGCTACATTCCTTCACTTGACAGAGCAGGAGGAGGGAGAGTGCTCCCTCACCCTCTCCAGACAACTGTAGTCCCTTTCGGCCCA
Organism: Tolypeutes matacus; assembly: GCA_026826555.1. Classification (NCBI taxonomy): domain Eukaryota; kingdom Metazoa; phylum Chordata; class Mammalia; order Cingulata; family Chlamyphoridae; genus Tolypeutes; species Tolypeutes matacus. The sequence continues at coordinate 948,912 of JAKSZT010037083.1, forward strand.
CATGGACAAGATTGTTGTGCACACTTGTAGCTCCATCCCTGACCTGGCAGAGAAGGAAAGAGACAATGCTCTCTCAGCTTCTGTGGGCATCTGAGGCCATGATCAATCTTCACATATTAGATTTTCAGACACCTGTGGTTCCATCCTCATTCCCCAATAGGATTGGAGGAGGAGCAGTGTTTGCCCAGCATTTCTGGGCATGTCTAGGCACTTTTGGCCTCCATGGACTAAACTGTTGGACACATCTCTAGCTCCATCTCTGATGCTGACAGACCAAGAAGAGGGACAGTGTTCTCTCAGCCTATCTGGGCAACTGCAATTGCTTTTGGCCTGCATGGTCTAGATTTTTGGACACCTGTGACTCCATCCCTACCTCCTGATAGCACAGGAAGATGGGGGTGTTTCCTCAGCCTCTCTGGGCAACTGCAGCCACTTTTAGCCTGCATAGACTAGATTGTTGGGCACCTGTGGCTCTATACACATTCCCTGATAGGGCAGGAGGGGGAGCAGTATTTCCTCAGCCTCTCTGGTCAACAGCAGCCTCTTTTGGCCTATATGGACAAGATTGTTGTGCACACTTGTGGCTCCAGCCCTGCCTCTTGTAAGAAGGAGGAAGAGGTGCAGTGATCACTTGGACTCTCTGGGCAACTGCAATCACTTTTGTTTTGCACAAATAAAATTGTTATGTTCACCTATGGATCCAGTCCTGCCTCTGGCAGGGGAGGAGGGAGGACTCAGTGCTTTCACTGGGCAACTGCAGTCAGTTTTGACCAGCATGGCTTAGTTTGCTGTCCACACATGAGGCTCCATCCATGCCACAGCAGGTAAGGAGCTTCTTCTGTCTCTTGAGGCAACTGTAGATGATCTTGGCCTGCACAGCATGAATTACTGCATGTTGCTGTGGATCCATCCCTTACCCTGGCAACAGAGAAAGGTGGGAAAACTTCATCAGTTCCGGGAGCAATTTGGGCAGCTTCATTCTCCATGGTTTACAGTACCAACTGAATCCTTGGCTCCTATTTAACAACAAGCAATGGAGAAAGTGCAAGAAACAGATGAAAAAGCTGAAAAAACTCACATTGGCTAAACACAAGCCATTACAAAGTTCCAATTTAAGATGCAAGTATCAAAAATGGGCTGTAGCACAAAGTCAATCAAATAGAATGTTCTAGACTAAAAAAAGAAAATGAATCCAGAATAAAAACATAGAAGAGATGAAGATAGAAAAAATAGAACAGAGTCTCAGGGAACTAAATGATGGCAAGAGGCATGCAAACATATGTGTCATGGGTGTCCCAGAAGAGAAGGGAAAAGGGGCAGAAGGAATATTTGAGGAAATGGTTGAAAATGTCCAAACTCTATAGAAGGACATAACTGTCCACGTCCAAGAAGCAAATCATACTAAAATCCAAATATATGTGAATAGACCTACTCTGAGACATATTAATCAGAATGTCAAATACTAAAGGTAAAGAGAATCCTGAGATTGAGAGAAAATGATTCATAACATATAAGGGATGTCCAATAAAATTAAGTGCTGTTTTCTCATCAGAAATAATGGGGGCAAGAAGACTGTGGTATGATATATTTAAGCTACTGCAAGAGAAAACCTGCCAGCCAAGAATCTTATATCTGGAAAGATTGTCCTTCAAAATGAGGGCAGGTAACCCGAGAGCCTCCTTGTTGCTCAAACGTGGCCTCTCTCTAAGCCAAACTCAGCATATGAATACATTACCTTCCCCCCAACGTGGGACATGACTCCCGGGGATGAGCCTCTCTGGCAACGAGGGATTAATATCAAGTGCCAACTGGCAACATGACTGGAAAAAGACCTTGAATAAAAGGGGGAAAATGTAAAGACAAATGAGTTCAAGTGGCTAAGAGACTTCAAAGAGAGTCGGGAGGTCATCCCAGAGGTAACGCTTACATACACCTCAGTAGGATCTCATAGAACACCAAAGTGCATATCACCCCACACCGAGGGGCTCCTGAGGGCTCTGGAGATACCCAGGTGCTATATAAGGGGGGATAGCCCCAGAGACTATCAGTGGGCTTATCAGTAGGCTCTATTTTGGAATCTGTGCTCCTGAGAGTGACAGAATTGGACTCAAATAAGTCCTCCCTGCACATGGTTCATCAGTCCCTTCTATTCAAACCTATATGTGATGCTGGAGTTTTTAGGTATACTTCCAGAGACTGGAGCCTCTGGCCTACCTCTGTGTCAGGTGTGCGTGGAATCTCAGTGGAGCTGCAACTCTTACCCTACAGCTCAATGGACTCATCCACGTCACCTGGCAAGGAGACAATGATGGGTAACGGCCATCCCAGGGAATGGAGACGGCCTGCAGCTGCAAGCAGAATAATCCCACCCACCATATCCATGGGATATAACCCCTCTCTCACTTGGAGGTGGAGTGGACATCACCATTCCAGTTCCTTCAGGATTGGGGGAAGAACTATGGACTAGAGTGGACTTGATGGTATTCTGTTGTACACATATGGTGATTCTAGCAATGGAAGAAATTATAACAGTGAGGTGGAGCCAGTGGCCACTGGACACTTTTGGGGCAGGGAGGGGATGTGCATTTGAAATACAGGGGCTTTTTTGAGACTCGGGGGTTGTCCTGAGTGCCGTTGTGGTGATGGATGTAGGCCATTTTAAATCAGCACATACCATTCAGAACTGTGTGGAAGAGAGTGTGGACTACGATGTGAACTGTGGTCTATGGTTGATGGCAAGGTCCCAGGATGTGTAGGTCCATTGAGGGTGATGGGCCACACTTGTGGGAGATGTTTGTGTGGGATGTTGTGGGAGGTATGGGAGGTGGGGAACATGGGAATCCCTGTAGTTTCCGTGTAATATTTAGGTAATCTAAGCACCTTTATTATATATATATAACATCTTTGTAAGCAAATGCACATATATGCATATATATTTATATATCATTTTATAAATATTGGTATGTATCGTGAAAAATTTGATTTTTATCCACAATAAAAAAATAAAATAAAATAAATGATGGCAGGTAGAGAATATTCACAGATTAGCAGAAATAGAGATAGTTTTTATTCATGAGGCCAATTTAGCAGGAAATACTAAAGGGAGTCCTATGCTTGAAAAGAAAAGATAAGAGAGAGAGGCTTGGAACAGAGTCTAGAAAGTTAAGATTATAACAGTAAAAGTAACAAAAAGTGTGGTGAAAACAAGATATGACAGATTGAAATCCAAAGATCAAAATAAGTGTAGAACTGCCTTTACAGCAGGGGTTTTTAACCAGGAATCCATGTACTCCCAGGGGGTCCATGGAAAGATTGGAGGGGGTCTGTAAGCTTAAATAAATTTTGAATAATTGTAAAATTTAATTTAAAGACATGCTGATGTTGAGTGTCATAAAATTATCTGCTACTACATTCTGAGAAATGGTCTGTAGTAGTTTTCACTTGACTGGCCAAGGGTTCCATGATAATAGTTTTCACCTGTCTGACCAAGGGGTCCATGGTACAGAAAAGGTTAAGAACCCCTGCTTTACAGTAATAACATTGAATGGTAATGGATTAAACTTCAAAATCAAAAGACACTGACTGCCAGAATGGATAAGGAAATATAAGCCATCTATACACAGTCTATAGGAGACTCGTCTTAGACCCAAGGATACTAATAGATTGAAAGTGAAAAGCTGGAAAAAGATATTCCATGCATGCAGTAACCCTCCTCCACAAAAAAGCAAGAATAGCTATACTTATATTGGATGAAATATACTTTAAAGAGAAAGTTATTATTAGAGCCAAGGAAGGTCATTATAAATGAATAAAAGTGGAAATATTCTAGGAGGAAATAACAATCATAAATCTACGTGCACCTAACTAGGATTCCCCAAATTACATGAGGCAAACCTTGAAAAAACTTAAGGGAGAACTAGATGTCTTTACAGTAATAGTTGGAAAGTTCAATACACCACTCTTATCATTGTATAGACCATCTGGGCAGAGGATCAATAAAGAAACAGATATTTTGAAAAATATGAAAACAAAATAAACCTAATGGACATACACAAAACATTGCATCCCAAAACAGCAATATATACATTCTTCTTACGTGCTTATGAATCTTTGTTCAGGTTAGACCATATGTTGGTTCACAAAGCAGATCTCAATATAAAATGACTGAAATTATACAAGGAACTTTCTCTGAATATAAGGGAATAAAGCTGGACTTCAATGACAGGCAGAAAATGGGAAAATTCACAAATATATGGATATTAAACATCATACTCTTAATCTGTGGGTCAAAGAAAAGATTGAAAGAGAAATCAATAAATATCTTGAGAAGAACGAAAATGAGAACACAACATATCAGAACCTATGCGATGGAGTGAAAGCAGTGCTCAGAGGGAAATTTATAGCCCTCAAGCATTACACACACACACACACACACACACAAAAGAAAGTGCTAAAATAAATTACATAACTACACAGATAGAGGAACTAGAAAAAGAACAGAAAACTATCCCCAAAAGAAGTAGAAGGAATGAAATAAAGATCAGAGTAAATAAATGAAATTGAGAACAACAACAACAACAAAAAAATAGAATTAACAAAGCCAAAAGTAGTTCTTTGACATCAGCAAAATTGGCAATCCCTTAGCTAGACTGACAAAGAAGAAAAGAGAAAGTGTAAATAAATAAAATCAAGAAATGAAAAGGGGTACATTACTACTTACCCCACCAAGATAAAAGAGATTGTAAGAGAACAATATGAACAAATGTATGATAACAAACTTAAACACTTATGTGCTTCAAGAGACTTTGTGAAGTTGAAAAGGCAGCCCACACAATGGGAGAAATATTTGGAAACCACATATATCTAAATGGATTTGATTTTCATGCTATATAAAGAGATCATACAACTCAACAATAAAAGAGTAAGCAATCCAATTAAAAATGAGCAAAAGATTAAATAGACATTTCTCCAACGAGGAAATACAAATGGCAAAAAGCACATGAAAAAATGTTCAATATCACTAGCTATTAGGGAAATGCAAGTCAAAACTGCAATGAGATATCATCTCACACCTCTTAGAATGGACATTAGTAAAAAAAAATCAGAAAAGAACATGTCCTGGAGAAGATGTGGAGAAACAAGAACTCTCCTTCATTGTTGGTGGGAATGTAGAATGGTGCAGTCTCTGTGGAAGACAGTTTGACAGTTCCTCAGGAAGCTAAATATAGAACTGCCATATGATTCAGCAATCCCTCTAGGAGGAAGAGTTAATTTCAGAACAACTGAAAACAGTGAGGTGAATAGACAATTGCACCCCAATGTTCATGGCAGCATTATTCACAATTGCCAAAATATGGATACAACCCAAGTATCCATAAACCAATGAATGGATAATCAAAATTTGTTATATACATATGATGAAATACTATGCTGCTATAAAAAAGAAATAAAATTAGGGCACACATCTTAACATGGATGAACTTTGAGGACATTATGCTAAGTGAAATAAACCAGACACAAAGGACAAATTATGTATGGTCTCACTAATATGACCTAAATATGAAGAATAAACACATGGAGTTAAAATCTTGAGTATGGGTTACAATGAGATAAGATGAGGACTGAGAAGGGGTGCTGATGCTTAATATATGTAGAAATTTCTTTTATCTTAACTATAAATGTGTGGAAATGTGTAGAGTTGGTGGTAACATATAGTGTGTATAACTAACATGGCTGGTTTATGAATGGCATTGTGGCTGAAAGAGGTAGTCTAGGTTTGTAAATGTCAATTAAAGAAAGCTAGAGAATAAGACTTAATAATATAGTGAACCTGGGGGTGGATGAGAATTGTGATTAATAGTACAAATACAAGAATGTTCTTCTATGAACGAGAACAAATGTACATCACTATTACAAGGTGGTAGGAATATAGTGATATATGAGAAAAATTCAATTAATGTTACTTAAGGACTATAGTTAACAGCACATTGTAATATTATTGTATCAATGTCAGAAAAGGTACTACATTAATACTTAGGTTCAATAATAGGGGTATATGTGAGATTTCCTTTTGGAGTAAGGAAAATGTTCAAAGGTTTACTGGGATGATGAGTGCACAAATCTTTGATGAAAGTGAGACCATTGAGTATACACATTGGATAGAATGTACAAGGCATGAGGCTGTACATGTTAAACCTTGTGGTTAACAGCACAAATATGAGTGTTCTCTCATGAAGTCTAACAAACTTACAATATTAATAAATAGTGGTAATAATAGGGTGTGTATGAAAAAATGTGCCAAGCTTATATTATTTACTATAGTGATAATTGTCTGATCATGTTCTTTCATAATCTGTAACAAATGTTTCACAACAAAGTAAAGTGTTGGTGGAGGGATGATGTATGGGGATTCTGTATATTATTCATGATTATTTTGTAAGGTTACAGGTTCTCTAATTAAAAAAAAAAAAAAACTTGTGGGATGCAGTGAGGCCAGCGGTGATAGAGAAACATATAGCCCTAAATGCTTATATTGAAAACAAAGAAAGGTAAAAATTAAGGACTTTACTGTACACCTGGAGGAACTAGTAAAAGAACAGTGAACAGATGCCAGGGTGAGCAAAAGGAGGAAAATAAAAGACTAGAGCAGAAATAAGTGAAATTGAGAATTTAAAAAATCAGTGGAGAGTATTAAAACCAACATTGGTTATTCAAAAAGATCAATAAAATTGAAAGGTCTTTGGCTAGGCTGAGAAAGAAAAAATGAGAAGATACAATTAATAAAATCAGAGATACAGGGCATTACTACTGAAAAACAGAAATAAAAGGATCATAAGAGGATATTATGAACAATTGTATACCTATAAATTTGACAGCCTAGATGACATATACAAATTCTTAGAAACACACAAACAACCTACACTGACTCTAGACGAGGTGGAAGACCTCAATGTACAAAATAGATGTAAGGAGACTGATTCAGTAATCAAAAACATCCTAACAAAGAACGTCCAAGGACCAGATGGCTTCATGGGTGAATTCTGCAAATCATTCCAAGATGAATTAATATCAATTCTTCCTGGACTCTTCCAAAGAATTAAAGAGGAAAGAATACAATCTGTGGGGCCAGCATTACCCTTGTTCCAAAGCCAGATAAGCATATTACAAGAGAAAAAAATTGCTAATCATTTTATCTTATGGATATAGCTGCAAAAATCCTCAACAAAACACTTGAAGTTTGAATCCAACAGCATATCCAGATACTCTGAAAGCAGGGATTTGAAAAATCGTTAGCACACCAATGTTCAGAGTGGAATGATTCACAGTTGTTAAGAGATGGAAGCAACCGAAGTGTCTATCAACCAATGAATGGATAAATAAAATGTGGTATATACATAGCCACAAAGGAATGAAGTCCTGGTACATTTGACAACATGGATAAACCAGGAGGACATTATGTTGAGTGGAATAAGCCAGATACAAAAAATATTGTATGACCTCACTGTTCTGAACTAATTAAAATAAGCAAACTCATAGAATTAGAATCTAGAATATAGGTTACCAGCAGATAGGTTGGCATTAGAGAATGGGGAATTGATGCTTAACATGTGCAGAATTTCTATTTAGGCTAATGGTAAAGCACATTATTTTGGGTGTAATCAACAGACTGAACTATAAACATGAATGTGGCTAAAAGGGAAAACTTTAGGATGTATATATTACTAGAATAAAAATTAAATTTTAAAACACAGGACTGTGCAACACAGTGAACCCTCTTGTAGGTGATGGGCTATAGTTCACTGTATAAGAATTCCCTTTCATGAATTATAACAAATGTAGGACACTAATGCAAGGTGTTAAAATTAGGGTGTTTTATGGGGAAAAATATACCTAATATAAATATGGATGATAGATAAAACTATTTTAATAATCTTTCATCCATTGTAACAAAGGTAACTACTGTTAAAAAATAGTACAATTATGAAAAGTGCTATCATCAATTTTAACTAAGGTTCCATACAAAATGAAAGGTTTTGGTGGTGGGGTGCTGTGCGTGAATCCTGTATTTTATGTTTGATCATTTTGTAAACTCATAATTTCTCTAATAAAATAAAAAGACTACAAGGATGTGTACGGTGGTGCCTTTGACTTAGGAAACACATGACTAAGATGTCAATGTTGATCTCTGCACTAAGGGGGACAGTCAGGTGGATTAACTTTCCCTTCTGGATCACCACCCAGAAAACCTCCTCTAGCCCCCCATATTCCCCTCCCCATGTCAGCTTCTCCTTCCTGTATGTGGTTCAGCTGGCATTTCTCAGTAATTTACTTAGAAAGTGCAGTCTGTTTCCACTTACATTGTGAACATTTCCTGTAGGATAATGAATCAGAACCATGATAGTCCAGGTTTACCTTGTGCTCTCTAGGCTGCCCTGCAGAGTGAGTGGTGGGGACTGGGTCATGGGCATCCAGGGCAGCTCTCTGAGCAGCTGGATCTATCCTCTGGCAGGAGCCCAACTCCTGGCTATAACTCTATCCAGATTCTCCTGGGCTAACTGGGAAACTTGTTCCTTTAGGGAGTATCAGGCTGAATCAGAGACTGGAGATATAGTGAAAAAACCCACAGACACAGCCTTAGCATTTCCCAGGACCTCCTGCCAATGAACTCACCCAGCTCCAAGGTCTGTAGGACCCCAGAACTTGCACACCTGTGTGGCTTCCCATCCTTGACTTAGGCCCCGTTGGGAAGATCAGGACCCAAATCACAAAAGAACATCTTCATCAAACTCCACACCACAGGCCAAGGAGCACCTGATCCATTAACCCTGATGTTAAGATATCCCTCCCATCCCCTGATTCACTACACACCCCAGGTCCAGGCAGCCCAAGGGAGAGGGAGAGTTTGAGAACCTGCTCTGAAGCTTCATGGTTGGTAAGGACTGCCTAAGAACCAGGAGCTGCCAAAATATGTGCATCCTAACCAGGGGACTGCTCCCTCTTCAGGGTCCCATGAACAGAGATGCTGCAGATTTGCAGAAATATGTGCCTAGCCATGAACATCTTCCAGTGTAGTATAGGAACAGGCCCTTTCAGAGTTATCTTATACACCCAACTGCAGCCTATTTACTCCCCTCACTCTCCTTTCCACCAACCCTAACAAGAGACAATGGTCAAGAAGTGTACAGGCTTCTGGCCAGAGCTCAAGCTATGTTCCTGCAGAACTGGGGTGCTAACAGTGCAGCAGGTTAGGGTGGGGGTTCCTCACTCCCAGGGTGCTCACATCCAAAGGTCACCACTGGGGTCGGGAAGTAACCACCCACACACAACATTCTCTGCCATGGCACAGGATCATCCCCATGCAGGCACAGATGACCAAGCCCTCCTCTGGCTCCTGCTACTTGGAATCCACCACCAATGGTCAGGGTGCACTCTGTCTGCACATCTACACATTCATCACGATGCATCCAGCCTGAGATTTGTAGGGAGCTAAGTCAGCCACTTTCAGCTTTTGCAGTTAGAGTGGCTTATTTTAAAGGCTTTGACCTATACTAGCATTAAAACTACAGGCTCTGTTTTTCCTTGTTACTGATCAACCACAAAGAAGGGGCTGGGGAAAGCAGAGCCAAGGATGATGGAGAGTCTTGGGGCACTTTGGCATTTCAAATTGAAATAGTAAAAGACAGGAACAAAATGATTGCAGGGGCTGGGTTTTCCACATTAAACGGGTCATTGTTAAATCAAAACTGTGTTTTCAAAACTTTGAAAGGAAAATGAGGAAAGATAATCCAAATGTTCAAGTGTGGACAGAGTTATTCATGATTACTATATACCCTGTTAATTTAGGGGATGTGTCCCAAATTGTTTCCTATCTAAATATTATATATTAACATTTTCATGAAAAGTTAAAAAATATTCTTACTCTGATTAAAGGGGACATAGGAACTTGTGATTTAAAGTTCCACTTCCTCCCATATGGTGCCTCCTTTGTTTACTGCTGACTGTTAAGTGGAGAAAGTCTGATCTTTGTCTTTGGGAGCAAAAAGGGGCCACGGAGAAAGGAGAGGCCCTTAAGGATCAATTACCACCAGCCAGAGGTAAACAGAAGGCCTGCATGTGCAGGCTCCAGGGCCAGGCTGGGTCAGGAACTGAGGAGTAGTTAGAGGCAGGCCAGGTCCCTGAGGCTATGGGGAGGGGCTCCCAAACCTGTAGCTGGGGCAAGTCCCTTGTGCTGCTGGGCTAAGCCTGGCAGGGGATCTGATGGGGCTTCGTGGCTCAGTCTCCCTGTATCAGACATTCTTCTTCTGATGACCCAGAGAAGGGCCTGTGTGCAGGTGATCTTGTAGGAATTCAATTCATTCCTTATAGTAGTTTTAGATTTACAGAAATATGGGAAGGTAGTACTAAGTGCTACGGTACACCCCAAACCCAGTTCCCTATAGTTGGCCTGCTGCACTAGTGTGGATCATTAACTAAAGTGCTCAGTTTGTTCAGATTTCCTCATTTTTCCCAAGTGCCCCATTTCTGTCTCAGCCTCCATCCCATACACCACATGACATTTAGACATCATGTCTCTTTGGATTCTACTTGGAGCTGACAGTTTCTCAGAATGTCCTTGATGATGACCTTGATTGTTTCAAGAGGACCAGTCAGGGACTTTATAGGAAGCCCTCTATGGGGATTTGTCTGATGTTCTCCTTGTGATTAGCTTTGGGTATGGGCTTGAGAGGAAGACCCCAGAGGTAAAATACCCTTCCCATCACATCCTATCAAGGGTGCATGCTGACAACACTACTTACCTTTGAAGATATTGACTTTGGTAAGATGAGATTTTCTAATCATTCAGAATTTAAAGTTCAGCAATACATCAAGTGTTCATAGACTAGGCTAGAGACACTGGCCTGACCTTGAGGTATTAGTCTGATAATGGTAGCAGGAGTACAAAATGGAGTCAACATTTGCAAGCCCAGTGCCAGCCCCTGGCCTCTCAGCAGGGTAGGTCCCAGCTTTGCGCTAGGCAGACCTCAGCTCCAGCAGGAAGTTCAGAGGAGGAAGACATAGCCAGGTGCATTGCTGTTGGCATATATGATGGAGCAGTGAGCTCATCACAGCCAGCTGCTTCCCCTGGGTGACCACAATGTTCAAAACTGATATAAAATGAGTATCTTCTGTTGGTCTCTTTAAAATATATTCAGGATATGAAACTAAGAAAATAATATAGACAAGGACAACCTAGGAATTTATGTCAGAAACCAGCTCCAGAAAATATGACATGCAAAAGCTTGTTATTACAAAACAACCACCAAAGAGAGGGACATTTTTACTTTACTTAATTACTTTTCTTAATTTTGAAAAGGAAATAACCCTGAGTCCCTACAATTTTCAAGACATCCTAATATCTTAACTCAATGAATCAATGCATATTTTTAATCTCTACCAAATGATTAAACATTTCACATGAGAGTTAATGCAATGCAATTTCAACAAATTAAGAATATAAACAATTCTTTTAATTTATTTAAATATGATGTAATCTTTAGCTACACCTCTAATTCTTAATTGAACCCACTACTTTTCTAAAGGATGATAGTGATTTATAAAAATAATCTGTGATGAAGGCCCCTGTCATTCTGATTTCAAGGTTATGCCAAGACCCCTAACACATAACCATGATTTATACCATATGTCTTATTGTCCATAGGAATTGGCTAATATAATTTTTGTGGCCACCCAGTACATATATAAATTTGTCCAATGGCAGGGAGATTCCTCATGACAGTCCAATGGTCTCTATCCTCCAGAGGGTTCTGTGTTTGCAAGATGCATGCCCAGTTTGAGGGTCCTTTCCCAAGGAAGGCCTGCACAGGACACAGACTGTGGGTACCTTGTGCTCAGCCTGTGGCGAGGAGAACAGGAAAGAGGACCTTAATCCAGGAGGGAGAGGAGCTACAAGATGACAAGAATTGGCAGTAAAGTTCCTTTGGGAAGGACCATTTACAAGAAGGAAGGTGTGTGTTAGAACACAGGGGTTTCTCTTTTTGCCACCCTAGCTTTCACCTGTGCAAAGCACCCTGGTCAGGGTCCAAGTCATGCACCTGGATGCATTTGCATGATAACCTGGCATTTGGCACAGTGGATGCCTAGTTGAGTGGAAAGTGCAGCCCACATTAAGGAAGGAGCAGTGAGAACACACAGCAAGGTCCGAAGTTCATAGGGTGGGGCAGGAAAGCAGGAGTTGGGGCTAGCACCCAATGGTGCTAATGCTTTTTTCAATTCCAATGGGGGTGGGGATTACGACCCCAAAGGCCAAGGTGACCATCTGGAGAGGAAGATGGAGCAGGATGAAGCAGGATCTCCCAGGAAAGCCCAGCATTTGAATGTCATTCTGCCCACATTGCAGTAGTTAGGTTCCCAGATGGGGGTCCAAGAATGCAGGAAGTGCTTCCTGCCTGGACTCTAGTCTAAGATCTTTGTTCATGTTTAAGAAGTAGCTGCAGGGGTCTCCCCATATTTATCCCACCTCTGAAAGGGTACATAGGGATTGGAAGGAGGAAGTTAAGAGTGGTGTTTAGAAGGAGGGTAGCAGTGAGAACTCCCTGCCCACATATCACTGGTTTGTATAATCAGTGAACTGGACTGGAGCCCTAAATGATGTAGGTCCCCACATGTCAGCCCCCAAACTCAGGTGCTGCCTTCTGTGAGAGTAGGGGGCTCCAAATATGCCAGATTATGTTTCTCCCATTTGGGAATATTTGGGTTTACATTAAGTTATAGAAACATGAAGTTTTCCATTTCTCACTCCCCTTCCTGGGTCTGTGCTGAGGTTCACATACAGCTCTAAATCATGTTTAAGCCACACAATCGACCACACAGCAGCATTTCTCAAGAAGCCCATGCATTTGCAGTACGCTATGTGTCCAGTCACATCACAAGGTGTGAGCTGTGCAGGTGGTGGACCTACCTCTGAGATACTGGTTCAAAAGACAAAGGATTAGATCTGAGGATGCTCTAAACATATGCCCAACACCTATCACTTGGTGGGCAGTGTTAGGGATGACTTCTTCTATCATTATACTTGGCCCAAACTCCATTCACCGGTGGGCCCCAACCTGAACTCTGAGGACTGCCTCCCTAGAGCCTGTTCCTCCCTGTCCCACAGTTACTGGATGGCTTTAGTCCCATCTAAGATGCCTGCCTACCTCCTGCACCCTAATCCTGCCTTATAAAGATTAATCCTTATCCACAAAGGTATTGAACAATTCGAAGCTCTTTTCACCTCTGTCTGGGTACCGTATGGAGAATTAAGAAGCCAACTGACAAAAAAATAGATAATTGTATTCATTTCAAAGTTGCTCCACATTTTCTGATCTACTTCCAACAGCTGCTTGTAGTGTTCCTACAATGTGTCATGTAGTCTGCCCAATCCTAGAAGTACAGTGGTGGTGACAGAGAGAAGCTTCCATTCTAGTGGGAAGAAAGCCACAAACTTCTCAACTAGAGCCTCATCACAAAAACCTTGCTTATCTGCTTATTATGGCCCTGCCACATGCCAGGACTGCACAGTCATATCACTCATCTCTGTTTTATAAATGAAGAAATTGAGGGGAAGGGAAGCCACATATTTGTCCAAGTCCTCGTGGTTGGTATGAAGGTTAGGCTAAAGTGTAAATTTGGCCAGATAATTGTACCCAGTTGTTTGGTCAAGCAAGCACTGGGCTAATTGTAATACAAGGATATTTATGGACTTGTATTAGTCACCAGTCAGTTTACTGCATAGATAGCTGATTACATCTACATCAATCAGGAAGATTGCCATCAGCAATGAGTGTTACTTTATCCAATTAGTTCAGTGTCTTAAAGGGGGAAGTGATTTCTGCATTCAGAGAGAATTTCCCAGCTCATCTTTGGATAGCCAACATCTCCTGGAAACTCATCAAGTACCTCCATTGGACTTTCATTGGAACCCCTGATTGCAGCCTGCCTGTGGAACCTGGACTTGTGCATCCCCATGGTTACATGAGAGACATTTATTAAGTCTCATATTGGCAGATATCTCCTGTTGATTCTGTTTCCCTAGAGAACCCTCACTAATACACCTGGTAAGTGTGTTAGTTCTGCTAATACAAGTTCTGCTTTAGAACTGCAGCCTTAACCAGAGGTTCCATTGTTCTCAAATCCAATGACATTAAGGGAGAAATAGACAGTTCAAAATAATAGTTGGAGACTTCCATACTCCACCAAGAAAAATTAATACAGAGAGCACTGCGGGAAGATGTCAGAAGAGGAAATTTCATGGATAAGTCCCTCCACTGAAACAATTATTGAACTGGCAGAAACCACCTGAGTCAACTATTTTGAAACTGCAGTCTAGTTGGATACTGTGAAGCACCCAGGGAAGAGCTGGAGGAAGAGGTTGGTAAATTGTGGTAACTATCCATGAATTTTACCTTCTGTATATATATTGGTAACAATCCTCCATCCCCTGGCCATGTGGCAGACAGCATGGGGAACTGAATACTGAGGTCCTAGTGTAGCTTTCTGGTGCCAGGATGAGAAGACTTTGTCCTCCAAACTCAAGGGAAGTGTGGTCTGAACAATTTTCACTGATTTTGATCAGCTATGCACACATTGGGAGGGCAACTATGGGAGTAGCCATTGTAATATCCCCTTAGGCAAGAGCAGCAGAAGAACCAAAAAGAGACAGTACCATTTTTTAAGTCTCTTTTCCCTTTCCATTCTGCTTTTGGGAGCAAAATAGTTTGGAAAAGTAACAAGTTGATGTCTCCAGCCCACAAGAACAATAGCAACAGCAACCACAACTACAACAAATGCTTGCAATCTCAGACAAGTGGGGAACTAGATATTCAGAGTTCCAAAAAAACATAAAACTCAGAATGCTCAGTTCCCAAATAATTACAAAACACACAAAGAAACAGGAAAGTACAGGCCATTCACTAGATAAAAAGATTTGCCAGAAACCATCCCTGAGAAATCTCATTCTTTGGAATTCTTAGTCAAAGACTTTAATAAACTGTCTTAAAAATGTTCAGTGATCTAAAGAAATACATATGCAAACAAAAGGAATTAGAAAACATCTGGACAAAATACAAGGTTTGAAATTGCAATAAAGAATGAAAAAGATATTTTGGAGCAAAAAAGTACAGTAATTGAAATAGAAAACTCACTAGAAGCATACAAAACCAGATTTGAACAGGCAGAATTAAAGGATTGTTGTCCCTGAAAACAAGAAAATTGAAATGATTCAGTGTGTAACTCAGGGAGAAAAATAATGAAGGAAAGTGAACCGAGAAGGTAATGTGGGTCACCATAAAGTATCACAACATATTCATCATTGAATTCCCAGAAAGACAAGATGGAAAGAAAGGGTCAGAAAAAGTATTTGAAGAAATAATGGCTACAAACTTCCCAAATCTCATGAATGGCATGAATATACACATTCACAAAACTCAAGGTGTTCTAAGCAGGATAGACTCTAAGATATCTACAACAAGACAAATTATAGCAAAACTGTCAAAATAAAGAAAAGATTTTGAGAACAGCAAGAAAGAAGCAACTTTTCAAATGCTAGGGATCCCAACATGATTAACAGCAGAACTCTCATCAGAAATCACAGATGGCAGAAGTAAATGGGATGGTATATTTAATGTTCTTACAAAAAAACCTGTCAACAAAGAACTCGATATCCAGCAATATTACTTTTCAAATTCAAAGGAAAGGGGAGAGGGGCAGGGTGGTGGCAGTATAAGGAGCCCTAAGAATCAGCTTGTCCTACATGACAGGTAGTATTCACTGAGATCTATTTGAAGCACCTGTTTGGGGGACCCAGGAGACCAGAAGAGCATCCTATAAAATCCTTGAAAGAATGGAGTGAGATGACTGCCCAACTGCAGTGAAGATTTGTGAGTAGACCACTCCATACCTCTCATGGTAACTGTAGATGCTCTCAGCCCACATAGATTAGATTGTTAGGCACACTGGAGTGTCTGTCCCCACCCCTGGCAGGGGAGGAGGGGAGTCAGTGATACATCAGTCTACCTGGGCAACTGTGATTAGTTTTGACCTGGATAGCTCAGGTTGCTGCCCATACCTGCAGCTCCATCCCTGCCCCAGCCAGGAGAGAAAAGGGTATGAAGCCTTGTCAATCTCTCTGGGCAACTGGTGTCAGTCTTGGACTGCATGGCTTGGATTACTGCACACAGCTGTGGCTTTATCCCTAACCCTGGCAGAGCAGAAATTTGAGAGAAGTTTCATCAGTTCCTGGGGCAATATGGGCAGCTTCAGCCACCACAGCTTACAGTACCAACTACATCCTCAGCTCCTACTATACCAGCAGCAAGGGAGAAAGGGCAAAAAAGACTTAAACTAAAGAGAGAAACTGTGCTCAGAATAAATACATCTAGTTAGCCAGATGCCAAGACGTAAACAAAAAATTACAACCCATATCAAGAACCAAGAATATATAGCCCAGTCAAAGGGACAAGATAAGCCTCTAGATGACATAAAGGAGGTGAGAACTAATCATAGATATTTAATCAAACCTCCTTAATAAATTGAATGAAGTGATCAAAGAGATTAAAGATATTAAGAAGACACTGAGTGGGCAGAAAAAAGAATTTGAAAGCATACATAGAAAAATAGCAGAATGAAAATCACAGTAAATGAAATAAAAAATACACTAGAAGCATATAACAGCAGATTTGAAGAGGTAGAAGAAAGGATCAGTGAGCTTGAAAACATAACCCTTGAAAGTGAACATAAAAAAAGAACAGATAAAGAAAAGAATGGAAAAATTGAATAGGATCTCAACAAACTAAATGACAGCAAAAGACATGCAAACATATGTGTCATGAGTGTCCCAGAAAGAGAAGAATAAGGAAAATTGGCAGAAGGAATATTTGAAGAAATATGTTAGAAAACACAATTTTACCCTATAGAAGGATGTAGATATACGTGCTCAAGAAGCATGATGTACTCCTACTGAATAAATCTGAAATGACTTAATTTGAGACATATGATAATCAGAATGTCAAATGCCAAAGACAGAAAGAATCCTGAAATTCTCAAGAGAAAAGAGATCCATCACAAGGGATACCTGATAAGATTAAGTGCTGATTTCTCATCAGAAATGTTGGAGACTAAAATGCAGTGGTATATATATTTATGATTCTGCAAGAGAAAAACTGCCAGCAAAGAGTCTTATATCTGGCAAAACTGTCTTTCACAATGAGGGTGAGTTTAGAATATTCACAGATAAAGAGAAACTGAGAGAATTTGTAATCAGTTGAGTGGATTTTCAGGAAATACTATAGGGAGTGCTGCAGCCTGAAAAGAAAAGACAGGGGAGAAGGATTTAGAAGAGAGTCAAGAAATGAATATTATATCAGTATGAGTCACTAAAAGTATAAAAAGAGTGGTGAATATAAAATATGAGCAATAAAACCCAAAGGTCAAAATTGGTGAAAAATAAATTGCCTTCATAGTAATAACATTGAATGTTAATGGATAAAACTCCCCAATCAAAAGACACAGACTGGTGGAATGAATAAGAAAATATTAACCATTTATAAGTTGTTTGCAAGAAAATCACCTTAGACCTAAGGATAACAACAGTTTGAAAGTGAAAGGCTAGAAATTATATTCCGTGCTTGTAGAAACCAAAAAAGAAAAAAAAAGAAAAAAAAAGCTGGAAAAGCTATACTTATATTGGATAAAGTAGACTTTAAAAGTAAAACTGTTATTAGAGACAAAGAAGGACATTATATATTAATATAAGGGGTAATTCACCAGGAAGCAATAATAATTGTAAATGTATATGCAACTAAGGATGCCCCAAACTACATGAGGCAAATACTGGCTAAACTGAAGAGAGAAATAGATGTCTCTACAATAATAGTTGCAGGCTTCAATGCACCTCAGTGCATTCTCAGCATTGGATAGAATATCTGGACAGAGGACCAACAAAGAAAGAGAGAACTTGAATAATATGATAAATGGACTAAACCTAAAGGCATATAAAGAACATTCTACCTCCAAAATAACTGGATATACATTTCCTCAAGTACCTATGGGTCTTTCTCTAGGATATACCATATATTGTGTCTGCAGCAGTTTGGCAGTTTGATATAGTTACAAATTCCAAAAATAGATATTGGATTGTGCTTGTAAACCTGTCTGTTAATCTGGGCATGATTAAGTTATGATTAGGGCATTGACTGGGCCACATCAGTAGGGCATTGAACCCCTCCCTCCTTGGTGGGTGGGGTCTCAAAGATAAAAAGACATGGCAAAGAACAGAGTTGGAGCAGTTTTGATGTTGGAGTTCTAATGAGCAAGGAGAGAAGGCCTCAGGAAAAGAGACGAACCATTCACATGACAGTTCACAGCTGGCCTTGTGGAGGAAACAGGAGCTGAGCCCAGAGAGAAATGCAGCCCCAGGAAGAGAGGAACCCAAGAAGACTGAACCCTGGTAAATGTCAGCAGCTGTCTTGCTCCAACACATGGCAACAGACTTTGGTGAAGGAAGAAACTTATGCTTTATGGCCTGGTAACTGTAAGCTTCTACCCCAAATAAATACTCTTTATAAAGACAAACAGATTTCTGGTATTTTGCATCAGTACCCCTTTGGCTGGCTTATATAGCGTCACAAAGCAGATATCAATAACTTTAACAAGATCAAAATTAAACAAAGCACTTTCTCTAAACTTATTGGAATATAATTGGAATAGCAGGTGGAAAGATGGAAAATTCAGAAATATATGGAGATTAATCAACACAGTCTTAAATAATCAGTGGTTCAAAGAAGAAATTGCAAAAGAAAAAATATATTGAGATGAATGAAAACAAAAATACAACATATCAAAACCTATGGAATGCAGTGAAGACAGTGCTGAGAGGGAAATTTATAGCCCTCAATGCTTACATTAAAAAAGAAGAAAGAGCTAAAATCAATTACCTAACTAGACAGCTGGATGAACTAGAAAAAGAATAGCAAATTATTCCCAAATTAAGGAGAGGGAAAGAAATAACAAAGATCAGAGCAGAAAAAAATGAAATTGAGAACAAAAACAATAATAGAATAAAAAAAAACAAAACTTGGTTCTTTACTTGTGATTCTACACCAACAAACTAGACAATATAGATGAAAAGGAAAAATTCCTATGAACATGTGAACAACATATACCAACACTAGAAAAAAATAGAAGATCTCAACACATAAATCACAAGTAAAGAGATTGAAACAGTCATCAAGCAACTTACCTATAAGAAAAGCTCAGGACCAGATGGTTTCACAGGTAAGTTCTACAAAGTGTTCAAAGAAGATTTAATACCAGTCTTATTCAAACTCTTCCAAAAAATTGAAGAAGGAATGCTACCAAATTCCTTCTATGAAGCCAACGTCACACTAATACCAAATCCAGATAAAGATATTACAAAAAAGAAAATTATAGAAACATATCCTTAATGAATATGGATGGCACATACTCAGCAAAATACTTGTTAATCGAATCCAAGAATAGGTTAAAAATTATTCATCACAATCAAGTGAGTTTTATACTAGGTATTCAAGTGTGGTTCAACACAAGAATATCAAACAGTGTAAAACACTACATCAATAAATCAAAGAAGACAAATCACCGGTTTCTATCAAGTGATGAAGAAAAGGCATTTGACAAAATACCACATCTTTTCTTGATAAACATACTACGAGATAGGAATTGAAGGAAACTCTCAACATGGTAAAAGTCATATATGAAAAATCCACAGCTAACATTGTACTCAATGGTGAAAGACTGAAATCTTCCCACTGAAATTGGGAACAAGACAATGATGTCCACCATCACCACTGTTGTTCCATGTAGTACTAGAGGTTCTAGCTAAAGCAATCATGCAAGGAAAAGAAATAAAATGCATCCATATCAGAAAGGAAGCAATAAAACTTTTGCTGTTCACAAATGATATGTTTCTATACCTAGAAAGCCCCCAAAAACCTACAACAATGCTGCTAGAGCTAATAAAGAATTTCAGCAGGACGGCGTGATACAAGATTAAAAGCAAAAATGAGTAGTGTTTCCTTACATTAGTAATGTGAAATCTGAGGAGGAAGTTAGGAAAAAAATCCATTTACAATAGTGACTAAAAGTATCAAATATTTAGGAATCAACTTAACCAAGGATGTAAAGCACTTTAATTAAGAAAATGACAATGTATTGCTAAAGGAAAATTTAAAAGACCTAAAAAATGGAAGAACATTCAGTGCTCATGGATTGGGAGAATAAATATTGTTAAGATGTCAATTCTAGCCAAATTGATATACAGATTCAGTGCAATCCTGAAAAAAATTCACCAGCATTTTTTAAAGAAATGGAAAATACAACTATCAAACTTATTTGGAAGCCAAATAACCAGAAACATCTTAAAAAGGAAGAGCAAAGTTAGAGGAGGGCTCTCACTTCTGCACTTTAAATCATATTACCTACCTACTTTGGTAAAAACAGCATGGTATGGGCATAAAGACAGAGACATGGACCATTGAAACTGAATTGATGGTTCAGAAACAGACCCTCACATCTATGGTCAAGTGATTTTTGAAAAGGCTTTGAAACCCTCCCCTGAACAGTTTTAGCAGAATCTATTAAAAAATAGTGCTGTGAGAACTGGATATCCATATCCCTAAGGAAGAGAAAGGACGCCTATCTCACACCTTATACAAAAATTAACTTGAAATGGGTAAAGACCTAAATATGAAAGCTAGAACCATAAAGCTGCCGGAAGAAAATGTAAGGAAACATCTTCAAGACCTGCTGGTAGGTGGTGCATTCTTAAACCTTACACTGAAAGCATGAACAATGAAAGAAAATATGGATAAATGAGACCTCCTTCAACAGTTTTGTGGTTCATAGGACTTCATCAAGAAGGTGAAAAGGCAGCCCACTCAATGGGAGAAAACATTTGATAACCATATATCCAATAAGCATTTAATTTCCATATTATCTAAAGAGATCATACAACTCAACAATAAAAAAGGAAGCAATTTAACTAAAAAATGGGCAAAAGACTTAAATAGGCATTTCTCCAAAGAGGAAATAAAAATGACCAAAAATCACATGAATAAAATTTCAATATCACTATCTATTAGGGAAATGCAAATCAAAATGACAAAGAGATATCATCTCACATTGCATAGAATGGATATTATTAAAAAAACAGAAAGCAATAAGTGCTGGAGAGGATGTGGAGAAAGAAACAGGAACACTTCTTCACTGTGGGTGGGAATGTAATATGGTGCAGCCTCTGTGGAAGACAGTTTAATGGTCCTCAGGAAGCTGAATATAGAACTGCCATATGACCCAGCAGTTCCTCTACTAGGAATATATCCAGAATAACTGAAAACTCTGATATGAACAGACATTTGCACACCAATATTCATAGCAGAGTTACTAACAATTGCCGAAGATAGAAACAATACAATTGTCCATCAATTGATGAATGGATAAACAAAATCTGGTATATATATACATACAATGGAATACTATGCTGCTCTAAGAAGAAATGAAATTGGGACACATATGATAAAATGGATGAATCTTGAAGACATTATGCTAAGCGAAATAAACCAGACAGAACAGGACAAATAATGCATCATTTTACTAATATGAACTAAATACTAAAAATAAACACATGGAGTTAAAACCTAGAGTATAAACTATTAGGAGATAAGAAGATGACTGAGAAAATGTACTGATGCTTAACTTTTGTAGAAGTTTTAATTAACTTCACTGTAAAAGTGTGGAAATGGATAGAGCTGATGCTAACACATTATAGCGAATGGAACTAATGCATCTGGTTTATAAATGGTTTTGTGGTTGAAAAGGGTAGTCCAGGGATGCAAATGTCAATTAAAAGAAAGCTAGAGAATAATCTAAGGACTGAACTTAGATTAGTGAACCCAGAGGTGGATGAGAATTGTGGTTAATAGTACAAATACAAGAATATTTTTTATGAACTAGAACAAATGCGCATCAATATTGTAAGGTGGTAAGAGTGTAGAGAAGCAAGGGAAAAATACAATTAATGTAATCTATGGACTATAGTTAACAGAAATACTGTAATAGTCTTGCATCAGTGACAAATATGCATTGTATTAATTAGAGGGAGTTATGGAAAAAATATACCAAATGTATGCTATAGACCGTAGTGGTAATAGTCTGATGATATTATCTCATAATCTGCAACAAATGTTACACAACAATGTAGTGTGCTAGTGGAGGGGTGTTGTACCTGAATTCCACACATGTGCATGATTTTTTTTTTTCAGTTCACAACTTCTCTAATAAAAATATATTCAAACAATAGAGAAATTAAGAGATTTACAGATAATCAAAAGCTGAAAGATTTCACTACTGGAAAGCCTGCCCTAGAATAAATACTAAAGGTAGGTTTTCAAGCTGAAATAAAAGGACAATAGACAATAACTCAGAGACACAAGAAGAAATAAAGAACATTGGTAATGTTATCTACATCAGTAAATATAAAATCCTGTATTGTTTTACTTTTGTTTTGTAAATGGTTCCCTCATATGACTTAACAGGCAAGTATGTAAAATAGTATTTAAATCTATGTCAATGGGCACACACTTCTTTGTAGAAGGGCTGAAGTTCAGGAAAATCTCTGTTTTATAACCAGCTGGTTACAAAATGAAAAAAAAAAAACCAGATATCTCAGGGAATAAATCCCAGATTTAACATTTTAAAAAATTAATATATACAGTGTGCGATAAAAGAGTATGGGTCAAATAAAGAAATAGGAAAAGATGGGCTATCCATAGAAGAAGATAATAATACAGAAAGTGCCAATGAAGAAGACAATAATACGGTCATACAGAAAAGAGCCTTTAAAAAATTATGTAAAGCAACACTCAAGGAGATGAAGGAAAATACAGAGAAAAAACTAAAGGATACCAGGAAAACAATGAATGAGCAATGTGAGAGTCTAAGTAAAGTGATAGAAAATTTTAAAAAGGAACCAAACAGAACTACTGGAGTTGAAGACTACAATAACTTAAATGAAAAATGCCCAGAGGGTTTTCAAGAGTAGATTAGAGGGGGGAGGGGTCAAGATGGCATTAGTGTAGGAGGACACACACTGTAAGCTCCCAGAGCAAGGTGGATCATGGACGGGGTCCTGCCCGAGGGTCTGTGCTGTGGACTCGTGGAGTGAGAAACTTGGGACATCTATCTGTGTGGATCAACAGCGTGGACGGAACAGTAGAGATTCGTGAGTTTTAAGCCTACCAGTGGTGGTTGGCACAGATGGCTGAGCCCCGTGGTTAGGGAGAGAAAAAAATAATAAAACGGCCACTTGGAGCTGCGAGCGGGACAAGAAAGTTTTATTTTCTGGGGATCAGGCTGCCTGGCGTCCCTTGGACATTGTGTGAACAGAACAGCCAGAGCTAATCGGTACCTGGTGACGCAGTGGGGGGTTTCTGGTCGGGGGAGGGAGCTGATTTGCCTAGCTATCCAGGGATAAGACCCCGGCCGCCGCGGAGCCAGGAAGAAGGGACACTCCCCAAAAGAGGGAGGGTTCTGTTAGAGGACAGGGAAGGGTATTTTATTTTTATTTTTTGACATCGATCTGGCTGCCTGCACCGCCCCATAGCTTTGAGGAGCAGATAAGCCAACCTGAAGCAGCATCAGGCTGAGAACAGACGCAAATCTGCAGTCAAACTGATTTACATAGTAACCCGGTGACGCTGGTGCTCGGCTCCAGAAGGGGTGGAATCGGCTGTCTTTAGCACTCTGCACTGACTAACATCAGAGCTACAGCTACCCTGGGGAGTCCAGGAAGTGGGACGTGCTTGATTAATTACCACGGGCCCAGCTAGGGTCCCTTCCGTAAGGGTGTAGGTCAAGAGGAGGAATTATTGGGTCCTGTATTTTGCTAAAAAAATAAAAACAAAAATAAAAGTGAGAAGGCCACTTCAATAAATGAAAAATAAATTCTTTTAATTTAGTTTAATAGCTAAAAGCTGCTTCAGGACCTGCATATAGAACCCTGCGGGGAAATTGATTGATAAACACAAGTAGACGGAGAGGATCCATGTGGAGCCTAGGGGAATCATTGAACCCCCTTAACTCGGTTTGACTGCTTGCCTGTGTGGATCTTTGGTTTCTCTCTGTTTATTTCTGGTCTCTTGTTTTTCTTTCCTCTTTCCTCCCCCCTTTCTTTTCTCTTTCATTTTTTAAAAATTAGGTGCTGCTAGCTTGTCACTTCTTTGCTGTGCTTCTTCTTCAGTAATTTCCCACACACTGTTAATATTGATTCTTTTTTTTTTTAAGATTTTATTTATTTATTCATTTATCCCCCCCTTGCTGCTTGTGCTCACTGGGTCAGCTAACCATGCTGCGCGGGTGGGCTTGCCTTCACCAGGAGGCCCCAGGAACCAAACCCGGGGCCTCCCATATGGAAAACGGGAGCCCTACTAATTGAGCCACAGCCGCTTCCCTATATTGATTCTATATTACATCCTTCCTTCATCTTTCTGCCTTCTGCTTTCTGTTGTAGCTCTTAGATACAACATTGTTTCATAGGCCCACAACATAAGGGTATCAATTTCTATTTCATCTATTTTGTTTTCTTCTTTTTTTTAATTAGTATTAACTTTTTCCTTTCAGCCCTTTCTTTACTATTTCTCTCCCTCCTCATAATTCTAGCCTTCTAAATCACTATATATATATATTCCTCCATTTGCTTTCCCAGTCCATTGTAGGAACTCCACTTTTTTTCCAATTACTCTACACTGCCTACACAAGTTAAATATTCATCTCATTAAGTCTCATTTTGCCCCTATTTTAACTTTTATCAATATTACTATTAGCCTTCTGCTTTCCTTACATCTTTTGATTCCTCTGGCCCTAATCTTTTGCCTTCAAGAGAACATAGAAAGAAGTAAGGAAAAAAAATAAGAAGAAAAGCTGCCAAAGAGAAAACTTAACTCACACGCAGAACCACCAGATAAATAAAACTCTAGAGCATAGAGAAAAGCTAATCAACTGAACAAACCCATTAAAATAATATGATGACCAGAGGGCAAAAAAAAAAAAATACAAATGACTCTGAGAAACAGGAAAACATGGACCAGTCCAATGAACAAAATAAAAACCAGAAAGCAATGCAGAATATTGAACAACTAATCAAAGCTATCCAAACAAATATCATGGACCAACTTAAAGAACTGAAGTAAGAGATTAAGAATATAAAGAAGACACTGGGAGAACATACTGAAGAAATAGCAAATATGCCTAAAAAGGTAATGGATATGATGGTGAACAATGGCACAAGTCTAGAAATGAAAAAGACGCTGGATTCACAGAACAGCAGATTTGAACAGGCAGAGGAAAAAATTAGTGATATGGAAGACAATACAGCTGAAATAAAAGAGATAGTAGAACAGATAGAAAAAAGATAGAAAAAAATGCAGCATGGACACAGGGAATTAACCGATAATACAAAACGTACAAACATACGCATTATGGGCATCCCAGAAGGAGAAGAGAAGGGAAAGGGAACAGAAGGAGGGTTGAAGGAAATAATGGCTGAAAACTTCCCAACTCAATTGAGAGAGTTGGATGTGAAGATCCAGGAAGCACAGCACTTCACAAATAGTATAAATCCCTACAAAACAACTCCAAGACATATACTTGTCAAACTTCCAATGCTCAAGACAAAGAGAAAATACTCAAGGCAGCAGGAGAAAAGAGAACCATCACATACAAGGGAAGCACAATAAGATTAAGTGCAGATTTCTCAGCTGAAACTATGGTGGCAAGAAGACAGTGGTATGACATAGTCAAAATACTAAAAGAAAAAACTTCCAGCCGCGAATTCTCTATCCAGCAAAATTGGCATTCAAAGATGATGGAGAGTTCAAAATATTCACACATAAACAGAAATTAAGAGAGTATGTCAATAAGAAACCAGCACTTCAAGAAATACTAAAGGAATCTCTAAAAGGTGAAATGAAAAAACAAGGGAGAGAGAGTTGGAGGAGAATTTAAAAACAACTGAAGAAATTATAACAATGAGGTGGAGCCAGTGGCCACTAGACACTTTTGGGGCAGGGAGGGGACGAGCAGTTGAAATACAGGGGCTTCTTTGGGATTTGGAGGTTGTCCTGAGTACCTTTGTGGCAACGGATGTAGGCCATTTTAAATCAGCACACACCACTCAGAACTCTGTGGTTGAGAGTGTGGTCTACAGTGTGAACTGTGGTCTATGTTTGGTGGCAAGGACTCAGGATGTAAAGTCCATTGAGGGTGGTGGGCCACACTTGTGGGAGATGTTTGTGTGGGATGTGGTGGAAGGTGTGGGAGGGGGGCAAATTGGGAATCCCAGTGGGTTTCGTTTAATATTTTGAGTATCTAAGCACCTCTTAAAATATATTTATATATATACATAAATAACATTATTGTAAGCAAATGCACATATATGCATATATATTTATATATCATTTTGCAAATGTTGGTATGTATTGTGAAAACTTTGATTTTTACCCACAATAAAAAAAAAAAAACCTGAAAAGTCAAAAAGAGAAACAAAACAACATATGACATACATTAACCCAAAGAAAAAATTGGCTGAAGTAAGGAATTCGTTACGAGTAATAACACTGAATGTTAATGGATTAAATTCACCAATCATAAGACACAGATTGGCAGAATGGATAAGAAAATATGATCCATTTATATGCTGTCTACAAGAAACCCACCTTCGACCCAGGGTTTCAAGGAGGCTGAAAGTGAATGGCTGGAAAACCATTTTACAAGCTAACAATAGCCAAACAGGGCAGGAGTAGCTATTCTAATATCAGACAAAATAGACTTTAAATGCAAAACTATTGTAAGAGACAAAGATGGACACTACATATTAGTAAAAGGAGTAATCTCTCAAGAAGAGAGAACAATCATTAACATTTACGCACCTAATCTGGGTGCCTCAAAATACGTGTGGCAAACTCTGGAAAATCTAAGAGGAGAAATAAATGCCTCTACAACTGGAGCCTCCCACCTACCTATGTGCCAGGTGTGCATGAAATCTAGGTGGAGCTGCAACTCCTACCCTACAGCTCAATGGACTCATCCAAGTCACCTGGTGAGGAGACAACAATGGGAAATGGCCATCCCAGGGAGTGGAGAGGGCCTGCATCTGCAGGCAGGATCATCCCACCCACCATATCCATTGGATATAAGCCCTCTCTCACTTGGAGTTGGAGTGGACATCACCATCCCAGTCGCCTCTGGATTGGGGGAAGAACTAGGGACTAGAGTGGACTTGATGGTATTCTCTTGCTCACATATGGTGATTCTTGCAATGCAAGAAATTATAACAATGAGGTGGAGCCAGTGGCCACTTGACAGTTTTTGGGTAGGGAGGGGATGAGCAGTTGAAATACAGGGGCTTCTTTGGGAGTTGGAGGTTGTCCTGAGTACTGTTGTGGCAATGGATGTAGGCCATTTTAAATCAGCACACACCACTCAGAACTGAGTGGGAGAGAGTGTGGTCTACAGTGTGAACTGTGGTCTATGGTTGGTGGCAAGGCTCCAGGATGTGTAAGTTCATTGAGGTTGGTGGGCCACACTGTGGGAGATGTTTGTGTGGGATGTGGTGGGAGGTGTGGGAGGTGGGCAACATGGGAATCCCAGTGGGGTCCGTGTAATATTTTAGGTAATCTAAGCACCTCTTAAAATATATGTATATATATATATAAATAACATTTTTGTAAGCTAAAAAAAAAAAATAATAAAATAAATGCCTCTACAATTATAGCAGGGGACTTCAACACACCACTATCATCATTAGACAGAACATCTAGACAGAGAATCAATAAAGAAACTAAGGCACTCAACAATATATTAGAAAACCTGGATTTAATAGACATATACAGAACACTACACCCAAATACAGTGGGATTTACATTCTTCTCGCGTGCACATGGATCATATTCCAAGATAGACCACATGCTAGAACACAGAACATCTCTCAATGAATTCAGAAAGATTGAGATTATACAAGTAATTTCTTTGACCACAACGGAATGAAGTTGGAAATCACTAAGGGCCAGAGAAACAGGTTAGGCACAAGGATATGGAAATTAAACAACACACTCTTAGACAAACAGTGGGTCAAAGAGGAAATCTCAAAAGAAATCAGTAACTACCTTGAAACTAATGAAAACAACAACACAACATATCAAAACCTATGGGATGCAGCGAAAACAGTCCTGAGAGGGAAGTTCATAGCCATAAATTCATACATTAAAAAAGAAGAAATAGCTAAAATTGAAGACCTAACTGCACACTTGGAGGAATTGGAAAAACAACAAACTAAACCTAAAGGAAGTAGAAAGAAGGAAATAACAAAGATTAGAGCAGAACTAAATGAAATACAGAATAAGAAAGCACTGGAAACAATAAACAAAACCAAAAGTTGGATCTTCAAGAATATCAATAAAATTGACTAACCCTTAGCCAGACTAACAAAGAAAAAGAGAGAACAGATGCAAATACATAAAATAAGTTATGAGCAGGGGATATCACTACTGACCCCACAGAAATAAAGAGTAGCATAAGAGGATACTTTGAAAAATTATATGCCAACAAGAATGATAATTTAGAGGAAATGGACAAGTTTCTAGAAACCCACAAACAGCCGACATTGATGAAAGAAGAAATAGATGAACTCAACAGTCCAATTACGAGTAAAGAGATAGAATCAGTCATTAAAAACCTCCCAACTAAGAAGAATCCAGGACCAGATGGCTTCACACCTGAATTCTACCAAACATTCCGGAAAGAGCTAACACCAATTCTACTTAAGCTCTTCCAAAAAATAGAAGTAGAAGGAATATTGCCTAACTCATTCTATGATGCCAACATTACCCTAATACCAAAACCAGATAAATATACCACAAGAAAGGAAAATTACAGACCAATTTCTCTAATGAACCTACATGCTGAAATCCTTAACAAAATACCTGCTAATCACATTCAACAACATATCAAAAGGATTATACACCATGACCAAGTGGGTTTCATCCCAGGTATGCAAGGATGGTTCAATATAAGAAAATCAATCAATGTAATACACCACATAAACAAACTGAAAGAAAAAAAATCACATGATCATCTCTATATATGCAGAAAAAGTATTCGACAAAATACAGAACTCTTTCCTCCTAAAAATACTGCAAAATATTGGAATAGATGGAAACTTACTGAATATGATAAAGGGTAAATATGAAAAACCCAAAGCTAACATCATTTTCAATGATGAAATCGTAATAGCCTTCCCTCTGAGATCGGGAACTAGACAAGGATGCCCACTATCACCACTCCTATTTAACATTGTCTTAGAAGTACTTGCTTGAACACTGAGACAAGAAAAGGACATAAAAGGCATCCAGATTGGAAAAGAAGGAATAAAAATTTCATTATTTGTGGATGACATGATCCTATACATAGAAAGCCATGAGAAATCCACAACAAGGCTTCTAGAACTTATAAAGGAGTTCAGTAATGTTGTAGGCTATAAGATCAATGCTCAAAAATCAGCAGCATTTCTGTACACAAATAATGAGCAAACTGAGGAGGAAATCAGGAGAAAAAAAGCATTTACAATAGTAACTAAAAGAATCAAATACCTAGGAAAAAATTTAACTAAAGATATAAAGGACTTATATACAGAAAATTACACAAAATTGTTAAATGAAATCAAAGAAGACTTAAATAAATGGAAAAATTATCCCTGTTCATGGATAGGAAGACTAAACATCATCAAGATGTCTATCCCACCCAAACTAATTTACAGATTTAATGCAATGCCAATAAAAGTGAACACTGTGTTTTTTAAGGAACTGGAAAAACTAACCACAAAATATATTTGGAGAGGCAAGAGGCCCCGAA
Organism: Tolypeutes matacus; assembly: GCA_026826555.1. Classification (NCBI taxonomy): domain Eukaryota; kingdom Metazoa; phylum Chordata; class Mammalia; order Cingulata; family Chlamyphoridae; genus Tolypeutes; species Tolypeutes matacus. The sequence goes on from JAKSZT010037083.1 coordinate 978,888, forward strand.
TTGCCAAAGACATATTGAAAAAGAAAAATTAAGTTGAAGGTATCATACTACGTGACTTTAAAACATACTACAAAGCTACAGTGATCAAAACTGCGTGGTATTGGCACAAGGATAGACATACTGACTAATGGAACCAAATTGAGAGTTTTGATATTGATCCTCACATACACAGTTATCTGATATTTGGCAAGGCCATGAAGCCCACTCATTTGGGAGAGAATGTCCTCTATAACAAGTGGTGCTTGGAGAACTGGATATCCATATCCAAAAGAATGAGAGAAGAATACCATCTCACACCTTATACAAAAATCAACTCATGATGGATCAAAGATCTAAATATAAGAGTCAAAACCATAAAGACCGTGGAAGATAATGTAGGGAATCATCTACAGGACCTTGTAAGAGGAAATGGTTTCATGAACTTCACAGCCAAAGCACGAGCAGCAAGAGGAAAAATTGATAAATGGGATCTCCTCAAAATTGAAAACTTCTGCACCTCAAAGGATGTTATTAAGAAAATAAAAAGGCAGCCTACCCAATGGGAGAAAATATTTGGCAACCATATATCTGATAGGAGCCTAATGTCCTGCATATATAAAGAAATACTACACCTTGAAAATAAAAGGACAAACAACCCATTTAAGAAATGGGCAAGTGACCTGAAAAGACACTTCTCCAAGGAAGAAACCCAAATTGCTAAAAAGCACATGAAAAAATGCTCAACATTGATTGCTATCAGGGAAATGCAAATCAAAACTACAATGAGATACCATCTTACACCCATCAGAATGGCAGCTATTAAAAAAAACAGGAGACACTACATGTTGGAGAGGATGTGGAGGAATAGGATCCCTCATCCACTGCTGGTGGGACTGCAGTATGGTCCAGCCACTGTGGAGGACAGTTTGGCAGTTCCTCAGAAAACTAACAATAGATCTTCTGTATGATCCAGCAATTCCACTGCTGGGTATATACCCAGAAGAACTGAAAGCAAAGACACAAACAGATATATGCACACCAATGTTCAAAGCGGCATTGCTCACCATTGCCAAAAGTTGGAATCAGCCCCGGTGCCCATCAACAGATGAATGGATAAGCAAAATGTGGTACATACATACAATGGAATATTACTCAGCTGTAAGAAGGAATAAAGTGCTAACACATGGAATAACGTGGATGAATCTTGAAGACCTTATGTTGAGTGAAGCAAGCCAGGCACTGAAGGATGAACAGTATATGACCTCACTTTCTGAACTGAGGAAAGTGAGCAGTCTCTGAGAACCATTGTCTGAAAGATAGGTTAACAAGGGAGAGTAAGAGAAGAGCAGACTTTTAGCCATCACCAGTATGGACATGATCTATGGTAAAGGGATAGAGTGTGGTTGCATGTTGGGGGATGGGGCAGATGGGTGGTGGTGTACCTGGGTTTGGTGGTGCATTGCTGGCGGTTGGTGGATTAGGAAGGGTAGGTTCAAACCCCCAGGGCATGTAACTGTGAATCTTGACGTTCCATGCGTTGGGGTAGGGTGGTGTCATGTGCCCTGGGGGGCTGGGTTTAAGGAAACAGTCAAGATCTAATGGGGTGTTTGGTGGTCATGGGAAAGGTTTTTCATTACCTTACAGTAATGGACACAGGACATGGTAAATATCATCAAAATTATTAAACTGTATCATCTAAGTTGTAAACTATACTGTAAATCACTGACAATGTTTAGTTGCTATATTTTGCTATCTGTATAACAGTTATAACAATGCTAACATCCAAAAAAAAAAGGGGGTGGGCTTTAATATGGGGTGGGGAAGGGGGGCTGGTTTGGTATCTGGGAGTCTCTGGTACTCCATGTGTGTCATTGCTGTGACCTAAAACTTCTTTGAAATTAAATGAAAATTTGGGAGACAATGGGGATTGAGAAGGGGAAGGTGTCACGGCACACCAGACATCCGATAACACAGTGATAAAAGGAATAAAAGAATATATATATTTAAGGCATTTCTTTTGCTTTTTTTCCCATTTCTTTGAATGTCCCAATCCGCTAATTATTTTGTGTTTTTTTTTTGTTTGATTTTTTTTTTTCCTGAGTTTCCTTATATTTGTCTCTTGTATGTAAGCTTAACACTGTTGTTTCTTTTTCCTATTAAGTGTATTTGATTATTTTATGGACTACATGTTCATGGAGGATTTGGTACACAGAAGGGTTACAATGGGTACTGCAGGGGATTATTGGTGGGGGGTGTCTGGGAGGGGGGATTCATGGGAGTTAGTTCATCCAAATATACATGAAAGATATACAAAATTGTTCAAAAGATCAAAAGATGGGGCATGGTCATGATGGGTGGACAATATGAGGGAATCTGAATTCCTAGCCTGGAGTGCTCTGCCACAGTCTCCAAGAGAGCAGCAATAGTCCTCTGAATGCTGGGACAGTGTTTGTCAAAGAGGATGACCCACTGATGAGTTATTTATTGATGACTACCCTTGTGAATCTTTGCTCTTAACTTGCTGTGTGGGGTGCATAAGGGTTGCCACCTGATAGCCTCCTTGTTGCTCAAATGTGGCCTCTCTCTAAGCCAAACTCAGCATATGAATGCATTACCTTCCCCCCAACGTGGGACATGACTCCCTGGGATGATCCTCCCTGGCTATGAGGGATTAATACCAAGTGCCAACTGGCAACACAACTGGAAAAAGACCTTGAATAAAAGGGGGAAAAGGTAAAGACAAATGAGTTCACGTGGCTAAGAGACTTCAAAGAGAGTCAGGAGGTCATCCCAGAGGTAACGCTTATGCACACATCAGTAGGAGCTCATAGAACTTCAAAGTGCCTATCACCCCATGCAGAGGGGCTCCTGAGAGCTCTGGAGACTCCCAGGTCCTATATAAGGGGGGATAGCCCCAGAGACTGATGCCTTATCAGTGGGCTCTATTTTGGAATCTGTGCTCCTGAGAGTGACAGAATTGGAATCAAATAAGTCCTCCCTGCACATGGTTCATCACTCCCTTCTATTCAAACCTATATGTGATGCTGGAGGTTTTAGGTATACTTCCAGAGACTGGAGCCTCTGGCCTACCTATGTGCCAGGTGTGCGTGGAATCTCGGTGGTGCTGCAACTCCTACCCTACAGCTCAATGGACTCATCCAAGTCACCTGGCGAGGAGACAATGATGGGCAACGGCCATCGCAGGGAAAGGAGAGGGCCTGCATTTGCAGGCAGGATCATCTCACCTGCCATATCCATGGGATATAAGCCCTCTCTCACTTGGAGGTGGAGTGGACATCACCATCCCAGTCCCCTCAGGATTGGGGGAAGAACTATGGACTAGAGTGGACTTGATGGTAGTCTGTTGTACACATATGGTGATTTTAGCAATGGAAGAAATTATAATAATGAGGTGGAGCCCGTGGCCACGATACTTTTGGGGCAGGGAAGGGATGTGAAGTTGAAATACAGGGCCTTCTTTATGATATGGAGGTTGCCCTGAGTACCGTTGTGGCAATGGATGTAGGCCATTTTAAATCAGCACGCACCACTCAGAACTGTGTGGGAGAGAGTGTGATCTATGATGTGAACTGTGTTTTATGGTTGGTGGCAAGGCCCCAGAATGTGTAAGTCCATTGAGGGTGTTGGGCCAAATGTGGGAGATATTTGTGTGGGATGTGGTGGGAGGTGTGGGAGGTGGGCAACTTTGGAATCCTGGTGGGTTCTGTGTAATATTTTAGGTAATCTAAGCACCTCTTAAAATATATTTATGTATATATAAATAACATTTTTGTAAGCAAATGCACAAATATGCATATATATATCATTTTACAATATTGGTATGTATTGTGAAAATTTTGATTTTTACCCACAATAAAAAATAAATTAATTAAAAAAAATAAAAAATAGAAAATGTATATTTGGGATGTGGCTGAGAACTCAGCAGGGGTAGCTGCTCTCGTCTTAATTTATGTATTCACAATCTTGGTTTTTCCTTTTACTCTTGAATTGCTATATTCAAAGATCCTCGATGTGTGTGCAAGTGTGTAACAGCAAGAAGCTAAGGTCTTAGGCTCCGGAAGCAGATGGGATTAAAGTGCAATTACATCAATTCATATTTGACCTTCAACATGTTATCTAGTCTTCAATTTGTCATATCTTTAATGGAAGCCAAATTAGCTCTCATTTCACAAGGCTATTTTTATGAGTACATTTGATAATAGATGTTATTGCTTATAAAATAATTTTTGTTTTCACTCCTATTGAAATTATATTGGGTGGAAACATAACCTTAATGAGAACAATGTAAAATGGATCATTTTTTGGAGGAAAAAAAAAGAGTATATTAGAGTTGGCAGAAAAATAAATCAGATAGCTTGTAGAAAAGACACTTGAAAGAGTCAGTCTGAGGTCCCGAAAGAAAAAGAAAACAATTATTAAAAGTGAAAATAGCCTAAGACACCTCTGAAACACCATCAATCAAAGCAAAGTACATACTTTGGCAGCTCCAGAAGGAGAAGAAAGAGAGAAAGGGTCAGAAAGAATATTAAAATTGATAATGACAGAGAACTTCCCAAACTTATCAAAATGCATGAATAGGCACATCCAAGGAGCTCACAGAACACCAAACAGGATAAACCTGAAGACAAATTCACCCCATCACATATTGATTACAATATTGAATGCAAAGGACAAAGAGACAATTCTGAAAGCTGCAAGAAAAAAGCAACATTTTATGTACAAGTGAGTCCCAAATTCTGAGTTCTCATCAGAATTCATGGAAACAAGACATCAGTGGGTTGAAATAATTAAAGTGCTGAAAGAAAACAACTGCCAGCAAAGAATTTTACATCCAGTGAGACTCTTTTCAAATATGAGAGAATAATACATTCTCAGATGAACAAACACTGAGGATGTTAATCACCAGTAGATTTACCCTTCAAGAATTGCTAAAGGAAGTTCTTCAGACTTATATAAAAACATAGTAGACAACTGTTCAATGAAGCATAAAGAAATAATGATAATTTTGGTAATCATAAATGCCACCATTATTGTACTATATGATTTGGTAAGTAATTCCACTTTTTATTTCCCACAGATGCTAAAATGCAAATGTATAAGGTCAATAATAAATCTACTTTCTTGGGGGCACGTAACATATAAAGGTATAAGTGGTAACAAATTTTTTAAAAGTGGTGCGGGGTCAGAGGGGTATAGGGTACATGCATGCTATTGAAATTAAGTTGGTACCAAACTAAATATGATTGTCATATAATTACATTGTTGCATTTTAACCTTACAGTAACCACGGGAAAATAGATGAAAATATACCCAGATAAAAATGAGAAGGCAGTCAATATGTTGCAACATGCACAAAAAAGCAAATAAATATAAAAGTATGCATTAATGAAAATGAGGGATGAAAAAGGTATAGGTCTTACAAAGGCTAAATAGAAAACTGGCAGAAGAAAGTCCTGTATTATAAATATTGGCTTTAAATGTAAATAGATTAAACTCTCCAGAAAAAAGGCAGAGATTGGCTGAATGGATAGAAAAAAATGAACCATCTATATCCTGTCTGCAACAGACTCACTTTAAATTCAGAAATACAATTAGGTTCACTGTGAAAGGATGGAAAAATTATACCATGCATGTATTAACAAAAAAAGAGCTGGGGTGGCTATACTAATACGAGATAAAATAGTCTTTAAGTGAAAAACAGTTCTGAGGGACAAAGATAATCATTAGATACTGATAAATGGACAATTAAACAAGAGGATGTAGCTGTTATAAATATATATGCACATAAAAGCAAAGCCCCAAAATGCATTAAGTAAATACTGACAGATTGGAAGGGAGAAATTGATGGTTTTACATTAATCCACAAAACAACTCCTAGAACTAAAAATTGAATTCAGCAAAATGGTGGGGTACAAGATCAATACCCAAAAATCAGTAGTGTTTCTATACACAAACAATGAACAATTGAAAGAAGAAATCAGGGTAAAAAAATCCAATTCACAATTTTAAATAAAAGAATCAAATATCTAGAATAAATCTAACCAAGGATGTAAAGGACTTGTAAACTGAAAACTACAAACCATGGCTAGAGGAAAATAAAGAAACCCTAAGTTAATGAAAGGACATTCCATGTTCATGTATTGGAATACTAAATATTATTAAGATATCGAATACTATCCAAAACATTTTATAGATTCACTGCGATCCCTAGCAAAATTCCAACAACCTTGTTTGAAGAAATTGAAAGATACTATCATCACATTTAAATGGAAGGATAAGAGGTCTTATATAGCTAAAGGTACCTTGAAAAAGAAGAATGAAGTTGGAGGACTCACACTTCCCTATTTTAAAAGTTATCACAAACCACCATAATAAAAACTACATGGTGTAGAAGCATGCTTTGTTCCTGCAGTAATCCTAAATGCTGCTTTGCATTTACATTTACATTTTACACCTTCTAATTCTAGCTGGATTTTATTTCAAATGCCACTTGTTTTCTTTATACCTAGTCTATGAAGTTTTCATAGTATTCAGTTAGTCATATAATTCAAGATGCTACCCAGGCAGACACACTGCATTTTTAAGGTAGGCAAGTGCAATTAATGATGAACCATTTTAAAGGGGAGGTTATTTGAAACCTCCAATTTGATTATTGGGTGGATTTTCATGCTTTCTTTAGTATTTATTACCATCATACCAGTTCAAACTATTATACTATCTGATACATTAGCATTTTGTATCAGTTGGATATTGTTACAGAATTTAAAGATTTGATGAAATAAGATGTAGCAGATTTTTTGTAGCAAGTTTCTGGTAAAAGGGTTTTTTGCAAGTCTCAGGTTCTTGCTGCACTATTTTTTTTTTTTTTTTTAATATTTATTCCAGTTACTCTAATTCAGAAGCATTCTGTTCAAGTAAGAGCAGCACTTGTGAAAGGAAAAAAAAACGCAGATGTTCTTAGTAGGTTACTAATTTGTACAAGTTAATTAAGATTTTAGCCATCAGTGAGTTTGACAAAGGAAATTTATTTTTGTTCAGCATTAAAATGCTTCCATAAGATCAAGTCTTTTTATTTTAATCTTAATGTAGATGGAGAAATAGGAGGCAACCTCATTATGATAGGAACTGCCACTTTGAACAGTTTAGGTCTTAAAGAGAAAGCCAATTTAATGCCAAGGGGAGAAAAATGAGCTGATATTGTAGCAGCTCCTCTGGCCCCATTCCCTGCAAAAAGAAACAAATTACACCAGATTTGCTTGTATTACAGATATCTGGGAGTTCTATAGTTTAAAGCAGCTTGTGAAATTATGCAAGTAGACTCAATTTTGTTTACATTTCTCCAAGTTCTTAATTTTTGCTGTATAGCATTGGCAAAAAACATGTACAAAATTGACCTCTGTTCTTATTTCCTATTGTGAGCATTATAAATGGTAAACTCCTGTGTAAAACCTTGCACTCAGATCAAATATGTATCACAGCACAGCCAACAATAGTTAATGCTCAGCTGTGGGGACCATGGGAACTGTTTTGAAGATGATGGACCCGTACTAGAGTTGAAACTGATGGCTGTGGCGTTAATTCTGTTTTTGAACTTGAATCTCAGCTGTGATTATTTTTCTGTTGTTTTATGTCCTTTCATGACTTGATTTTTCTCATATGCCAATGTATTTGTAGGTTTACTGGACTTTGCTTTTAGGGACTGGGGTGGTAGTTTCTTATCTTCCCATTTTTTGATTAAGTTGGTTCAGATACAGTGCTATTCAGTAGGTATCTTCAGTGTCAGGTCCTGTAGCTGAGTGACATTGTTATTATAATTATTACTTGTAATCACATTGTAAGCTTGAATTTGAGCTTGTATCTGCTTCTTTTGTACTTTGTACATTTGGTTCTTTAGCATTTTGGTTTCAGTCATGTGTGCTTACTTTGTAGATTAAGTAGACTTAATCAACTATGGTCTCTTTGGATTTGTAGTTTAATTTAGAATTGTGTTAAGCTGATGTTTTGCATTCGACTTCATTTTACATTAGTTTGAAATAAATTATTTAATTTTTGAATTCTGGAATTTTGAACATTTACTGCAATTTGTAATATAAATGCTGTGAAATACTTGAATAAAGATGATAAGAAAAAAAATACATGGTACTGAAAAGGAACAGACATATAGATCAATGAAGTAGAACTGAGGGCTCAAAAATGAACCCTCACACTTATGGCTAACTGATTTTTTTGTGTGATTCATTAATTTATTTTCTTAATTTGTACAGTTATTGGTATTGATTGTTGATCAAGAATAATGCTTTTTAAATGAAGACACAGCTATTCAAACACTCACTTAATTATGGAATAAAATATATTAAATGAAACATTTGACCTTAGATTAATGATGAAAGAGATATAGGAAAAATTTAATTTAATAAAAACATATATGATGACTTTCCTTTAAATACCGGATATTACTTCTATTATCTTCATTCATTTAGTTATTTATTCAGCTGGCATTTATTCTACAACTATTGTATGTGAAGCAGAAATAAGCAAGATAAAATTATCACTATCATTATTAATTGAAAAGAGAGGAAAAAAAATTTCCTTAAAAAGCATGATGATTTTTAAAAGTGCCACATAAGTTGTGTAACAGATACATTAAGAAGCTCTTAAGGGAGAATAGAGAAGAAGATGCCTTAATATCTGTTGCAAGGAGAAAGGATTTTGATGGTGGCAAGGGAAGTGGAGAAAATTTTCAAAGAGGATATGGCTAACTGATGTTTGTCAAGGTGGCAAAGATTACTCAATTGGGAAAAAAGGGAACTGAAATACGGAAACAGGACAAAAACAAATGGAAACCCAAATATCAGCATTCTTCCTGGTAAAAGACAGGGTGTGGATGTGTTGGGGAATTCAGCTTTCAGCACAGCCCTGCCATGAGTCTACTCTAAAGGTTACTCCTTATTCTGCACCCCTCCACTTCCCTTACCCCCCCCACTTACCTCTCATTCCCAGCATTGTGCCACTATCCATCTCAATCTATCTTTCATTCATGTGTGACCCACCCTCTGTCCATCCATGAATGACCTCCTATGGCCTCCCCATTGACCACTGCAAAGCTCCAGGATCCACCCAAAATCCTCCCCTTCACCACAGTCCCTGCCCTGTACCCACCTGAGCTGATGGTAGTGGCCGTGTTTCCTGGGATACAGGTGGGGGCCCCCAGGGTGCTTACTGAGCAGTTCCACAAATTGGGCTCCATCCCTATCAGTAAAACACATTGGACCAGATGGGACCATTGCTTCCTACAAAATGGTTTTCCCTAGATGAAAGCTGAACTGGTGGCAGAAGATGGTGGTATCTGCTAGGTCCTAGTGGGCAACACAGAAGTGTACCCAGGGTCCCTGTATCTGAAACTCCATGTTCCCTGCACAACCACTGCTGCCTTTGAGCAGCTGGAACTTGGGGATAGGAGGGGGCTCAGATTCACTCCCCCATCTGCAGATCTGGAACAGGTCCTTAGTGGGAGCCAAGTTGTAAAGCCCAAACCCTGAGAGGGGTGGGGGACACAAAAGAGCACAAAGCTGAGAACCCTGGGTGTGTGATGATCTCTGCACATTGTGCCTACAGGTCCTCAGCTCTCAAGGCCCTGATCTGGGGGGTCACTGAGGGTCTGGTTCTCATCACTAGACAAGCTCCAGGATTCTTTGCACACACATGTCCAGGCTGGACACTGAACAACTCCATAGCACCGGCCAGCACAGCAGGAGTTGGGCCTCATGCCTTCAGCTCTGGGGAACTAGGCACAGCAAGGCCAAAAAATGGGGAGAAAGAAAGCAGCTGGAGGAAGGACAGGCCTTCCGCTCAGTATATCCCCACTGTGCATGAGGCAGCATGTGGCCAAGGGAGCATCCACTCCTGGTTCAAAGATGGACAATGATAGTTGTGGACATGAGACAGTGAGTTCCCCCTGCCTGACTATCCACCATCATCATAGAGTACCCCTGTGCCTGGAGACCCCAATAAGTACAGCCCAGATTCACCCCAAGCACCTAAGCCTGGTGTCCAGGCTGTGCCCACAAAGCTCTGGCACCCAGGCTCCAGTGGGCAGTCAAACAACAGGGACTCATTGCCCATACACTGAAAGGCCTCCATCCACGTGGCCAAAGTGATTAGCACTCTGGCATGGAGTCAGCTGAGCTGCCTCCATGCAGATGATAGCTCCTAGCAGATGATGTGGGCCATGGCTAGCTCCAGGCCAGCATCACAAACAGTGCCTCAGCTCAGGTCTCACCTTCCCCCAGGTGCCCTTTGCAAGGGTGCTAACCACCTACCAGCTGGGCCTCTGTGTACTCTGGGACAGAAGGCTGCACTGAGCAGCCCCCAGGGGCAAACTTCTCAGGAACCCTCTGGGGACAGGGCAGGCTTTGTGCAGGCCTGAGGGTGAAACAGCTTGACCTCAGTCCTGCCCTTGAGTCCCACAGGGATACAGGGTACAGGACAATCAGTTGCCACATAGCTTGGCACAGCCCAGTGGCTTCAGAGCCAGGCACCTGAGGGTCTGTAGGACAAGGAGAACCCTCCCATCTCCTTGACATCTCTCTTGGGTCCAGTGGGTAATCTAAGCACCTCTTAAAATATATGTATATATATATATAAATAACATTTTTGTAAGCAAATACACATATATGCATTCATATTTATATATCATTTTGCAAATGTTTGTATGTATTGTGAGAATTTTGATTTTTACCCATAATAAAAAAATAAAAAAACAAAACAAAACAAAACAAAACAAAAACAATGGGCAGACAACAAACACAAACAATGAGCAAAAACAATGAGCAAACAGGTGAGGAAGCCATCTCAGGGGGGAATTCCCTGAGAAAGTTGGCCACTACTTATATTGTGCATCCCTTCAGATATTTGAAGGCAACACTGATGATCTCTTTGTTACTGAAGACTCCTTCAGATAAATATATTAAATTGACTACCATTAAGGTTCCTTTCTAGATAATTTGGAGAATTTGAAAGGGCAGGCAGGTTTGTGTAGAATAACTGGCCACCCTCAATTAGAACTCTTCATTCCCAGAGGCATTTATGGCAGGAACTGAAGCTCTTGTGCCCATTATTCTTTGATCATGAAGACTGAAGAGAATTTTGAAGATAAGGGAGGTAAATGGATGATGGAGAATATACACAGTCTGTTCCCTCTCCTTACTCTTAGTATTTATGATGAAATTCAGAAGAAAGGCAGATATTTGTTTAGGAGAAAGGCATTACATCTAATGAAATCTATGGCTATAGTTAACAGTAATATTATAATATTTTTTCATCATTTGTAACAAAAGAATTATATAAATATTTAGGGTCAATAACGGGGCTTAAAGGGCATGGGATTTTATTTGTGGAGCAATAAACAAGTTTTAAAATTAATTATGTTAATGAATACACATTTCTGTGATTATACTGAAAGCCATTGATTGTACACTTTTCATGGATTTTACAGGGTGCATATAAAATTGTTCAAATAAAAAAATCATAGTTAATTCACTTGTAGATTTTGGTTTTCAGAAAGAAATGAATCAAGGAAGATAATTGAGTTCTGGGAAAATGGCATTGGAGTAGGCAGGCAGGGCTCAACTCTCTCACAAAACAGCATAAAAAATGGCCAAAACCTCTCCAAGGAAATTTTTTGGGGGTCTGCAGACCAGGAAAATGCTATACAACTCCCAGGAGTGTGAGGGACAGAAAGACAAAGAACTTGAAATAACAGACCTGAGGTGAGCAAAACCCATGGCAGCCAAGAAGGGCTCTGTCTTTCACCCTCAAGAGGTTAAGCCTGTATAAAACCTAAGGCTCAATGCAGCTGACTGAGAGAACAGATGTCTTCCTGCTCAAGAAAAGGGAGGGTACATTGGAGAGTGGACAGTGATTTCTCCTTAGTGAATTTGGCCAGCAGAGCCCACTTGAATCTTGCTCTGCTGGCCAAATTCACCAACAATCTCAGGTTGAAAGCAAAACCTCCTTGGAAAGATAGCTGAAGAGTACCATTTGCTGCCCACTCAGAAAACAGAAGGGAAAAATCTTATTTTAGGTTTCTCTTAACCTGAATCCCACAGGAATAAATCTGCACCACATTATTCTGTACCAGGCCCAGTTTGGATAACTTAAGCATCACAATTTTAAAGACTTAAAATAAGCTGAACAAAAAGTAAAGAAGAGCTATAGATAAAGCAAGGCGAGAGAGAAGCTGAAATAAAAGTAAATTCACCAACATACTGAGATGCCTAGATATCATCAAAAAATTATAAGCCATAAAGGAAACAGAAAGAGATGGCCCAGCTAAAGGAACAAACAAATATTCTGTTGAGAAGCAGTGTTTAACACAACTAATCAATTATAATCACAAAAAATTACAAAATGAATTCAAAGATTTAAATAAAATATGACTAAAAAGATAAAGGATATTAAGAAGATATTGGTTGAGCATAAAGACTAATTTGAAAGCCTACAAAATAAAGTAACAGAGTTTATGGGAGTGAAAGACACAATGGATGAGATTAAAAATACATTAGAGACACATAATTGCAGAATTTGATTTGATCAAAGATAGATGATATTGGAGACAGAACACCTGAAATTGAAAAGACAGAAGAACAGAAGAGAAAAGAATGGATAAAATGGAACATGATCTCAGGGAATTGAATGACAACAAGAAATGCCCAAACATATATGTAATTGGTTTCCCAGAAGAAGAGAAGAGTGGAAAAGTGTCAGAAAGAATATTTGAGGGAATAATGACTGAATGAATCCCTATACTCATGAAAGACATAAATATCAATATGCAAGAAGGAAAACACATGAAGCATAATAAATCAGATTAGACCTACACTGAGACAGCTGCTTTTCAGAATGACAAATATCAGAATAAAGGGTAGACTCTGAAAGCAGCAATTGAAAAACCAATCATTACATACAAAGGAACCTCAATAAGATTAAGTGCTGAACTCTCATCAGAAACCATGGAGGCAAGAAGAAAGTGGTATGATGTGTTTAAGGTACTGAAAGTAAAACTGTCAACCAAGAATTCTGTATCCAGTAAAACTGTCCTTCAAAAATGAGGGCGAGATTAAATTCTTCACAGAAAAACAAAACCTGAGGGAAAATGTTTCAAATAGACCATAATTACAAGTGACACTAAAAAGAGTGCTGTGACCAGAAAGGAAAAAAACAAACAAACAAAAAAAAAAAAAACAAGTGTTAGAGACTGGGAGAAGAGCACAGAAATGAAAATTATTTGGAAGGGTAAATTAAAGGGTGAAAGATAGATAACAGTAAGATATGACAATAAAAACCAAAGGACAAAATGGATAAAATGAGTAATGCCTTTATAGTAATACCATAGAATACTTAAACCCAAATCAAGGACATAGATTGAAAGATTGGATAAAAAATATGAGCCATCTATATGCTGTCTACAAGATACTGACCTCAGATGTAAGGACACAACTGGGTTGAAAGTGAAAAGTTGGAAAAAAGATATTCCATACAAATAATAACCAAAAAAGAGCCAGAATAGCGATTTTTTTTCCATTGGAAAAAATAGATTTTAAATGAAAAAGTGTTATGAGATGAAGAATACCATTATATATTAATAAAAGGGGCAATACAACAAGAAGGAATAAACACAATAAATATTTACTCACATAACTTGGGTGTCCCAAGATACATGATGCAAAAACTGGCAAAACTGTATGCAGAAATAGATGTCCTTACAATAATAGTTAGAGACTTCAATACACCACTCTCAGTATCAGACAGTACATCTGGACAGAGCATAAAGAGAAAGATTGAATAATATGATAATAGAATTAAACCTAACATCTTTTGCATCACAAAAGAGCAGGATATACATTCTTTTCAAATGCTTATGGATCTTTCTCCAAGATAGACCCTATGTTGTGTCACAAGACAGGTCTCAATAAATTTAAAACTACAGAAATTATGCAAAACACTTTCTCTGATCATAACTGAATGAAGCTGGAAATCAATAATGGATGGGAAAAAGGGAGAATACATAAATATATGGAGATTAAACAAGACACTCTTAAACAGTCAGTGGGCCAAAGAAGAAATTGCAAGAGAATTCAGTAAATATATTGAGATGAATGAAAATGAGAACACAACATATCAAAACCTATGGGAGGGATTGTATGCAGTTCAAGCAGTTAAGTTTCAACCTCCCATATGGGAGGTCCTGGGTTCAGTTCCCAGTGCCTCCTGAAAACAAAACAAGCACACAAAAAAAACAACAAGCAAAACATACAAACAAACAAACAAAAAAACTCAGTGAAACTGATTTGGCTTAGTGGTTGAGTGCCGACTTCCCCATAAGAGGTCCCAGGTTCAATCCCTGGCCCCCAGGACTTTAAAAAAATCCTATAGGACACTGATAAGGCAGTGCTTAGAGGGAAATTTATAGCCCTCAATGCTCACATTAAAAAAAGAAGAAAGAACTAAAATTGAAGAACTAACTGGAGACCTAGAGGAACTAGAAATATAACAGCAAACTAATCCCAAGCCAAGCTGAAGGAAAGAAATAGGAATGATCAGAGCAGAAATAAATGAAATCAAGGACAACAACAAGAACACCACTAACAAAAACAAAGGAGAGAATAAACAAAACCAAACATTGGTCCTTGGAGAAGATCAACAAAATCGACCAGCCCTTAGCTGCAGAAGATGCAAGTAAATAAAATCAGAAATGAGAGGGGGGACAATACCAGTGACCCCACAGAAATAAGAAAGATCATAAGAAGATACTATGAACAACTGTGTGCCAAAAAACTAGACAATGTAGCCCAGATGGACAAATTCCTAGGAACACAAGAACTACCTACACTGACCCAATGAGAAATAGAAAACTTCAACTAATCTATCACAGGGGAAAAGATTGAAACAGTCATCAAGAACTTCCCAAAGTTGAAAAGCTCAGTACCAGATGCCATGATTGATACAAGCTATTATAAATCCTGTCAAAACCTATAAAATTGTGCCATGCACGCTATAAAACATAATGTAAAATATAGCTCATGATTAGTTGCAATGCTTCAATATATGTGCATAAATTATAAAAAATGAACTACACTAATGAAAGATGTTTTAATGGGGCAAAATGTGTAAGGGGTTGGGGATATATGGGAGTCCCTTATATTTTCAATGTAACATGTATTTAATCTAAAACTCCTATTAAAAAAAAACATACACACATACAAAATAATACTTGCAAACTGCATCCAAAAGCCCATTAAAAGAATTACACAGCATGATAAGGTGGACTTTATCCCAGGTATGCAAGGGTGGTTCAACATAAGAAAATCAATTACTGTAATCAACCACTCAATAAATTGAAGAAGAAAAATCATACGAGCCTCTCAATCGATGCAGATAAAGGCATATGACAAAATGCAGAATACTTTCTTGATAAAAACACTCCAAAATGTAGGAATAGTAGGAAGCTTTCTCAATATGGTAAAGTGCATATATGGAAAACCTACAACTAGAATTGTTCTCAAAGATAATAGACTGAAAACTTTTCCACTAAGATCATGAACAGACAAGGATGCCACTGTCACCACTGTTATTCAATATTGCGCTAGAAATTCTAGCTAGAGCAATTAGGCTAGCTAAAGAAATAAAAGGGACCCAAATAGGAAAGGAAGAAGTAAAACTTTCACTATTAACTGATGATATAATCCTGTATCTAGAAAACCCTGAAAAATTCACCACTAAGCTACTAGAACTAATAGACGAGTTCAGCAAACTGGCTGGATACAAGATTAATATGTAAAATCAATAGCATTTCTACACACTATTGAATGAGAATTCTGTGGAGGAAATCAGAAGAACATTTATATTTATAATAGCAACTAAAAGAATCAAATATTTAGGAATAAACTGAACCAAGAACATAAAGGACAGGTATTCAGAAAACCACAAAATATTGCTAAAAGAATCTGAAGAAGACCTAAGTAAATGGAAGGACATTGTGTTCATGGATTGGAAGACTAAATATCATTAAGATTTCAATTATGCCTAAACTGATTTACAGATTCAACACAATCCCAATTAAAATCTCAACAACCTTAAAAAAAATAAAACCAGCTTTAGTAAGGTATAATTTACATGCCTTGAATTCACTCACTTTTATGTTTACAATTCAATGATGTTTAGTAAAATTGTGCAATGCTCTCCAAACCCATCTTTAGAACGTGATCTTCATCTTCAAAAGATCACTCATGCTCAGTAGTTTAGCATTTTCTGTTTATTTTTTAAAGGAGCTTTATATTACACAAATGTTACATCAAAAATATAGGTCATTACTCTAAGCCAAAATCAGCATATGAATGCACTACCTTCCTCCCAGCATTACACCTGACTCACAGCAATGAGCCCCCCTGGCACAGAGGGATTATTAACAAACACTTAATAGAATGCATTTGGAAAAAGCTTTGACCAAAAGGGGAAAATATTAAATTCAAATGAGTTTGTATGGCTAAGAGATTTCAAAGTGAGTCAGAACGTCATTCCAGAGGTTATGCTTATGCATGTCTCAGCAATATCTCATTGACTGCCACAGTAAACAGTGCCTCAAGCAGCAGGGCTCCTGAGGATTCTAGAGACATTTGGACACTATAAGCTGGGAAGACACAATGAGGAATTTGGAATCCTGTCAGTAGGCCTTTCTTTGGAATTTATGCTCCCCAGTGTAACAGAGTTAGTCTCACTTATAATTTCCCTAAACATGGCTCTTCTGCTCCTTTTATTTGAACCTATAATTAGCACTATACTTGTTAAATATATGTCACAGAGACTTAAATCTTTTGTCTGTTCATGTGCCAGTTGAACCCAGAATCTCAAAAGAGTTGCAAAACCTACTCTCCATTTCATTGAACTCACCCAGACAACTAACAAGGCTATGGTGATAGGCAATGCCCATCTCAAGGAACAGAGGGTATCTGAAACTGCAAGCAAGAGAGCTCCATCCATCTGCCCCATGGAATATAATATTCCTCCCACCCCAATGAAAAGTGGATTAAAGCAGATTTATTTTTATTCTAGTATAGATTTATTCTAGCAATGGAAGGACTAGTATCATTGGTTAAAAAAAAAAAAAAGACATAAAACAGTGACAAACACAGGACTCTGAGGGAATGGAGATGGAAGAATAGGTTTAAAATGGCATTTTTGGGACATTGGAATTGTCCTGCATGACATTGCAGTGATGGATACAGGCCCTTATACATTTTGTCAAAACCTATAAAATTGTGTGGGGCACAGTGTGAAATATAATGTAAACCATAGTCCATCATTAGTAGCCATGCTTCAATATGTGTTCATCTATTGTAACAAATGTCCCACACTAATGAATAATGTTGTTAATGTAGGAAAGTGTGGGAAGGAGAGGGTGTGGGGCATATGGGAATCCCCGATTTTTTTATTTTTTAAATTTATTAATATATTTTAAAGAAAATTTACATAAATTACATAAAAATATAGATGAGAAGAGAAGAAAAGAAATGAAGACCAAAAATAGAAAGTGTAATGAAAGAAAAGGATTGGAAAAGGAAGAAAAAATGACAGAAAGAAAAGAAATAAACTAAGGAGAAAAAGGGAAAAGAAAAAATGGAAACAAAGAGAAAAACAAAAACAAAAACAAAAACAAAACAAACCAATGGCTGTATATGCCCTTAACTGGATCAGATGATGCACATGGGGACATTCATATGTCCCTGCCACCCTATATGACTCATTACCCCATACTCCTAGTAATTGGGAAATGATCATGGCTAGAATTCGAGTAAAACAAACCCCCTGGTGATTCTACTCATTGGCCATTATTTGTGCCAGGTTGTTCTGCAATTGTCACTTAAAAACACATAAAAACTTTAGCTAATCATACTGCTCAAGCCCTTAATGCCCCAAAATAGCAATTTCCTCAGTCAAGAAAGAAACTACCCAACTACAAAAGGCAGTTTTACAAAATAGGATGACTTTAGTTATTCTAACTGTGGAACAAGGTAGAACCTGTGCCCTCATTGATGTTCTATGTTGTTTTTGCATTCCTTATCACTCCTATAATATGTCACAAGCTCTAAATCATATGTAAAAGCACATACATTGATAAAAGCTATTGGCCTAGTATCTGAATGGTTTAATTCCCTTTCTTGGCCCTGTCAACATGTTTTTATAGGTCTATTAGCTCTTGGCGGAGGACTCCTCTTACTCTGCTGTGTTTTATACTGTTGCTGTGGAATGTGGATGCAATGCTTTTCTTATGGTCAATGTAGGCTGTTGTGTGGGGGTGGATTGTGGGGATCCAGAGCCTGGGGTCCCCCTAAGTCATCAGCACATAGCCGCCTGGATAACTGATAGATAAGTTTAACAACCCTCCCCAGAGAGGAGAAAATGTATATATGGTATCATAAACTATAATCTTCCCAAAATAGTATATGTCCTTGGTAATCGTCCTTCCTATAAGCGTAGTGAAAATATTACCAGACCCCATATGTACAATTCACATGACCCGAGCAGAAACTATTCTCATACCCTAAGGAATGTCCTTGTTCTGAAACCCCTTATATCACCATTCATTTTACCATTTCTTTGTAGAGCGCTATCATCATTCTGTGATCGGCCACCATTGGAGACTTTCTCCTGTTCATAAGTCCCAATAATGTTTATGTGTAACTCTGGAAAAAAAAAACAACAACCCAGGAAAAGCAGGATTCCCTCTTAGTCCAATAGGAACCATCACACACAGCCAGTGCTTATCAGTCAGTCACCCTGCAGCCCACCCTCCACAGGTAAGGTCCCCATTTTTAGAGAATGAAATAAAGAAAAAAAAATTTTTTTAATAGATCAAAAAAAAAAAATGAAAAATCATAGTGTATTTTTCCCTATCACAAGGTGCCAGCTGGATTCCTGGCAAGCCCCTGAATCACTCTTTGGAGCCATTCTGGTAGGAGGCACTGAGGATTGAATCAGAGACTAGTACATGTCAGGCAGGTGTTCATAAATGAGCTACACCCACTCCATAGGTTAGGTAAGCTTCTGAAATCCTATCTGCCTCTCCAGGCCTACTATTCCCTCAGGAGAATTGAGCTTCTAATACTTTGCAGGCTTCCTCTCCTGACTTCCCTCTCTCTGGGAAGTTAGGCATGTGTCAGCCCACCCCCTCACTAGCTGAGTTCCTCTCTCTCCCAGGGACGGTGGGTGTGACAGCCTACTGATATGATTCTCACATCTCCTCTCCCAGGATCAACTTTAATGCTGGCTGGGGTCTTTTTTCCCCTCTGTTCCACCCACCCTATCTCCCCTCCCTTTTACAGTTATCTCTCTCTGAGTTTGCTGGGTGCTGGTCCCACACCTATTTGCCCTTCAGCTCCCCCACAGATGGATCCTTTCAACTTCCACTTGCTGGGATGGCTAAAGCCAAGATTCAAAGTGGACTCAGATAGCAAAACTCACTAAAGAGAAGCCAGAGAACCATCTTTCCCTTCTCAGTAGGCTGCAGTGAGTTAAGAGTTTTACCAAGGCTATTCACCTAGAAGGTGGAGTATATGTGCCTTTCTCAGCCACAGGGACAAGTAACTCAAGGGTTTCATTAGGCCTCTTTTTCTCTCCATTCTCTCCTTCCTGGATGTTGCACAGCACTCTCGTGGTTTGCAGATTGCCAAAGCAGCTTCCTCTGATAGCATTTTGCCCTTTCTCCATTGTTTTTGTAAGAGAGTTGAGCCCTGCCTACCTACTTCAACTGCATCTTCCCAGAAGTCCTTCACTCATTCTGGATATATGGGAATTCCCTATTTTTTTTACAAAACATTTATATAAACTTAAGCTTCTTTAAAAATAAAATAATAATATTTAAAATAAGATAATATAGGGGATTCCCATATACCCCACCCCCTCTACCTCTCACACTTTCCATTAATAACATCTTTCATTGGTGTGGTACATTTGTTACAACTGATGAAGACATACTGAGGCATTGTTACACTTTGCAGCACACAATTTTATAGATTTTGAGAAAATGTGTAACAGCTTTTATTCATCATTGCAATATCATGCAGAAAAATTCTAATGTCTCAAAAATGTCCCATGTCACATCTATTCTTCCCTTTCCCTACCCTGAGAAACTGTGGTGACCACTGTCTTTATACCAATATTACAAGTTCTTCCACTGCTAGAATAATAATAAGTCTACTTTAGTCCATAGTTGCATTCCTTCCTTATGATTGTTCCTTATTTAGTCTTCAGGATTTGTGGATGGTGATGGAAACTCTGCTTTTGATTGAAAAAGGGCCTAAATCCCATGGGCCAGATGGATGAAACTGTCTCATTTGCATTTGTAGATATACTTTGTTTTTTAGGAAGGGTGTTGTCCATCCGATAGTGGTACTGGGCAAGTTTGCTGAACTGGAGAGAAGGTGTTGACTGTCACTCTACTGAGATTCAGGGCTTAAACTGATCAAAATGAACAGACTGAAGATTTACATCTCTGTTACATATATGTAACAGGTATAGTGCTAATTAGACATTCAAATAAAAGGGGCAGGAGAACTATTTGTGGGAAAATTACAAATGAGTCTAACTCTGTTACATTGGGAAGATATGTTAACGTATATTCCACCCTAAGACCCACCAACATGGTGCCATTTTTCTAAGGTTGTCTGCCCTACCTATAGGGTCTAGAAATCTCTAGAGACTTCAGCTTTATGCTTTTTTGAGACATTGTTTAATGAGGCAATCAGTGAAATTCTCCTGAGACATGACAAGTATAACCTGTGGAATGACATTCAGAATCACTCTGAAAAATCTTAGCCTTAAAAATTCATTTGTGTTTAATACTTCCCCTTTTTGGTCTAGGTCTTTTTCCAAATGCATTGCTAGTTGGCACTTGGTAATAATCCCTCAGTGCCAGGGAGTCTCATCCCCAGGAATCATGTTCCACATCAGGGGGAAGTAGTGATTTTATATGTGGAATTTGGCTTAGAGAGAGACCATATATGAGCAACAAATATATTAATAAATGTTATACATTTGACAATATATATTACTAGGTTACATTTCAATTTCACAAGAGCAAGTCTCTTAAGTATAAGCATCACTATCAATGGCCTGGTGTATTGGTCTGTCCTCCTTCACTAGGCACTGCTCATATACTCTAGAGATTCTTGCTATTCTATGAGAAAATGTAGCAGGACTTGCCAGGATGAGAATTCAATATGTGGTCAGTTATTTTTTGGGTATTCTTCCCCTGTGACAAGACCCCATGACCATATAATCACCTTCATAGTCCATTGAGACATGCCCCAGGTTCCACATCCCCACATATCTCCACACCACTGACACTTGGCATAGTGATCCTCCCCTGCCACACTTGCAACCCTTTTTCAATCCAAAACCTCCCCAAAAATGAATACAAAAATTAATAAAATTTAAAAATGAATAAAAATAAATAAATATAAAATAATTATTTTTGCATTGTGATTTCATCAAACTAAGATTTGTTATCTTTTATGTATATTGAGAATTTCTTCTCTATGCTCCCCCAGTTTCTTAATTTATATTCCCAAAACTTTAGGTTACAGAAAAGTCACATATAAAATATAGGGAATTCCCATATACTACCCCCTCACTCCAAATCCTCTCCTTCCAATAACATCCTA
>JAKSZT010037083.1:1001006-1011347 GCA_026826555.1 Tolypeutes matacus
CCTCAGAACTGATGGCAACCCCTGAGTTTTAATTTTTGAAGAATAGGGTTCATATTACATGTATTAATACTGAGAGCTTGATATACTTCTCTGTTTTCTTTAATTAGGTACTGCCTATATACTCGAGAAGTTCCTGCCCCTCTATTTGAGAATGTAGCAGGACTCCCCAGGATGGGAGCCTAATATATTCTGTTTCTTGTATGGGTCTCCATCCACTGAGATAAAAACCTATGACAACATGAACACTTTCATATTCCACAGAAGCATGCCCCAGGTGCACCCTTTCCCACATATCCCACCACCACCAACACCCTGTCCTGCAGTGACCCTCCCCTGCCATATTTTCCAAAAAATACATTACCACCATTGTAGTTTCAACCACAATCCTACAAATTATCAGAGTTCAACTCTTCATTCTTCCAGTCTCAGTTCCATTGAGAGTCCATCTCAAACTTCTCACACTTCTCACCCTCACATTCCAGAACCATCAACCCCACTCACAACCCTGCACAACGATCATCCCTTCCACTACCAAACCACCTCCTTCCACATTATATGTATTTCACCCATATTTAGCATTGCTTCACCACACTCTACTTCTTTTCTGTCTGCTGATAACCTATCTTCCAGACCCTAGCTCTAGTGAAAGGTTTTTAGTAAATCTTTGGAAATGAATAGAAATGGTGAAAGTACATCACAGTGTTTGTAACTAGTAGAGCTATTATATGGGTATGAGAGTGAGTGAAAGGGAAAGTATATATCATGTATATTACTAGAAGGAAAGCTAAAAATGCAACATGGGACTGTATAATATAATAAAACCTCATGTGAAATACAAATATGGATAATATTGCATATATAAGACTGTTTTCACAAAATGTAAATACAAATTAACTGGAGAGATGGAAACAGAATAGCAGCTATGTACAGCAGGGGAAGCATAGTGATTCTGAGAGGTGATACATTTTTGTTTGTTTGTTTTGTCTGTTTCATTTATTATTATTATTATTAAAATAATGAAAATGCTCCAGTAGTGTTTGAAGTGATGAATGATCAACTATGTGATTATTCTAAATACCATTTATTATACACTTTGGTTGGAATTCTACTTTATTAACATCTATCAATAAAATACACTTGTGGAAAAAAAACAAACAAAAAACCGTAACCTTTTCTGGGATTCACAAAAGAACTTCAAACTGTCACAACTGTGCAGCTCCTCCTATCAAAAGATAAAGTCCCTTTATCTACCTTTGATTCTGGGGTCAGCATAAAGTATTTTATTTTGTATTGGTCAAAATAATATGGTGGAATTCACAAAGTGCCTCAAGATGCCTTGGTATTTTTCTGTTGCTCTCTCCTATTGTTAGTCATGTGAACAACTCCAGAATAGCTTCCTGAAGGATGAGAGGATATATGGGAAAAAAGAATTTTCTCACCCAAGGACACTCAAGTGCAGCCTATACCCAGGAGAGCCCCAAAATGTAAGAAACACTAGTCATGATCACCCAATCCTTTCCAGTGGACAAGAGCTGACAACAGACAGAACAACATCACATCATAGACTCCCACATAATGGATAAAGTGTTCTCATAAAACATTGATTTTGGGATAGCTTATTATGCAGCAATATTTAATTGATACAACAGTCAATGTGAACAAAACTCTGGGAATTCAGAATAATTGGCTTCTTCTTATTTTAAGCATTTCTTAATATTTTAAGGTAACATCCATGATGACACTGTTTTTAAATTTATTTCAGATAACTACATTAAAAGGTGACCACAGTTGAGATCTATTCCAGGTACTCCAGAGATATTGGAAAGATATGGCTTTTTGTGTAAGAACAACTTGTAACCCTGAATCAAAATGGTCCATTACCTGAGAAATTATTGCAAAGGAGTTTAGGCTCTTGTGAAATTCATCATTTTATCATGAGGGTTGAAGAGAGTTTTGAACACAAAAGAGATGAGGCAAGGTATGAGGGAATATATATGATTATTCACTCAGATGCCCTTCAGAATTTATAGTGAAATTTAGAGAATGGGGAAATATTTCATTTCCCTAAATGGAAATATTTTTTTTTATTATCTAATAAAATAATTCAAAACATGAAAATGGGTCCTGCACCCATATACATAAACACTTTACACACACAATGGAAGATATATTACCTCAACAAGATGATGTAAATAGCAAAACCATTTCTTTTTTAAGGATTGCAAGGTTTGACTTAAACTTTTCGTACCTCATATTTATGGTCATGTCAGGTTCTAGATAAATGAACTTATCAAAGAATAGCAATTTTTGTCCTGATGGAGGTTT
The DNA here is from genome assembly GCA_026826555.1 of Tolypeutes matacus. Classification (NCBI taxonomy): domain Eukaryota; kingdom Metazoa; phylum Chordata; class Mammalia; order Cingulata; family Chlamyphoridae; genus Tolypeutes; species Tolypeutes matacus. The sequence continues at coordinate 1,003,332 of JAKSZT010037083.1, forward strand.
TGAGCCCAGTAATCCCATCACCTCTTCAACCCCAAGATAAATGATCTCTTTATGACATCATTCCCAAAGAATCTCCTCATGGCCACCTTTATGTCTTTATTCCTCAGACTGTAGATGAAAGGGTTCAACATGAGTGTGACCAAAGTGTACATCACAGAGGCTGGTGCACTTGAATTTGCATTATGCAAAACAGTAGAAGTAAGGTATACACCTAGACTTGTACAATAAAATAAGGAGACAGCTGAGAGGTGAGATGCACAGGTGAAAAATGCTTTATATTTCCCCTGAGTTGATAAGATTGCACGTATTGAGGAAACAATCTTAGAGTAAGAAAAAAGGACCCCAGTGAGGGGCCCCCCACACAGCAGCCCAACTGCAAAATACATCACTATGTCATTGAAGAAGGTGTCAGAACACACTAGGTGAATGATCTGATTAAGTTCACAGAAAAAGTTGGGGATTTCAAAGGGTATACAAAAAGACAACTGCAAAACCATTAAACTTTGTAACAAGTAATGTAAGACACTCATGATCCAGCACCCCAGGACCAGCAAGACACAGAGCCAAGGTTTCATGATGACCGCATAGTGCAGTGGGTAACAAATGGCCACAAAGCGGTCATAGGCCATCACAGCCAGGAGGAAGTCATCCAACCCTACAAAGAGTATGAAAAAGTACATCTGAGTGAGACAGCCTGCATAGGAAATGGCTTTGCTCTGGGTCTGGATGTTCACCAACATCTTTGGGATAGTGATGGAGATGAAAATTATGTCACAAAAGGAAAGATTAGAGAGAAAGAAGTACATAGGTGTGTGGAGGTGGGAGTCAGAGATGGTGGCCAGGACGATGAGCAGGTTCCCAAAAACAGTGACCAGGTACATGTATAGGAACAGCATGAAGGCAAAAGTTTGCAATTCTGGTTCACCTAAAAATCCCAGAAGAAGAAATTCTGAAATTTGTGTATTATTTCTTCATTCCATGTGGGGATTGTGACTATGAGAGAGAGAGAAAGGATATGGCTAATTTTCATAAAACCAGGCTTTACCAACCAAACTAAAATGTTGTAATTTATACATTAGAGTCAAGAAATTCATTTCTATATTTACCTTATATATCTGGTCCCCTTTGGGGTTTTCTGGTGTTGTCTCTGATTAGGAATTCCTTTCCCCTTTACAAATTTTCCTCAAAAAATTATATATTCTACAGAATTTATAAGAAATATAGTAATGCACTTGAGGAATATATATTGAGTACTGACTTGTGTCACACATGGTTTAAGCAAGGCTATATATCTACAATCTGATGATGGAGAAAGAATATAAGCAAATAAGAATCAATTGTCAGAAAGGGATAAATGCTAAAACAAAAAGAAACAAATAAAAAGAAGAGGTGATTGAGAGGTTTTTAATGGCTAAGCAGGCAAGACAAGAAGAAAAGGAGACATTTTTACAGATACATCAAAGTTGAGAAGGCAGGAGCCCACAAGGATACCTGGAAATTGTATACCTAGCAGAGACACAGCAAGTACAAAAGTCCTGAGGAAGGGTCTTGTTTCAGATATTCAAGACCAGCAAGGAAGCTTGTGTGGAAGATGAAAGAGCAAGAGGGAGAGTGATGTGAGGAGGGCCAGTGAATGTTGAAGAATGAGGTGGTCTTGATGCTGCTGAAAATTGAGAACACAGGAAAAAAAAAACATATAAGCTTAGGTCATCCCTGACAGATTCTGATGAGAAAATAATTTTGTTCCATGTAGCAAATTCTCTTGATTCCCACAAAAACTAATAAAATAGCAAAAATCAATTTACTAGAAGACAAAGCAGTGATATCCTTACACAGTTTGAAGACATTGTAGAGAATGAGCACCACAAGAGTAAATTGAGAAAAGGGAGTAAAGCAGCATTTCATTAACTAAAGCAAGTAACAAAAATGGTGATTTTTAATAAGTTCATAAAATGCTATTATAGTCAATTTATTGGAATCAGACTGACCTGCTTTTGAGTCCTGAGTCATGCACAGATGAGTTGTTTGTACTTTTATAGGGACAGAAGCATTCTAAATCTTAATACCTTCCCCTGTAGAGGGAGGTGCACTTCACCGGTAGAACAATATCCATTCAGCTAAGATGGCTGACAGATGTAATCAATGTATTGAAAAGCTTAGGATAGTTCCTTCCTGTTATTAAATTTTCTCTGGGAGGAAATGGGGCTGAAGTTCTTCTATCATTCAAATCTATCTATTCCATTCAAAACTCCAGGTACCCAATTCTACTGCCATATTTTGGTTCTTTCTCATCTTTCTCATTAACCACATGCTGGAGCCCCTCTAGCCTGATATTCACATTAAACCAGAGACCTACCCTTTTATAAACATGGTCATAAAATTCCACAGTTCAAAACCCCATTTATTCCCAATTTATATATCATTTTACAAATAGTGGTATGTATTGTGAAAATTTTGATTTTTACCCACAACAACAACAAAAAAAAACAAACAAAAAAAACATTTATTCCCTGATTGACAATGAAGCCATCATTCCTTACCTTCAAACACAAACACAAGCTCTACTTTCCAAGGCTGACCAGCCAGCATCCCTTTTCATTGCCTCCTGCTATCATCAACACTGATCTCTATGATATTGAGCTTCACTTGCACCTTCATCAGCACTTTAAAGTTACAGTACTCTGCAAATATATACACCTGCTGCCTTATGGTTGGGGACTCCACATGGCTCCTCTGGAAAGAACAAACACTCTTCAGGTTAGCCGTGCCTTATCTCATTTTTGAACATCATTGTAGACAAACTCACAGGAAGAAGACAGCTTACTCCCTGAACTTAATTTGGACAGTAGGGCTATGATTGTGTGTTGCATTTACTGAATTCTATGCTTTTCTCCTTGCTATACTGTGAGTATATGGCCATATTCTACATATATTGTAACCCCCACATATTTAGTTACTGCAAGGTTATAAAAGTGACTGAATAAATACATACTCTGTCATTGGTGAAAGAATGTGGTTTCACAGGCATTGCCAAGATGAGCAAAAAAGAAGCTGGACAATGCTAAAATAGGTGAAGATGGCATACTGAAGGCATGCTTTCCACATCCTGAGGTTAGATCTCATATGTGAGTCAAGACTATTTTGTAATATTAAATAGAAGAGAATAAGTGGAAATGTTAGAAAATTTGAGAGTACCCTCACATGTAGTAAAGGTACAAAGGAAACTTTTGCATGAATCTCTTTGTTCATGCATGTATGTGTGTTTGTGTGTGCCTGCTCTCATTGCTGATCAAAATATAAAATGTGATTTTATTGTGGGAAGAGGTCAACGTTTTGGAAGCCACTGCACTGAAGTCAAAAATTGATGAAAAATAGAGTCCCTGCTAAACGGGTCCTGTGGATACAGGGCCAAATTAGAGAACAAGGTTGGAGAGAGAATGGGCAGCCTGTGTGGGAGCTGAGGTTTCTCCACACTTAATGGCCACAGATGGAACACATGTTCTTGATGCACCTGCGTTGTCATGGTCTCCACATCATGCTCTTATCTACATACTATTCCTGTGCCTGTCCCATATTTATTTGATAACATTGTTGTTATGTGGTGCAGTAGTGGATGCAGCATGTCCCTCACTCACTTTGTGGCATTCTTTCCTTTCTTATTCTAGGGCTTTGAGTTTTGACCTTTGTTTGGACAATTTCAATGAGCACACTTCACCCTGGTTCTGATGCCATACAACATGCAAAGGACATACCCAGACCACCCTCTATGATATCCTCTGCAAACCATGAAAATCTATGCTCTTTGCCTGAATTATCTTTGTCTATATGATGTATCCTTGAGGATTTTATAACATATGAATAATTATAATTGTACTCTGAGTTCTTCGGTCAAATCTATGAACCCAGTGATCAGTGACTAGATCTGTTTTGTTCTCTGTTGTGTTTTTCAGGAATGTGTATGAATATTATGAATTATTTCAAACAACACATTTGAAGAAAATGTGACTTTATTTTAAAAAAATGACAGGTAAAATACAACATGATTAAATATAGTTGTGTCCAAAGACTGATATTAGAAAAAATTGAAGAGGATATTTAAATCTAAATTCTAAAAGACAAGATAAAACAGAGCAATATTTTAATAATATTGATGTGAATTAATAATTAAATAGAAATAGACTTGGAAATTTAATGATGTACAAATACATTTTTTTTAAATGCATGGAATAAGTAGGAATGTAAAATTATAATTTCATTCCACATAAAAAGATATGAATTCAAATATGCTTGTGAATAGGAGAAAGGTAATAGGTAGTCAAATCATAAAGAAAAAAATCCCTTCCAAATAATGGCAGAGGGTGATGCAACCTTTAGAAACCAATATAACCACAATAAGATAAGATACATTCCAGGAAAGATAAATGGGAAAGCAAGCTAGCAATGCCTATAAAAAGTGATTTATTAACTCAAATGACACATATCTTCCTGAGACTAAAAAGCAATGGGAGAAACACAAAATGTAGCACTGATAGATAGGACAACACAAAATTTAACTTTCAAACATTCTTCCCCACTAACATCTATTCTATACAGATATAAAAGAAATAAATGGGGAAAATTGGTGGAAACTCTGTACTTCTTTTTTTGAAAGTGTATAATAAAAAGAACAAAGAAACAGTCAAACCAGAGTCTATAAAAACAAAAACCTGAACAGACAATTTGCAATGGAGAAAGTGAATGGCTAAGAAATCAGCATATATTTAAACTCATCAATAAAGGAATAATTGCCAAGGAAAAGTTTAGTATACCACTTTCTTCCAATTAAACAATATAATTTTCCATGGGAATATCCAACGTGAAAGTGTATGCATCATGTACTGATGTGGCAGCATCTTATCTACCTCCAGTGGAGTGGGACTTTCCCATCAATACACAAGCATGCTAAAATGTATCTTGTCATGAAAATAAAAAAGAAATGCCCTCACTTCACTACATGTCTTCACTGATAATACCTCAATTTTCCCTGCAAAGTCCCTTGGACAGATCTTCTACTTTTCCTGGATCAAATCCCCAACTTTATATCAAATTTCCCTTCCATTATTACTCTTCATTTTGGCTAACTCAGTTGCTTTAATGAAATGGAAAGATAGTAAAAATGTGTCAAAAGCAATCAGGTAATAGAGAAAGGGTGATGACTGGTGCTTGTGCTGTCCCTGGATAGAGACCTGTGGGCTGAAGCAGACACTCACCAGGGGAAGGGGCTAGTAGTCAAGGAGAAGGAGTCACAGCCATGGAGGAGACAGTACCATCCCTGGTCACCTCTGCAGTAGTCGCCTGGGCCTGCAGTCTCAGGGAGAGAGTGTGTGTGGTCTGCTCAGCGGACCCAATCCAGCTGTTCCGACATCTTGAAGGAAGCCAAGGAGCGTTCACATATCTTTGGGTGTATTAGAGACCTCATCTGCCACAGGGGTGCAAGCTCAACCCCAAACATTCTCAGGTGGGCAGAGATGGCCAGTGGGTTTCGTGCAAGTTGATGTGAGGTGCCATGGGCCTGTCCTCAGTGAGGCCTGAGCCCTATGGCTGCAGCACACCAGAGTCCAGGGCTCAGCAGAAGGACAGTGCTGGTCTGAACTCACATGGAAGGTTTGATTGAATACTGGGGTTGCTCCAAACTTATGTGTGCCAGGAATAGACAGATGTAGTAATTTAATCAATATCCTAATTTTCCTTTAGGAATGGGGCCTATGGCCACCATCAAATACTCACACTCCTCTCACTGGGAGGATGTCTGTCCTCAGGAAATCAGCCAATATTCAAGGAGAGAAGATTAAATAAATTTTGGGACAGGCACACAATGGAACATGAGGCCATCATTAAAAATGATAGTATAAATGAGGAAAGTATATACAAGCCAATAGAAGAATTAAGTTAAAAACACAGAAAATCAATAGAAAGCATGCTGTGTTGCATTCTCTCAAAGATGCTCTCTTTTGTTCATTTCTGCAAAGGAAAGTCCTCAGTAGACATAAACCACAAGGTTAAAAAGGTTCATTTCTGGGACACAGAATGTTAAATGATTTTTCATTTTCTTTTTGTGTCTTATCTGTTCTTCCTACATATTCTAAAATAAACATGCATTACTTTTCTAAACAGAATAATTTCAATAAATCAAAAACATACCCGGGACTGGCTACATAATTTGTGGGGCTCAGTGCAAGTGAAAATGCTGAACCCTTTGATAAAAATTATTAAGAATTTCAAATTGGCAATTGTGGAGTGTGGACCCACGTGAGCAATTTCATGATGAAACTTTCAGGAACAATTTCATTTCATCTGATATATTTCAGTATATATCAGATGAAATGTTATAGAGAGAAGCACCTGGGCTATCATTCCAGCAGGGAGGTGTGGTAGAATTGTGTGCAAGTCAGAAGGGGAGACACAAAGGTTCTCAAGAGATGGAGATGGGCCCTGAACAAGGTAGGAGATCCTACAGGCATCACCCACAAAATCTCTCCTGGGGCTCCACAGTGAATTCTCCTGACCATATGGCAAATGAATTTGTTTATATTATACTGATGGAGTTGTTGGTTATTTGGCAAAACTCCACAAATATTTGCTCAGGAGAGAGCTGGTGGCAGTAGTGCTGCAGGGTAATTTGATACTCAGAGGGAAGGGAAATGAGAAAAGGCATAGTAAATGAGGCTGGGGGCAAGGGATGGTTAGGACAGAGCCCTGCAGCCAGGGAGAAAATGAGGATGAGTCCAGAGAGGCAGGGTAGATAGTGATCAGGTTTAGTATGCTATTGCTCTGTCTGTGCACACACTGGACCTCAGCTGCCAGCCTCACTATACATCCTGGCCTCCAGATTTCTGACTGGTTCTCTCCAAGTCCTGAATAGCTATCACCCCACTGTGAACACCCTTTTGCCAGTGCCTGTGAATCCATGGAGGCTGCTACACAAGGATGGCCATGCATTGCATGATGTGGACGATTGGATGGTCCACTAGAATTTCACCTCCTTCCAGGACTTTCAGCCACTGACCCCCAGAGCCAACTTGAGTGCTAGGAGGCAGCAGCAGCCCAGCACTGAGTGTTGGTGGCCTCAATCCATCCATTCATCACCTGGCTTTGGCACTCTTCTCTGCTGTCAAGTCCCCATAAAGATAGTGGTGTTGGCTGAGGAACAGACAGGAAAGCAGCGAGTAAGGCAAAGGGACAGAAGAGGGTCAGGTAGTGGAAAGCACAGGGTCAGGAAGGAAAAAGCAGAGGGTCAGGCAGAGAACAGAGGGTCAGGTAAGGGAAAAACAGAATGTCAGGCAGATGAAGAACAGAGGGCCAGGTAAGTGGAGAACAGAGGGTCAGACAAAGGGAAAGCAGAGAGTAGGATAGAAGAAGGGCAGAGGATAAGGTAAGAGGAGGGCAGAGGTTCAGTTAGAGGAATAGCAAAGGATCAGGTAGAGGACAGGCAGAGGGTCAGGTAAAGAGAGGGCAGAGGATCAGGTAGAGTGAGAACAGAGAGTCAGGTAAGGGGAGGACAGGGGTCAGGCAGAGGAAGGGCAGAGGGTCAGGCAGAGGAAGGGCAGAAGGTAAGGTAAGGGGGCATCAAGTATGGGGAGGTTAAAGAGTCAGGAAAGGGAAGAACAGAGGGTCAGGTGCATGGAGATCAGAGGGTTAGTTAGGGGAAGAACAGAGGGTCAGGTGCAGAGTTCAGGTAGGGGGAGGGTAAAGAATCAGGTGTGGGATGGAAGTGGGTCAGGTAGAGAAAGGGCAAAGGCACAGATAATGGGAAGGCAGAAGGCCAGGTAAGGGAAAAGCAGAGCATCAGGTAAGGGAGGTTGGAGAGTCAGGAAGGGGAGAATAGAAATTTTGGTATATGGAGACCAGAGAGTTAGGTAGGGTGAGAATAGAGTCAAGTATGAGGAAGTCAGAGGGTTGGGTAGGTAGAGCCCATAGAGCCAGGTAAGGGAAGGGAAGGGCAGAGTTTCAAGTAAAGCATGGGCAGATGGTCAGGGA
>JAKSZT010037083.1:1011357-1100145 GCA_026826555.1 Tolypeutes matacus
TGATTGGAGGGCAGGGGTCAGGTAAGGGAACAGCAGAGGGTCGGGTAGGGGAAGGGCAGGGTTTCAAGTAGAGGAAGGCCAGAGGATAAAGGAAGGGGACAGCAGAGCATCAGGTATGGAGAGATTAGAGAATCAGGAAAGGGGAGAACAGTGGGACTCCTGCATGGAGATCTGAAGGTATGTTAGGGGGAGGTAAGAGGGTCAGGTGAGGGGAAGGGGGGCATTGATGGGGAGGTTAAAGGGTAAGGTAATGTGAGGGCAGAGGGCCAGTTAGGGAGAGGACAGAAGTCAGATAAGGGGTGGGCAGAGGGTCAAGTAGGGTGAGGGTAGAGAGTCAATTAAGGGGTTGGTAGAAGGTCAGGTCAGGGGAAAATAGAGGGTCAGGTCAAGGGAGAGCCAAGGGTCTGGTAGGTGTACTGAAGAGAGCTTAAGGTCAGTATTGGGAATTTAATCATGTCACCTTGGAGGACTGGGCAGATGTGGCACAAGAGGGCCTTAGGAGAGCCAGGAAACAGGGGACAAGTGTACTGCATCATCTAGAGGGAATAGGCTTGCCTGGTGACAAGGAGTGATTGGAAACAGAAGCAGCCAGTTTGGTCCATGGAGGGATGGTGGAAGGAAGTGAAAATTAGGAACTCTGGATACCACCAGGGGTTCCTGGGTGGGCAGCCCAAACCAAAGACAAGAGGAAGTCCAAGGTTTCTGGAGCTGGGGTGGGTGGTGGGGAGGCCATTAGGAGCCTGATAAAGGGGACTTGCAGGCCTGGGCAAGGTTCTTGGACTTCATCTCAAGGGCACTGGGAAGCCATGAAAGTCCCTGAGTGTGGAGATCATAAAATGATATTTATGTGTTTACAAAATTGTTCTAGCCTCAGAGTGGACATGCGATATAGGAGCCCAAAGATGAAACAAAAAATCCAGTTAGGAAGCTGGTGCAGAAGCCCATGCAAGGATTATGATGCCTCAGACTTGTCCAGGAAAGTAAGGAAACAATAATTGAATGGTTTTAAAGAGATTTCCAGGATTTAGAACTACAAAATCATTGATTCACTGAAAAAGTGAAAGAGGAAGTGTTGAGGATAAGAACCATGTCCCATGAGGATGGGGGCACCATCTGCCCAGACAAAAGCCAGGAAGAAGTTTCAGGGGGAAGACATGGAAATGTTCAGTAGATAACTCAATATCTGGACCTAGAGATCCAGAGAGAAATCAGTCTAAAAATAGAAATACAGAAGGTAGTAAAAGTCAGGAACATGAGTGAGGTTTCCTAGAGAAAGGGAAGGGCAGGAAGAGAGGAAGGCCTCAGCAGAGCCTGTGAAAACTCCTCAGGAAAGGAAGCGAAAGGACATGGAAGACCCCAGGAGAGGTCCCAAGTGGGGCCAGGTGAGTGGGGAGCTCAATGTCCCTCTTCCTGGATCCCTCCCTCTAGGCGGCTCACACTTCCCTCTGCCTCCACCCCCTCCATCCAGGGATCACAAGTCCCTCTGCCAGAACCCTTCCTTCCAGAGGGCACATTGGTCCTTCTGCATGGACTCCCTCAATCCAGGAGGCTCATATGTTCCTCTGCCAGAACCTTCTAGGAATGGACAGAAGACTGGTACCCTGTGAAGTGAGCCCAGCATTCAGGGTCTCTTACGTTGGCTGAGACCTCACAGAGGAAGGAGTCAACAAAAGCCTCCATAGCCTGCCAGTATAGTGACCTTGAGAGCCTACACCCTGCCTGGGGTGGGAGGCTTGGACCAGAAGACCCGGACTTCCCATGGACCCAGGAAAACTTTGAATCATCAAAATGGAACAGAAAACTGCACGTTTTGAATTTTGATTCACGTAATTCCAGAAAAATGTCACCAACATGTGCCTGTGAGAATTGAAAATAACAAACTAATCCCTTCCAATGGAAGATAGCCTCAGAGTAAGTGCCAGTCACTCCTTCATATATTTCCCCAATGCATTGTTCAGCTTTTCAGCCTCCATCAGAAACAGCAGAAACCTCTGGGGTACAAATGGTCCCAAATGCCAGGATTGCTTTTCTGGGCTTTCCTGTTTCTTGGCTCTCGGCCTTGCAGTACTCACTGTCTTGCCAGCTCTCAGTACCTTCAGACAAATGGGGTTTGGTTGTTGTTATTCACCTCTTCTAGGTTTCTCAGATGGAGGGTTAACCTGAATGATTAACTGAAAGCAGAACCCCAGAGTTTCTCTTTATTTGTTTTTAACATTTGCTTTAATTCCAATTTTAATGTCAAACTAAAGCAGAACCCCAGAGTTTCTCTTTATTTGTTTTTAACATTTGCTTTAATTCCAATTTTAATGTCAAAGTAAAGCAGAAAGTGATTAGGGCCTGTGGCTGTGGGTGGAAGAAACATTGGGGTTTCTGGGGGTCTGGCAGTGTCTGTTTCTTGAATAGGGGGGGTGTTCAGTTCCTAAAAATTCATCAAATTTTATACTTAATGATTAGGTCACTTTCCACATGTATGCTGTGCTTCAATAAAAGTCTACACAAGGAAAAATAATCTAATCCCTTTAAAGGCTAGATAGTGGGTGAGTGCAGAAATGGGTGAAAATTAATGTACCACAAAATGGGGGTAAAGGTCACAAGCAGAGACAGTCCAGCTAGATCTTCAAAAGATGAATATTTTCAGGTGACATGCAGGGGGCTGTCTGGGACAGAGGGAAAGCTGGTGTTCTGGGAGTGGACTTGGGCATGTGGGTGTTTAATGTCTTAGCTATGTGACAAAAATAAGCAGACTTCAAAGTGTGCTCTGGTGAAGCTGCAGACCTGCCAAGACTGAGCAGGGCAGCCAGATCTTTGCAGGAAAATGTCACAAAGGCCAGGAAATCAGGCAGCTGCCTTGGCAGGAAAAGTCACAAAATGCCTCATTCCCTTTACCCCACTCCAAGTCAAATTTTTAATTGAGGAAGTCCCAGATCAGGAGAAACACCATTAACACTCTCTCCTCGACTCTTGCCTCCAGCTGAGGTGTCCCAGCCCTCAGGAGACCTAATTGCTTGTTGAAATTAATTGATTCCTCCAACTGAGGCCCTTGGTGAATTTGAGAGCATTATTAATTGGCCTCACAAATTTCTACACTAGACCAGAGCTAGGGCATCAGAAATAGATCTCCCAGGGCTCTGGACCCACTCTCTGCTCCAGATCTCACTGCTGGCTAATGAGCCAGAACCACCCAACTTTCTAATGGAGCAGGAGCCTGGCCAGGTGGCCTCCTCAGGCTCTGCTGCTTAGCCTCCCCAAAGCCCATTCACTTTCTTTTTAATGATGCTCTGGGGAAAGCAGCACATCAGTCTCCCAGCACTAAATCTTCTCCCATCAAAGTTGGCTAGAATCTTTATAAAATGCACATTTGATTGGGTACCAAGAGGTTTGTGAACTTATGCCCAATTACCTGCAGAACACAAACTTTTCTTCAGAAAAAGCTCAGAATGAAAATCCTTCCTTGTTCCATACTGCCAGCTCCCCAGGAGAGGCAGTTCACAGAAGATGCAAGAAAAAATGATTTCAGGTGTTGATCCATTGGCAGCTGAAATGTGTTGAGGAAAAGCCCAAAGGAAGTAGAGATGGCTTTGGCAATCACGGGCCATGCCCTTGGCCTCAGTGTCTGTCTTAATCAGCCAAAGTGGTGCTGATGTAAAATACCAGAAATCTGTTGGCTTTATAAAGGGTATTTATTTGGGGTAGAAGCTTACAGTAAGCATAAATTACTTCCCTCTCCAAAGTCTGTTGCCACATGTTGGAGCAAGATGGCTGCCAATGTCTGCAAGGGCTTAGGTTCAGAATTCAGGCTTCTTGGTTTCCTCTCTTCCTGGGACTCATTTTTCTCCAGGTTCAGCTGCTCTGGTCACTCCCTAAGGCCAGCTGTAAACTATCAGGCAAATGACTTGTCTCTCTTCCTGGGCCTCTGCTGTGTCTAATGGAGCCTTCTCTTTTCCTCACATATCTACTTCTCTATTTACTTCCTGAGGCTCCAGCATTAAAACTCCACACTGTCCTCTGCCATGCCTTTTCTCTGTGAGTCCCCACCCACCAAGGTGATGGCGACTCAACATCCTACTGATGTGGCCCTATCAAAGCCCTAGTCATAATTTTATCAAGTACAAGTGAAACATCTGAATTCAATAAAATCTAAGGGTATCACTAGCCCAGAGGAACAGACCAGTTTACAAGCCTAATCAGTATTTCTTTTTGGAATGCATCAATGATATCAAACTGACAGGGTCTTATGGGTGAAAATCATCCAAATCTCTGCCAAGCCTTCCTGCCAAGTCAGTCAGGAAAGGCAGAAATATTAAGGCACAAAAATTAGTTGTAGGGGAGACCCAGGAATGCTCAGGACACTTTTTGCCCAGGGAAGAAACAGCTGCCCCCAGGGAGAAGGCATGCAGTCAGCAGGTGGGCTGTGTCTCAGGCCCTACTGGCTGATCTTCAGGACCTGAGAACCCAGTGGCTTTCATTTTCCAGGTGCTTCCAGGCAACTCAGGAAGCAGCCCTCACCAAGAAGACAAAAAGACTGTTCAGTGAGGACACAGCACATGCACCTTGTCATTCACTGATGAGTAAGGTCCCTGCCAGGAACTCAAATACCCATTGCTCTCCTCCCCATCCAACCCTCTTATCTCCCACCAGCTCCTCCAATGTCCATGTTCATACCTGAACATTCCCCAAATGCAGGGGTGAGGCAGTTCTGTGTGTGGACTACTTTTGGACCCTTATCAAATAGTCCAACCACAAAGAAAATCATGAGATGGCAGAAATGTGAATGATGAGACTATGAAAGCCAAATCAGAGTACAGTTTGTAAACTACAGCATTTTATGTGAGAAAACAAAGTTTTTGCTTAAGCAAAGGAAGCCAGAATGACAGAAGCTTTGGGGTCTAGGAAGGGCAAATTATTTTTATAGACAGAAAGGAAGTTAGCAAGGGTTTGTTCTATAGATGCATGTTTACATATTTAAGGTAAGGTGGGATTTGTTAGTACTGGGTTAAAGGTAATGAAGTAGGGCTCAATTGCCTGTGGGTTGGCTACCTTCACGGGGATTCAAATTTCAAAAGATAGAGGTTTTCATTGGTTTGTTTGTTTGTTTTGGCTCTGAGAGGCCCCCAGTGCTTTGTCTATACACTTTTATAAAAACTGAGGGATAATTGTTATAATTAGGTGTATTAATCTTGAGGTTATGTCTTTTATTTTTTATTTTTATTTTTTTAAAAGATTTTATTTATTTATTCATTTATCCCCCCCTTGCTTTGTGCTCCCTGGGTCAGCTAACCACGCCGTGCGGGTGGGCTTGCCTTCACCAGGAGGCCCCGGGAACCGAACCCGGGGCCTCCCATATGGTAAACGGGAGCCCTACTGATTGAGCCACAGCCGCTTCCCCCATTTTCTTTTCTTTTTTGGGTCATTCTTTGTTTTTCATTTCTTTTTATTTTCTGCCTTTCTATGGGTTACTTGAACATTTTTAGAAATATATTTTGATTTACTTATAGTGGTTTTGATTATACCTTTTGTATAGAGGTATAATCTTTTTTATTTAGAGGTTGCCATATATATTACCTTAAATATACATAAGTTATGTATTACACACCTAACTTTTCTACTGGTGTGGTTATTTTGTAAGATTTGGTGATGTATAGAGTCCTTTACTTCTTTTATATATTTTCACCCCTCACCCTGATTTAAAATATTTTTTTCTTAAATATTTCTTATACATACAATTAGAACCACATTTCCTTGTTATAGTTTTTGATTCTGTTGTCAAACATAATTTAGAAAACCAAGGGAAGGTGAGCCTATTATATTTAGATATACTTGGCTAATTGCAGTTTTTCTTCCTTTCCAATATCCCAAATTTCTTTATCATTTCCATTCTGTTTAAAATTCCTTTAGTGATTCTTTTCTGATAGGTCTGCTTGTGACAAATTCTCTTAGTTCACTTCATCTGACAATCCTTATATGTTGTCTTCATTCCAAAGGGTATTTAACTGGGATTAGAAATCTGGGTTGATAGTCTTTTTCTTTCAGTATTTGCAATATATTGGGCCATGTCCTTCTGGCCTTCATGGTTTCTGGTGACATGTCCACTATCATACAAATTGTTTTTTCCCAATAGTAAGGTGTCATTTTTCTTTAGCCATTTTCATGATTACTTTCTTTGCAAATAGTTATCAGAAATTTAATTATGATGGGTCATGGCATGGATTTATTTAAGTTTATCCTATTTGGGATTCACTCAGCTTCTTCCTTATGTAAGCTGATATCGCTTGCCAAATTTTAGAAAGTTCCATTCATGATTTCTTTGAGTAGTATTTTATCTCCATACTCTTTCTCCTTTTCTGGGACTCAAACAACGTAGATATTATATTTCTTTATAACTCCACAGCTCCTGCAACTGTTATTTTTTCACTCAATTTTTCCCCTGTTGTTCAGATTAGATAATATTTTAGTTTCCTAAGCTGCCAAAGCAAATGTGAAGAAATGATTTGGCTTAAACAATGGGAATTTATTAGCTTTAGATTGATGTTTGAAAAAAAACTAAAGAAAGTCATAGTCAAGGCAATGCTTTCTTCTAGAACAATGTGGCATCTTGGGCTGGCTACTGGTGAATTTTGGTTCTTAGTTTGCCTCATGGTATTGTACTTCATGTCTTTTGTAGATGCCAGAAAATTTTGTTCTTAAGCTACTCTATTTCTATGGTTGTAAAACCTATTTTAGATGAGACCTGCTGATTAGATCACTTCAGGAGAGCATGATCCAGAGTTTGTTTAAATCCTATTATTGGAGTCATTTATAAACCAGAGAAATATAATGAGAGGAAGCCATAGAGACAAAGAGAAAGCCACAGGAAAAGAGAATGTCAGGAGAGCAAGAAGTTAAAATCAAAGGAACCCAGGAGAAAGGAAATCAAAGACTGAAAGCAACAAGTGCCAGAAGGCAATGAAAAGATGGGCAGATCCTGCCATGTGTCTGATCACCCAGAGCTGCAGCTCAGGGAGAAAGCATATCCTTATGATGCCTTCATTTGGACACTTTCACAACCTCAGAACTGTAAGCTTATAAATTAATAAATCTCCATTGTAAAAGCCCAACCATTCCTATATATTATTGCCTTGGCAGACATTAGAAAACCAAAGCACATGGCAAGGTACATAGTAATTCTCTGGGTTCTGCTGATGTTCTGCTTCTGGTTGCTTCATTTGTAGATTTCTTTCTCTGTCTGCATTTCATTATCCTAAAAAGGACTCCAGTAATATGACTAAGGCATATTTTGATTTAGATAAGTCACGATTTAACTGAAGTAGTTTAATCAAAAGTTCTTACTTACAATGGGTTCACACCCACAAGAATGGATTAAATTTAAGAACATGTTTTTCTAGGGTACTTATAGCTTCAAAACACCACATTCCACCCTCGGGACCACCAAGTACAATTTCTTTCAATTTTCAAAATACTTCCATTTATCAGAATATTCCAATGTTTTAAGCTCTTTCAGAAACAATGTTTAGTACAAAGCCTCAAGAAAATTGGTTATGGGTGTGGTCTGTCTTGGGGCACGATTACCTTCTATCTCTGGACCTGTTAAACCTGGATAACAAGTTATCTACTTGTGATATACAATGAAGGCAAGGAGTAAACATTCCCATTCCCACAGGGCAAAATTGGAAATAAAACAGGGGTCATGGATCCCAAACAATTAAAAACCCTGCAGAACCTGCTCTCTTAGATTCCAAAGTCTGAGTGTCATCTGTTGAATGATGTTTTGTCCTTTGTGTGTGATGGAAAGGCAGCCCCAACCCTTCCAAGTACTTGTGTAGTGGCCATAATCTCCCCAACCCCAGGGACACAGGCTCTACCTTCATCAAGCATCTGGGAAGTGGCCAGATTCTTTGCAATTCCTAGGGCATCATTTCCACCCTTTCCACACACAAAGGTGGGTCCATTCTCTTGGCCTAAGAAGATATCTTTGATTCATTACTCACCTTCCATTGTTCTGCCCTTGAAGTGGTTCTCCCTTCAATCTGTTCTGTTGCTGTTCCTTTTAGTAGTGGTTGGCAGTTTTTCCATTCAAACAGATCTCATTAAAAAAACTTGTCAGTTTTGCATGAAGCACAAAAGAGTCCAAACTATGAGACAAATGAACATTCCACACATTCATCCAGGATTACTGTATTTCCAATCCTGACATTCACAAAAACTGCTGACTAGTTCGATGTTCAGTTAAACCTTCACATGTAGTACTATTTTCTGATGACTTGCTTTCCAGAAACTCATAATTTTCCCAGCCATCAATTTTTTTTTCCTCAGGTGTTCAGTTCTCAGCTTATCCTTCTCCTCTTGCATTTTACTATAAACAGCAAGGAGAAATTAGGCTGAACTTTCCACTCTTTTCATGGACATCTCCTCAGCTCAATGCACAACTTCATTAAAAAATTATGCCTTCCATCCAACATCAGAACTCAATTTTGTAATATTCCCAGCCACTTTAAAATAAAAATCACTTTTCCTCCAGTTTACAATAACACATTCATCATTTTCTTCAAAGGCATTATCAGAAGTAAGTTTAGCACTCATATTTCTACAAATAGTCTCTTCAAAGCAATCTAGGCCTTTTCTATCAAGCAACTCACAATTTTCCAGCCTCTAACCATTACACAATTCTTAATCTGTTTCCATATTTTTATTATTTGCAATAGTACCAACACACTCTCCTGAGTGCTATTTTAGTCTCTTAGGTTGCTCAAAGAAAATACCATGAAATGGGTTTTGTTTAGCAATGAGAATTTATTCACTCAAGTTTTGAGGCTGGGCAAATGACCAAAATCAAGGCATCATACTTTCTTCCTGAAGACTGGCTTCCAAGGCACATGACAGCAGCTGCTGACTTCTCCCTTCTCTTCTGGTTTTCATTGATTTCAACTTCTTGCTTTCATGATTTTCTCATTCTATGAATATAATTTTCCTGTAGAGTATGCCAGGATAAGGACCCATCTTGATTGAGGTGGGTCATACCTAAGCTGAAGTTGCTTCCTCAAGACTTACTAATTACAGTAGGTTCATATACAGAGGAATGAATGAAATTTAAGAACCTGCTTTTCTGGGGTATGTACTGCTTAACCATGAAAGTTAATTTCTACTATTCTATTTTTCTTTTCACTGAAGAGAAATGTGAGTGACATATTACAATGTGTATTACAATGTGTACCACAGTCCTCACCTTGCATCACAACTTAAATTCTACATTTTATATACATGCAAGGAGTGGCTTCTCCATTATTCCATGCCCCTCTTTTCCTAGGAGAAAATTAAAAAGGAATTTTAGTGGAATAAACTATAGCTTCTCAGAGTATGGTTGTTGAGAAACTAGCATGTGTAAGGGCCAGCTACCAAGGAAAGAAATACATGGAGTTTTCAAGGGCCTGGATGAACCTCATCTTCACTATAACAAGCAGGTTCCACAACAACATCCTCAAATAGAAACAAAAAGATTTTAAACATCTGTTTTGGAATATCCTGTATTAGTCTTAGTTAAATGAAATTAGTTACTGTATTATTTTGTTGCATGTCTTCATAAGATGGGAGAAAAACACAAGGAATCATCTGCAAGGAGAAAACATACATGAATAAAAGGAATTTTAAACTTTGAGTTTGAAACCCATGCTGCCACTGAGCTCTGACTAACTTTGATAAAAATTTGCCTTTCTGGATATTTTCATCCTCTGGATAAAATGAATTGGTTTTATTCAAAATGGGATTTATTCTCCTATATAACTTTCAGGATGTGAGGATAAAAAATATGAATGTCAATTTTATAGATAATTTACCCCAATATAAAGTTCACCTAATTATGATTCATCTCATTATACATTTATATTCCTTTAAGTTCTAGAGAATGTTTGGGTAAATTTCTGAGATTATTTTTGTCAATGAGAAACAGCAACAGCAATAGTCACAAGCAAACACTGAAAGAAATAAATTCAAAACTGTCCCTTCCAAAAAATTACTGAGTAATAATGATTGAAAAATAATGCAATAAAAACCCATTGATGGATCTAAAGAGCATGAATATTTATTATTCTCCATTGCCTTTCCGTTAGTTCCCCATCTCATAATTTCCCCATTGTTTATACACCTAAATTCAGCTAGTGTTATTAAACTTTATTTTTGTAAATTATGATGTTATTCAAATTTAATTTCTTCCCTATTTCCAATTTCTCCCTATATCCTTTAATAGATTTTCTTAAGACACAAGTTTTATTTAAAGAAAGGGAAAATGCATTAATTTACTACTAATAAGGAACACATTTTTGGACTTCAGTTTCAGCTTTTGTGATGCAGAAATATACTCCTGTAAAGCATTAGGGCATATCTGGTGTTTTTCAATAGTTTGCATCCCTTAGAATATATTATACATTTCCTATTGTGACTTCAAATGAGAGAAAACAGGAAAAAATGAACTAGTATTTATTGAGAATCAACGTGATCCCAAATCTAGAGAAATTGCTCTCTATCAATTACCATATTTACTCTTAAAATATATAAGATCAAAATAAGAAAGTCAAACATTAAAGATATATTTATAACACATGAAAGACAATGGCATAATCTTATTATTTAAACAACTCAAAAATCGAGATGAAAATCACAACACTAATAAATATTATCAAATGAACTTTTTAATTAAAAATATAAAACACTTTCAATAAAAAGATTTCTAATCAAAATTTCAACTTAGGGAGAGATGCTCAATTAGGGAAATGCAAAATAAAATTATTATTTAGTTATAAGATTGAAATTATTTTTGGATAAAATACAATATTTGGCATAGATAATGGTGAGGAAAATGGGACACTTCAGTTATTATTTATGAGGATGCAAATGGGGGACAAATTTTAGGGTGTGATTATCCATGTTTTATCATATAAAAATGCTCAAAGGCTTTAACCTGGCTATTTTACTTACTACAGATATAATTATACACATCGCAAAGACAATTGCTGCAGTGTAATTGTCTAGAGTGTAAGGCTGATAAAAAAACTCCAATTTGCATCATTATTGGACTGAAAAGTAAGGTATTGCTAAGCAACCAATAAAAGGAACTGAAGCATAGCTCTATGTGCAGATAAGCAATTGTCTTCAAGGTGCATTGTAAAGTAAGAAGGGCAGAATAATATGCACACATTTCTGGCCACTTTTATAAATTTATTTATGAACTGCTGTGTGACAGATCTTGTAGACATTATTAGAGACATAAAGTCTAATCTAATAATCACTGGCTATGCATACCTTACAGCCTAGTAAGGGATGGGCAAATCCACTTGATATGATTTCCTTTGATGTGCTGAATATAGGGAGAGGTTAGAAACCTAGAACAAAATTTCTCCTGGAAGAAATGATGTCAGTATTGAAACATGAAGCATTAGTTGCATTTAAGGAAATAAAGATGAAAAAGAATTCCTAAAAGAAATAATATTACAAATGCCCGAACCATCTCAGCACTGATAACACTACCCTCCCTGCACCTGGTTGATTTACAAACATCACCTAATGGCTTGTGCTTTTGACCACACGTTTATTATCTTACTTGCTCTTTTTGGCAGAATGTTCTCTTCAAATGTATTCTTCTTTATTCTATTTCCCTAGGAATTTATGATTTGGTTTATCTCTATGTTTCCAGTTAACTTTACCTGGGATCTAGCCACCAGTGCTACTTGGTTGCACAGTACCAAAGAACCAGGGGTCAGACTGCCCTTATCTGGAAACTTAAATTATTTTTTAAACATTTCACAAATCCAGCTATGCATACTCCTCTAGTTATCCTTCACACCCATGATTCAGTCTGGAACAAAGGCAAGGCAAACCTTGGCCATCCAGATTAAGATATCAGAAAGTTGCCAGATTTGAAGTGGAAAAGTATGAAAAGCATCATTACTAATACTTAGCAAACCTCAGGCTTTATTGAAAATAAAGCCTTCCAAAATGGCTGATATCATTGGATGTTCAAGAAAAATTTACAGCTAGGAAATATTCCTTTGTATGTATATATCAAATTTTGTGAATCCATTCATCTATTGTTGGACACTTGGGTTACTTCCAACTTTTGGCAATAATGAATAATGCTGTTATGAACATTGGTGTACATATATCTTATCATGTCCCTGCTTTCAATTCTTGTAGGTATATACCCAGCAGTGGGATTGCTGGATGATATGGAAATTCTATAGTTAACTTCTTTAGAAACTGCCAAAATGTCCTCTACAATGACTACATTATTCTATATTCCCATCAGCAGTAGATCAGTGTTTCCATTCTTCCACATTCTCTCCAACACCCATAGTTCTCTCTTTTTAAGAGTCATGGGTCTAATAGGTGTAAAATGATACCTCATTGTAGTTTTGATATGCATTACCCTAATAGCTAGTGATGTTGAGCATCTTTCCATGTGATTTTTAGCCATTTGTATTTCCTTTTAGGGAAAAATGTCTTTTCAAATCTCATGGTCATTTTAAAAATCGGGTTGTCTTTTTATTTTCAAGATGAAGGATTTCTTTTTATATGCTGGATATTAGGCCCTTATTGGGTGCTTCCCAAATATTTTCTCCCATTGAGTAGGCTGACATTTTGCTTTTTTGACAAACTCCTTTGAAGCACAAAAGTATTTAATTTTGAGGAGGCCGCATTTACCTATTTTTTACTTTTTTTGCTTGAGATTTGGTTGTAAAGTTTATGAAACCATTTACTACTACAAGATCTCATAGATGTTTCTCTACATTATTTTCAAGGAGTTTATGATCTTGACTCTTATATTTATGTCTTTGATCTATCTTTAGTTAGTTTTTGTTCAGGGCATGAAATGGTGTACCTCTCTCATTCTTTTGGATATGGATATTCAGTTCTCTCAGCACCATTTCTTGAAGAGGCCATTTTGTCCTTTTTGAAGTACCTGGGTGACCTTGTTAAATATCACTTGACCATATATGGGAGGATCTATATGAGAACTCTCAATTCATTTCCCTTAGTCAGTATGTCTAACCATGTGCCAATACATCAGTTTTTAAAATTTATTTTAAAGAAACTTTAGATTACATACATGTGACATAAAAAGTATAGGGGATTCCCATATGCCCCACTCCTTCCCCCTCCCACACTTTCCCACATTAACAACATCCTTCATTAGTACATTTGTTACAATTGATGACACATATTGAAGCTTTTACACAAACTGTGGATTATAATTTACATTATAGTTTACACTTTGTCCCATGCAATTTTGCTAGTTATGACAAAATATACAATGATCTGTATCCATCATTGCAACATAATGCAGGACAATTTCAATATCCTGAAAATGCCCCCATACTACCCATATTTTTTGCTGTCTTTCCCCTCAGATCCTCTGGTGGCCATTGCCTTTATATCAGTGATACAAGTTCTTCCATGCAGTTTTGATCACTGCTCCTTTGCAGTATGCATTAAAGGCAGGTTGCATGATTCCTCCAAATTCTTTCTTCCTTTTCAAGATGTTTTTGGCTAATCTGTGTCCCTTGCCCTTCCAAATAAATTTCTTAATTGCCTTTCCCAACTCAGAAAAAAAAATGCTCTTGTAATTTTTATTGGGATTTTGTTAAATCTGTAAATTAATTTGATCTTAATGATGTTTATCTTCCAATCCATGAACATGGAATATTCTTCCATTTATTTAGGTCTTCTTTGATTTCCTTTTAAAAAGTTATGTAGTTTTCTATGTAAAAGTCCTTTACATATTTAGGTAATTTATTCTTGGGTATTTAATTCTTTTAGTTGCTATTGGGAATGCAATTTTTCCTTGATTCTTCCTCAGATTTCTCATTATTGTTTGTAGCCCTTTGGCAACTTGATGTAATTATGAATTCCAAAAATATAATTGGATCATGCTTGTAAACTGATCTGTTAATCTGGGCATGATTAAGTTATGATTAGGGCCTTGACTGGGCCACATCAGTAGGGCGCTGAGCCCCACCCCTGGGCATCGAATATAAAAGGGTAGGGAATCAAATATAAAAAGCAAGGCAAAGGACAGTGGGGGCAGTTTTTGAGAAGCAGTTTTGATGTTGGAGTTTTGATGTTGGAGAGAAGGCCCTAGGAGAGGAGAAGCAAGCTGTTCACCTGATAGTCTATAGTTGACCTTGTGTAGGAACCAGAGGAGCTAAGCCCAGAGAGAAATGCAGCCCCAGGAAGAGAGGAACCCAAGAAGCCTGAACCCTGGCAAACATCGGCAGCTGTCTTGCTCCAACATGTGGCAATGGACTTTGGTGAGAGAAGAAACTTAATGCTTTATGGCCTGGTATCTGTGGACTTCTACTCCAAATAAATATCCTTTATAAAGACCAACCCATTTTTGGTATTTCACATTAGCACCCTTTGTCTAACTAATACATTGTTGTACAGAATTGCTACTGATTTTTGAGTGTTGGTCTTATATCCTGCCACTTTTCTGAACTCATTTATCAGCTCTATAAGTTTAGTTGTAAATTTTTCAAGGCTTTCTATGTATAGGGTCATGTCATCTGCAAATAGTGAAATTTTTACTACTTCCTTTGCAATTTAGATTTCTTTTACTACTTTTTCTTGCATAAATGCTCAAACAAGTACTTCTAACACAATGTTAAATAAGAGCAGTGACAATGGGCATCATTGTCTTGTTCCAGATATTTGAGGGAAAAACTTTAGCATTTCACCATTGAGTATAATGTTAGCTGTGGGTTTTTCATATATACCCATTATCATGTCAAGGAAGTGTGCTTTTATTCCTGTCTTTGAAGAGTTTTTATCCAGAAAGGATACTGTATTCTGTCAAATGTTTTTCCTGGATCAAAAGGGATTATAATGTTTTTTTTTCTTTTTCTTTTATTAATATGGTGTATTACATTGATTTTTTTATGTTGGCAATCCTTGCATAACAAGGATGAAAACCATTTGATCATTTTATGTAATTTGTTTTATGTATTCTTTAATATGATTATCAAGTATTTTGTTGAGGATTTTGGCATTCAGATTCATTTGAAAGATTGGTCTGTAGTTTTCTTTTCCTGTAGCATCTTTATGTGGCTTTGGTATTACGGTGATGTGGGCATCATAAAATGAGTTAGTCAATGTTCCCTCCAATTCTATTTTTTTGGCAGCATTTAAGCAGGGCTAGTGTTAATTTTATCTGTAATGACTAGTAGAGTTCACCTGTGAAGCCATCTAGTCCAGGAATTTCTCTGTTGGGGGGGGGGGTTTGATGGCTTATTTGAGGTTGCTGTCTGTGTTCCCCACAAAAATATTAAGACCATAGTAAAGGAAAGAATGGGGAAGAAAAAAAGATTAAAAGAGGAAAGATGGAAAATGAACCCAAAAGGACCAGGAAGAAAAGAAAAAATAAGGATGAAATAAGAGTGAAAAATCAAGAAAAATAAAAAGTATTAAAAATAAAAAAAATGTGGGATAAAAAAAGAGATAAAAAACAGGAAAAAGTAGAATAAAATAAAAAGGTCATAAAGATGAGAAGAGAAAAAAGAAAATGTGGACCAAACAAGAGAAGGTGGTACAATCTATAAGCATTGGAAGAGGGAAAAATAAAAAAAAGAAATGATATAAATAAACTAAGGAGTAAAAAGATAAAAATGAAGGTAATAAAATAAGAACAAGAAGAAAAAAATAAAACAGGCTTTCCTCTCAGGCCACTCACTACTGCCTAAGGCTGCTAGTGCTCACCAAATCATCCTGCCTTCCCTGGGTAAGGTACCCTGGTGTAGAGAAAACAATAAGAAATTAAAAAATTAAAAACAAATCAAATAACCTAAAAAAGAAATATCAGTCAAAATTTCCTATCCCAAGGCTTCTGTCCTTCAACTCCTGCACCCTGCAGCTCCTGGGGTGTCTATCTCACCTCCTTTATCATTCAGACCATTTGGGCTGATTTTAGGATGTACCAGTGATTGAACCCACGACTTCACCAATTAGGTTTGGCTTATAAAGGCTTCTGAAGATTTGTTGTCTGCCTCTGCCTACTCTCTTTTATCTCAGGACATTTAGGTTTCTGATGTTTTACTAATTGCTTCTCCAGGCTTCCTTCTCTTCAGGGCTGTTAGGTATCTGTCAACCCATCTCCTCACTGACCCAGCTCCTTTCTCTCCCAGGGTGGATGGGTGTGGCAGCCTGCCTGATCAATTGACCCTGGCCCTCTCCCTGAAGCTGCTTCAGTGCAGGCTGGTGGTTTTTTTTTCCTAGTCTGCCCACACTATTTTCTCTCCCTTACACCTTTCTCCCCCTAAGTTGGCTGGGCATTGGTCCCCCACACCTAATTGCCCTACAGGCCCCCCACTTCAAGATCCTGCTGTGTACCATCTGACCCCTGGACACCCAGGGGGTGGGGGACTTAACTCGCTCTAGGAACCAATGAGCACAGGTCTTCCTTCCAGGTCACTTCTCTGGCTTCCCTTATCCTCTGAGCTTGCTTGTGTGTCTTATCTCCTATAGGTTCCCTTTCCCTTTCCCTCCTGGCCAACTGGGTTTTCCATCTCTAGCTGCCCTCTCCAATTGCCACCACAGTCTCAGAACTTCCCTTTTGCCTGGTAAATATGCCTACCTTCCCACAGTCTCTGGAGGAAGATTGCAGCTGGCCATTCCCTATTATGCCATCTTGGAGCTCGAATTGCATGTTCTTCCTACAATAATCAGATGCTATCATATTTATTATAGTTACTGATTTAGTCAAATCATAACTAAGTATTTGGAACCTCTAGTCATTCTTTGACTTCTGAGGTAATTTTGATACTTCATAGTTTTTTCATGGCATTTTTCACATCTTCATTCCTTAGTGTGTAGGTTAAGAAATGGTATTCCATTCGTATAAAATACTGCCACCATTTTGTCCATAGGGAAAGTGGTTCTGGAACATGTATAAATGAATATAAATGGACCAAAGAATAAGATTGCTAGAGTGATGTGGGAGGTACAGGTTGAGAGGGCTTTATTTTCATCTGTACTGTGGTTTCATGGAGAATGCATGATGACCCATGTATGAGATCATCAGAAACTGCTTGAGCAAAAGGTCCCACTATTGGACACCAACAGTATGTTGATCAAATAAGTGTCCATGCAGACAAGTTTCAACAAGAGTTGTAAATCACAGCAATAATAGTCAATCAAATTGGGTCCACAATCTCAAGGCCAAGACAATCTGAGCTGTAGACCATATCCAGACAAGAATTATCAAGATAGTGCACACCTGCCAACTCATGATGTTTGTGTAATGTAAGGGCTTACAGATGGCCAAATACTGATCAACATCCATGACAATGAGTACAAAGACCTCCATGCTGCAAATAAATGTAGTGCAAAGACTTGTGTCATGTACTCACTATCAGATATGATTTTATTTTCAAGGAAAGAGCATGCACAATTAATTGAGAGGCTATGGAAATTGAAAAGCAAACATCAGAAAGGACAAATAAAATAGAAAGAAGTACATGGGGCTCCCAAGTGCCTGGCTAAACTTGGTCACAATAATGAGCAAATTCCCCACCATGGTTCCCATTTAGAAAATTAAGATTAAAAACAGCATTTTGGGAATGGATGTGGCTCAAATGGTTGGGCGTCCGTCTCCCATATGGAGGGACCTGGGTTCGATCCCTGGGACCTCCTGTTAAAAAAATAAATTAATTAATTAATTAAAACAGAGGGGAGGGATAAACAAAATTAAAAAAAAACAAAAACAAAAACAAAAAAACAGCATTTTATGCCTCAAAGGACCCTGTGTCAATCCTAACTATAAATTCACTTACCTTGCTGTTTTGCTGCATTGTTTCAGTTGATTTGGAAAAGTATATGTTAGAAATAGTTCATCTGCAAGGAAAAAAGAAATAATTTTATTTTAAAAAATTTGAGCTTGAATATATGCTTGATCATGGAACAGGGTAATCACTTACCTTTCTGTGTATTGATTTTTCGTGAATAAAATGTTATTCATAATATTATACTTATTCAAACTATTTTCTTGATTTCAAAGTAGGGTGCAATATGAAAATAATTGAAAATAAATGATTCTTTAGAAAAAAAAAACATTAATTTTGTGAATTTGGCACAGGTAGGCCATTTCCTGATGTCTTTCTTTAGTTTTCAGCAGGGCCTTGCCATTATTAGGGTAGTGTGATACAAAATAGAAAAACTTAAGAATAATTTACTTCAATGAGCTTTTGCATTTCTTGAACCTGGTAATTCTTTCTTTAAAGATTCTTCTAGTAATATTCTGAACATCCATTCAATGATTGTGTAAATAGTAGACAGCATCTTCCTTAATAAAACCTACATGAATGCACACACACATAAACAGAGTGGTGGGCAGACAATAAATGTAAGGTTTTAGCTTACTAAGTTGTGTGATAATGAGAGAAATACAGTGCAATGAACAACAAGCCAACAAGGCTACCAGCTGTTGCCTTGGGTATGTTTATTTCATTTTACTTTACCATGCAAAATTTTAGTCATTTCCAGTTTTGAATTCAATCTCTCATTTCATTAATCATACCACGTTGTCCATAGTTAAATTCTTGCCCTTATTCATTCTTTTTTCTGGCTTTCTCAAAATGGTTTCCTAAGGTACAAAGAGGCTGTGGCAGTTTGATGTAATTATGAATTCCAAAAATATAATTGAATCATGCTTGTAAACTGATCTGTTAATCTGGGCATGATTAGGTTAGGATTAGGGCATTGAGCCCCACCCCTTGGTGGGTGGGGAATTGAATATAAAAGGCAAGGCAAAGGAAAGTTGAAGCAGTCTTTTGAGAAGCAGTTTTGATGTTGGAAAGAAGGCCCCAGGAGAAGAGAAGCAAGCCGTTTGCCTGATCGTCTACAGCTGACCTTGTAGAGGAAACAGGAGCTAAGCCCGGAGAGAAACACAGGCCCGGGAAGAGAGGAACCCAGAAGCCTGAACCCTGGCAAACGCCGACTTAATGCTTTATGGCCTACTATCTGTGGACTTCTGCCCCAAATAAATACCCTTTATAAAAACCAACCCATTTTTGGTTTTTACATTAGCACCCCTTTGGCTGACTAATACACCTGGCAAACACCGGCAGCTGTCTTGCTCTAACACGTGACAATGAACTGTGGTGAGAGAAGAAACTTAAGGCTTTATGGGCTATTATCTGTGGACTTCTGCCCCAAATAAATACCCTTTATAAAAACCAACTCATTTTTGGTATTTTACCTTAGCACCTCTTTGGCTGACTAATACAGAGGTATTGACATCTAAAGTTAATAAAAAGTAGAGGGAGGATAGTTGTCTTAAAACAGAGGATTTTTTTCAAATTTGGGGTTTATAACTTAAACATCAGGGATTTAGAAAATGAGCTCAGGAAACTAAAAGTCTGGTAAAGCTCTTCCATAGAATTTTTGACATATGTATTCTTGAGTTTGTCAGTTACTGTCTTCAAGGAAGAGTAGAAAAACAAAGGTTGAACTAATATTTATTTATACCTTGCTATATGCTAAACACTGGACAAATTTCTTTATATACATTAGCATATTTATTCCTCTAAATAAAAGCATAAGCAAAAGCAATAAGTATAGAAATGGTAAAATATAGTTAAATACATATTATAGACAAAAGTATATTTTGTTTTAATATAAATGGAGTTCACAAAGCAATCTTAAAAATGACAACACGAATAATGGGCAAAAGAACCAATTTTACAATAGACCCTTTCCTTTAGCAAAAGAATTTTGCACATGGACAGATACTAAATTTCATTCATCATTAAGCATGTTAAAATAAAAATCCCAATTTGATAAACTTTTCATCTATTATATTAGTAAAACAATATTTTGATGAATGTTTGTAAACATGTAGTGCTGGCAAAGTTGTGGGAAACCATGAGTTTCATATATCTTTGGTAGGATTTCAGCTGGGTTCAGATTTTGAGGGGATGATTTTCAACATGTATAATAGTACAACTGCACATAGACATCAACCCACTGATTTCATTTCCTACAGATACACTTACTCTCATGCACAAAGCTCTTTCCATGGAACCAAAAGATGGGAAACAACTTAAATGTCCATCAGAAATGATCTGAATGAATCAGATATGATACTTTTATTCAAACATTGATTAAAAACAAAGCAGATACATAGCAATTGTCTCTAAAATACACAGTAAAGTACAAAAAAATCAAAGGACTGACCTGTATGCTTAGAATGGTAAAATTTTCATTAAAAGAAGAATACTATGTATTACACACACTATATATTATAAAAAAGGATTGTGTTTTATATAAATGCATTGTTTTTTGAAGAGTACCAAGGAAAACCATAATATCTGTAGTCTCTGGGGAGGGAAACTATATTCTAAGGATCAAAATGGGAGGACCAATATTTTAAGATATGCCTTTTGCTAATATTTGAAAATATATCATAATCATGTGCCTTACTGAAGAATAAAGATTTAAAAAATCTTATCTAAGGGTAGACCTAATTGCATATTTACATTGGCATATCACTGAGTCCTCAAATCTCTCTTCTGACCTAGGCAGGAGGAACAGCTATATTCTTAGGGCAAGATTAATATCCAGGAGCTTGAGAAAGATGGTGAATCAGGTATAGAGATTGTTCTGGAATTCAGTGTTACAAAAAAGTCACATAGAGAAAATCTGGGATTCCCATATACCCAACATCCTCCCCCTTTTCTCCTCTCCCCTCTTAATAACATTTTACATGCAGATAGTACATATGTTACAATTGATGTACAAATATTGAAGCACTGCTATTAACCATGGTCAATGGTTTACATTATAATTTACATTTTGGACTGTATACTTTTATAAATTTTGATGAATTTTAAAATGGCCTGTATCCATTATTGCAAGATCATGCAGGCCATTATAGATTTTGTCATAACTTACAAAATTTTGTGGGACAGAGTGTAAACTATAACGTAAACTATAATCCATATTTAGTGGCTATGCTTTGATATGTGTTCATCAATTGTAACAAATGTACCACACTAATGAAGAATGTTGTTAATATGGAAAGTGTGGGAGAGGGAGGGAGGGGGACATATGGGAATCCCCTATATTTTTTATGTAGCATTTATATAATCTAAAGTTCTTTAAATAAATAAATTTTTAAAAAACACAGGTGACCTTGAGTGAGGAGTGATTAACTTCAGGCATTATGGTGAATTGAACAAACAAATATTAGGTTCTTTTATTCTTCCTTTGCAAGTGCTAGAATCCATTATTTTCATAGTGTTACTTAAATTTCAAAGCCTGAAAGCATACTTAAATTTAGAATTAACAAATCTTTCACTTAAAGACAAAGTCCTGTTTTGCTGCTTTCTGGCTGTTTCAGCTAGTTTTGAACTTCTAGAAGCTTCTGTGTCCTTTTCTGAATTATAGACCTCATAATACGTATGTTAAAATATGCAGTATTGTGAGGATTAATTTATATCATGATCATAAAGTGCTTAATATTTTCTCAATAAATTATTATTATAACTATTTATAATTATAATAGGTTTATCTGAACCAGACAGGTACTGTAAAATACTGAGTTTCTGAAATTTTAGATATCTGAGAAAATGTTTTGTTGCTTAGATTTGTATGGAAAGAGAGCAAGAAAGGCTAACAGCAACAGTATGTACATTTGGGGCTGAGCCTCTACAATCTGCACGAATACAGTGACATATGAGAAAGAACCACATGATTAACAGGATAAATCCTTGCTACCTGTGGAGTGCTGATTTCCTCAGACATTTTCATTACATTCTCATGTAATGTTTATCTTTTTCAACCCTGATGTACATATGGGGACAATGTTTATTCTTATTTCTTTACTTTATTTTTGTCTCCCATTCCCCAATCATCTATTTTAGAAAGTTATTCCCTGGCAATAAATAATTTGGTTGCAATTGATTTGCATCACTAATTTTGTTGGTCTATCTGTCTACACAATGAGATTACTTTAAAATTTTTTTAAACAAATCAATTTTATTGATACATATTAAATAAAGCATGCAATATATACAAAGTGTGCAACCAATGGTATTTGGTATAATCTCATAGTTGTACATTCATCACTTCAATCATTATTAAAGCATTTTCATTATTTCAATAATAATAAACAAAAAACAAACAAACAAGGAAATTCTTCCCTTCTCAATCTCTCTGTATAATTGTGCAAAAATACCCAGAAATAGCAGCTATGTACAGCAGGGGAAACCAAGATTACTCTTGATAATGATACATATTGGATAGCAAATTCCTATCTTTGTTTCTCTGTTTTTCTCATCTCAGATTTTCTTGGCAGCTAGCCAAATACCATACAGGCTACATTATTTTTTCTCCTATTTTTCAGAAAACTACATGTGCATGGTGCACATAGTGTTAACTGAATTGCTCCAGGTTTTACTGTAGCATTAGTGCTTCCTGAGAAACAGAGCTTGAGCCAGTCTAACTCAAAGTTGGAAAGTAAATTCTCTGAGGCACGAGGGAAATTGCCATGTGTAGTGTCTTAGGGACATTTAGCTAGGGTCTTTTTAGACATGCTTCAGATATTGTGTCCAGTTGAAACAGCTGCAGGACTCATGCTGAAAGGAGTTATAGGTCAAGACAAAGGCAGGAAATTTCAAAACTGTTCTACCATAGGGTTGGTCAAGATTCTTTTTGAAGTAAGAGGCATAGAACACTAGGTTGATCCATCAAAAAGTATTTATTAGGGGGCCTTACTTACTGAGAACTGCAACCACCTCATAATGGACAGCAAGACTAACAATATGCTCACTGAAGTATGTCCACATGTATGGTAACTGCCCTATGGATTACATATGGCTGAGGATCAAAAATTGGCTAAATGCCAGAGGTTTGCATACAAGTGTTAGGAAAACATCTTGGTATTTGCTCTTTTCTCAAAAAAGTTGTTCTCAGGGTGGGCAGTGTTCAAAATTATAGCAGCCCAAACTCTGCATGTTTCTATGGAGTTATGGGGAGGGATACCTAAGGATAGAGGTAGGGGTGAGGTCAATCTTTGGTCAGGTATGAGATGCTATATATATATATATATATCATGCAATCTACAACCTTGATCTTCACATGACTCCTTTTTCACGAGAGTCCATGGGCAAGGGACAGAGTGGAGGTATAGCTTGTAAAATTTTTGTCCCATTTTTAAGAACCAATGGAGACAGATATTGTATTAATAATATACATAAGTACCTAGAATAAATCCAGTTGCCACAATACCTAGAAGGCTCATCAGCAGTGTTTCCCATTAGCTATCTCAAGCTGCAAACCAAGTCTTTATTTGAGACCACCACGAGTCATCACCTATTTGATCTATGAGTTGTAATTGTTTTGCAATTTAACTAAGGATTGCAGTTTCTTTATCTGGAATGTAGAAAATGCACTTAGTTTTCTATTAGATACATGTTTCCCCTTGTGCTTTGATGAGAATATCCAGGGTCTTGTGTTTGTGTTGCATGACCTTTCATAAAGCTGCAGTTTCTTGATTTAGTGTGGAGAAAGTGCTCGGTCACCTTGAGGGCTGTGGTTATAAACATTTGGGAGGTTTCTAACTTGAGCATGATGCTTGATATCAATATCTCCTTGGGAAACAAAAACAGTGTTCAAATAATCCCACTAAGAAAATGCAAACCTGTTCTACTTTCTCCAAAATATGTTCATTTAAGGACACTAGTATTTTTCACTATATCTTAGAATGCGTCCTGTGGAAGTCAATATTACATCTGTTATTCATCCAGTGGACCAGCCAGGACCACATGTTTGTAATGTATAACAAGTCTGCAGTTTGGGGAAATCCAATGGATACAGGGCATTTGCCACAGTCACTAGCATTAATTGGTTCATGGTCTTTGGTGTTTTTTATTGTTTCTGTTCTCAGTATGGCATTATATAACTCACCTGGAAGATATATAAAGCTTTAGTATATCTTGTTTTTTGGCCAGATGTCCTGGGCAGAGATTTGGGTTGTACTTGGCTGCAAGTGGGGCAGTCTTGGCAGACTCATTCAATGTCCTCTCAGGGGAGAGGCAAAACAACGATTTGTGTTAAACTTCATGTTGTGAATACCTCTGTGTTCCCCTTTCCATTGTATCCAGTGATATATGCCTGTCTTGTTAGTCATTTACACTGCTTGGGCTGTTGCTAAGATATCTCCTCCTCCACTCCTGGTAGGAAAGTCAAGTGATTGGCAGTCATGTGGAACACCAAAACATTTGCCCCTTTATAGGAGATCCCAGATACCTTTACATAATTCAGGGCCCCACAAGAGTTGCCCATTTATAAGCCATTTTTGGGCTTCCCATTAGGTAATCTTTGTTATTATACCTTTCATAACCACCCAGGAATCAGTGTAAATGGTGTCTGGGTATAACATATTTGTAAGAACCAACCAGATGGCTCTTAGCTCAACCCATTGACTGCTGTGTCCCATTCTTTTTCCCACCCACAAGGTGTCTGATTCTGGTCATATGACCATAGCACTCCAAGTCCGGGATTGGCCTGAGCATGAGTCATTATGTGGAGGTGTCCCTTCTTCTCTTATCGATTTGGGGCTTTTCTAGGGACAACTATAGGGCCCATTCTGATACTTTGGTATATACCAAGGGCCCCGGAAGAGCTTGAAGCTGCAGTGAGATAGGAGTAGATGTTAAGTAAACCCTCTGTTATAGATATAAGATATCTACATAGATATATAGATATATGTGCACTAATGTGTCATTCTGGGGTACCAGAAGCAGGCCTCATAAGAGCCCCTCTATATTCTCTTGAGAGGAT
The DNA here is from genome assembly GCA_026826555.1 of Tolypeutes matacus. NCBI lineage: Eukaryota > Metazoa > Chordata > Mammalia > Cingulata > Chlamyphoridae > Tolypeutes > Tolypeutes matacus. The sequence goes on from JAKSZT010037083.1 coordinate 1,036,177, forward strand.
ATTCAGGTTTTATTACTCCTGTGATGTCCTTTGTTTGTAGTAAAGCTTGATATGAAACTAGAAATTACTTTTCTAGGATGGTATAATGTTGATCAGCTCATCTTAGTTTGAAATCAAAAAAAGCTATGAGATTCATGTCTTACTGTCCCTTTTCCACAGGACCCATCCCATTCTGTCCTCTGTGATGGAGCTCAAATGTCTCAGTTTGCAGGACCTGTGGTTGAGCTTCTAAAATTTTTGCTTTGGCAAAGGCCTCCTCTTCTTTGTACACCCAATTTTATCCTGCACCATTTTTTTTTTATTACCCTATACAGGGGCTCAGTTATTGTGCCAAATTAAGAATGAATGTCATTCAACAGCCCAATAACCTACAAACATATACACCTCTTTCAGTGTTTGTAGGTATGGTTAAGCTTGGATTTTATTTTTCACAGCAAATGGTAAAACATAAACCTAACCTGACTATCTGAACCCAATATCGTGAGGGTGTTTCCCAGTTCCCATATTTTCAGGAGGTTGATTGCTCATACTTTTTATCTGTAGGTACTGCCAGACCATCTCTGTGGCTTTCTGTAAATTTCTTTAATTTAGAGAGGTTAGAAAAATATTACCCAAATAGAGTTCTACGTTTACTCTAAAAAATAGACCCAGGGCAGGCAGGTCCTTGGCTTCTAATCCATGATGGATAATAGGGCTATGTATATATCCTTGGAGTAAGACCTAGAAAATCCACTGTTATCCCTCCCACATGAAGGTAAACATGCCTGTGATTGTTTTTCTATTGTTCTACTTTAGAAAGCATTGGGCAAATCCATAAAAACATAATACATCCTTTTTTTTTTTTTAATACATCCTTAAACAGGTTGTTAATCTCTCTAACATTTCGGCTACACTGGGTATGGCAACCTAGATGGCAGGAGTCACTTTGTTCTGGTTCTGATAAACTACAGTCATTCTACTTCTTCCATGTGGCTTGCATGTAGGCTAAACTTGGTTATCGAAAGGACTCTGTGTTGGTCAAATAATTTGAAACTTTTTCAATTCCATGATACTTGACATTTCTTTCTGCCCCCAGCCAGGTGATGTTGTTTAATAGTCACCATTCTTCTGGTCTTGGCTCATGGTAGGAGGAGAGTTTCCCACCTGTCATTCCTCATGGCACTACCTTCACAATTCTCATCATTAGGTTAAACTCTCCTATAGTGGTGTCTAAGGCAGCACCTAAAAGAGTCTAATCCTAGGATAATTGCAGATATAATGTTATGCACACACATACCTTTAGGTTGGAGAAGCTTGACTTATTTGAAAAGATGAGCCTTTTTAACCAGTATGGATGTTCCCGCACAACCATCTCAATATGTCAGTGATTCAGAAGTCTAATTAACCCTTATCCCTACATCTCATAAATCACATAACCTATTCTCACATGAGTATGTCAACCCCTAAGGCAATATGACTGAGGAACAAAAGTGGCTAAATATCAAGAGCTTGTTTCCATGTTTGGGAAAATATCTTGGCATGTGCTCTTTACTCAAAACAAGAGGCACTTCAGGTGGACAGCATTTGAGTTTATAGCAGAAAAAGGTGAGCATGCTTCCAGGAAATTACAAGGGAGGAAATGCCTGAGACTGGGGACAGGGGCACGGTCAATCATTGGTCAGGTAGGAGATTCTATATGTATCACAAAATCTAGTTTTATAATCTCTAAGAGCTTCCAAAGACATATTAATTTTTTTATTGTTATAAAATTTTATATTCTGTTCTTCCGTCAAATTTCCTTCAGGCATAGGAATAAAATAAATGACTTCTAGGACTTAAAAACTTGACTTACATTTTGTGGAAATTAAAAATCAATTTTTAGTCTTAAAGAATACATTCAATAGTCCCAAGTTCCAAATAGGTGGATTATTGAGTCACTTCTCTGCATCTCTGATGGGCTTAGGGGATATTTAAAGTCTACTACATTTGCAAACTTCTAGAAGTTTTAAGGCATTGTAGATTTCCAAAATACTTTTCAAAATTAACCCAAGTGTGTTTAAAGTACTGGCTAGAATTTCTCTGCTTTTACTTCAAATTTAGAATTGCAGAAGAATTAGCAGAGTGAGTATCTCAAGGCTAATTCTTCCTGAACCTGAAGGCTTTTCAGAATTGATAGTCTATGAATTGCCCATGCCATTTTTGTTTGGAGAGTATCCCACTAGCCATGTGTTTGGTTGACTAAATGCTATTTACATTTATCCCATCTAATTTCATCCTTAGGATTATATTTTCTCTTGAAGTATAAAATAATTAAATTACTATAAAATGGTTATCACAGTTTTAATGGCATACATTTACAAGTTGAATTTTAATCAAAAAGAGTAGAGTTAGTTAATGAAAATTTCATTGTTGACAGTAAACTTTATGGAGACCCATTCTGGAGTTTACATGCATTCCTCCATATTTTAAAGTATGAATGACTCCTTTTATGTTTGAATATGAAAATGAAGAATAGTTCCCTAGCTTACAAACAAACAACCATCCTTAATAAAATAAAATAAAATAAAATAAAATAAAATAAAATAAAATAAAATAAAATAAAATAAATAAAATTAAAATTAAATTAAATTAAATTAAATTAAATTAAATTAAAAAAAATTCATTTGAACCATCAAAGGTGAGTTTATAATGAACCACAATTTAAATCCAGCCCCACTTTGGTTTCTGCAAACACCAGGGTTTTGATTGAAGCACTGCTGTCCTCCATAACCTAATGTTATAATATTTTTAGTTGCTTAGTTTGTAAACAAAAGTACCCAGTTTGTTTTTAAATGAAATGAAGCATGAAACAGTAACTGAGAATTAAGAATTAACAAATAATTATGATTACAAAATAATTATATAGATGCCTTTATATTATAAAATAGCAAAAGATTAATATCTGAAATTACTGAATCTGGCTGAATTTAGCCTCAGCTTGTTATTTTGTTGGTCATTCTAAACAGGTCTCACCCTTGGTTTTGGCTACTCTAAGACTTAGCCTCACCTTTGTGTATATTTACTATTGTGATGCTTATTCTAAATGAAACCTATTTTTGTTTATAGTTATTTCAGAATTAAACTCACCCTTGTGTATGCTTGCCATTATGATGGTAACCACTCTACCATCCCTTGTTTGAGTCCATAAAATCTCCTCTCCCTTAGTTTGTGGAAGGCAGATTTGAAATACCCTTTCTCTTGTCTTTCTGCTGGCATTAATAAACCTGCTTTATCTCATAACCACCTTGGTGTGGCCTCCAATTCATCTGCTCTGGGCCAGAACCCAGAGGGACTCTGATGGAATTTCCTTCAGTTTGGCACCCAGATGGGACCCCACAACCTATGAGGAGATTGCTGTCTGGTGGAATTCACAATCTTCAAAGTTGGACACCCACTCTTCTGATCCATTGGCCTCCAGAGTCCTATATTGCCAAGTACTGAGGATTGAAGGATTTGTCAGCCCAAGCATCAAGGATCCTGAAAGCAGCAAGTCATGAGAGAAACCAGTTTCCCCAGAGACTTCAACCACTTTGTTGAGTATAAAATTAACTGGGTTTTGGTCTTGGTTTTTGCATTGGAGTGATGGATTAAATCTCCTGCCAAAGCTGTAAATGCAAAGCCCTGTTTCTTGGTTTCTAGGTTCTAGGTTTCTAGTTTTGGGGTTGGAATGGGTCTAAGGACTGTGGTTTGGAGTCCTGCCTGGAGACTGCTTACCATCCATGGAGTGCAGGTGCCAGGAATAGGAGACCTCAACTCTGGGCATGAGATTAGAGAAAATATACTGGGACTGGTTTTATTCATCTGAAGTCTGCCTGAAAGTTGAAAAGGGAAATAAGCAGAGCTCTGAATTAAAAGAACATTTTGCCTTCTAGATATATGTTAAAACATTGAGAACAATTTGGTTATAAGCTGATGACAAAAAAAATGATTTTTTTTTTCAAAACTGCATGGGCACAGTGCAAGTAAGAAAGATCAGAAACAGCATTTGAAGAGATCTCTTGGGTGTAATGCTATTTTACAGTTAAAATTATTTTGTAAGAGAAGGAGAAATATAAATTAAAATAGTAAGTTTTGTGTTTGTTTCTGCATCTAACTCTATTTTGTGTATGTCTGTTCAGTTTATATTTTCACACCTCTGGATGGTAATATCAAATTAACAAATAAAAATTCTTAAGAAAACTCTATTCAAATTGTTAAAAATTAAATAAGCACATATATATGAGCTTCTGGTGCTCTTTTTAATTTTATTTTTAAAAAAGCTTAAATTACATAAATGTTACATAAAAATATAGGAGTTTCCCATGTGCCCCCCACACTTTTCCACATTAACAACATCTTTCATTAGTGTTATACATTCGTTACAATTGATGAACACATATTTAAGCATTGCTATTAATGGTGGACTATAATTTACATCATAGTTTACACTTTGTCCCACATAATTTTGTACGTTATCACAAAATTTATAATGGACTGTATCTGTCATTGCAATGTCATGCAGAACAATTACAATGTCCTGAAAATGCCCCCATATTACACCTATTCTTTCCTCTCCCTCCCCTCAGAACCTCTGGTGGTGACTGTCTTTATATCAATGATAAAAGTTCTTCTGTTGCTAGAATAATAGTAAGTCTATAATAGAATAATAATAAGTCTAATTTGTTCCATTATTCATTCCACAATCTTGAAGATTTTGGGGTGGTGATACTCACTCTGTTTCTATTTGAGAGAGGGCTTAGATCCCATGGGGCATATGGAAAGAACTATCTTGCTTGCAGTTGCAGACACTCACTATTTCTTGGGATGGGAAAGTTTATACTCTAAATACTCAGAGCATGAACAATTAGTTGTTGCTGTTTTTTTTCATGGTGAAAAAGTAATAAAAATCAGAATAAAGGAATTATTAGTAAAAAGTTTTTTCCTAGACCCCTGGACCTACCCTGCCCCATGGCCTTCTCCTAACCTTGATTGAATTCAAGCACTCCTAAAAACCATGTTAGGAAGTTATGGGGGATGGGCTGGGTTTGGAAAATGGGGGAGATGTGAATTTAGCCTACAATTCTGTCTACCAGACCTGCAAATTAAAAATGAAAGAGACAGAGGTGATATTGCAGAATAAACCTTGTTTTGCATAATTTGTCTTGTAATCCTCCAGTTAAATTTTTACATCTTTGGAATGTGAGAAAATAATAATCATATGGCCAAATTTCAGGAAGTAAAGAAAAAGTCCTTGAATGCTATGAAATGTTTTTTTTTCTAAATTATGATTAAAACAAATTAAACAATTGATAAGTTGACATTAAGTCTGTTGAATAAGATGATAACATTGTAAGTTTTTAACTAGTGAAATTATTATTTTTACAAACCATCTTTAAAAATAATTGTTTTGCCTAAAGTGAAATGACTTGTTTTTCACAGAACAGAATGAGGGATATAAAACAAGGCTTAAATGGATAATTAGAACGGTTGTGAAAGCTTCTTTTAGGGAGTATGTTTTATCCTGAAATAAGATGGCTAGTTTTCATAAAATCAGGATGGAAATATATAGGACAAGATTTGAATGAATATGGAAAGTTGTAGATGGGTTGTAGAAATAAATTTATCTTGTTGCTAACTTATTTAATAAACTGATTTAAAATTGAAATTTGTCTTAAGGTTAAGTAGTCTATATGGCTATAAATTATTAATATATTATAAGAAATTATAGGTTGTAGGAAGTCTGTAAAAGCATTTTCTAAAATGATAGATTTCAATGTAAATGGCTGATTCTGGGAAATCCTTATTAAGTAAAAATCTAGGAGTTGATATTCATAACAAAAAATAACTTCATAGTAGAGAACCTGTCAGAGGCCACCTTAATCTATTATGATAATTTCTAACCAAGATTTGTTTGCCAAATGGTGTGCCGATGCAAAACTAAAGTATGACTGTTAAAGTAACACAGTTTTCTTAAATTGTTAATCTGTTAAATTAGAAAATACATAAAAGTCTTTTAAACATGATGAATATGTAAAGAACAAAGAATCTGTGCTTTATCAGGATGGCTTCATGTACTTCATGTTGAACTTACCATAAACTTAATGGTTTAAAAAAATACAGGGCCATTGCTATTTTGGAAGTTAAGTCTTTTCCTAACTATTTTACTAATTTCTCACCATGATAATGTTAGGGGTTCCTTATTACAAGGTTCACAATGTGTGATTAACAGACTGTGACATAAATAAAGGCAACCCCCATCCATGACCTATGTGACTGATTCAATAAACCATAGCCTATGTGAGTAAATTCAACCAACCATCTCCTCACAAGAACAAAGGAACCATGTGGCAATGGAACAGAGTGAGATAAGGATCTCCACTCCCTGCTGACCAAGGCTCCATCAGCCCCTCTTACATTCCATGTGTACATTATCCAAGTGTACAAGGGAAAGAATTTGCTTCTATGGTCCCCTATTGGCCCCTAGGTCTTACCTGAATCCTGATCCCTCTCTCATTGATTAATGTTTCCCCACCTTTTGAAATACTGTATAAATTCATAATTACCCCTTCCAGGTGTGGGCTGAAGTCTATTCTTCAGACCCCCTCCATTGGGAGAACTCTTCAATAAATTTTCTGCCTGCAAACATCAGTCTCCGTGTCCTGGTGAGTACCATTCTTACTAACATTTGGTGCCAAAATCTGGGACCAGGATTGTGTTGAGACTGATTGGTGGGGAGTCTCCACCCTACCACTGCCAAACACCCATCCAACACTAGACACTGAACCACAGCTGGGTGAGTCAAAGATTTCTCTGCTGGAGGATCCTGCTCTCTCTCTCCTTTTTCTATTGTCCAGGGCAACACATGAAAAATCCTAGTGCTAGGCCAGTGATCCTAACTGTCCCTGAGGGCCAGAGTTGGTGGGAAGCCCATGTCCTCATAGGAGAAACCCCTTGGCTCTGGAGACATCTAGTTCCAAGTGCTGTCTCCTCTTTTCCTGAGTTATTTCTGACTGATCCAGGGATGGCTGTCTCACTCAGAATCTCTCCTGTTTTAAGAATCCTTAGTCCCACCCATGCCACCTAAAATGGAGAACTTGATTTTCCCCCCTCAAAAACTACAACTTTAGGTTGACTCCTCCATAACCTTAAAACTCTGTACCCAAAAGGAGACATCAGACCCAAAATTCTCATTTTGTATTCAACCTCTGTGTGGCTGCAATATAAAATGAACAATGAAAATTAATGGCTGGGAAAATGGCACTTTTAATTTCCAAGTTCTCTGAGACTTAGAAAACTTTATCCAGTGCAATGGCAAGTGGTCTGAGATTCCCTACATTCAGGCTTTTCTTTTCCTTCATAACCATTCCTCCCTCTGCCAATCCTGTACCACCTACTAAATTCTCCTTCTCCACAATAACCCCTCTTTCACAAACAAAAATTCCTTCTTCCAACTTTGATCCCTCTGGTCATGCCCCTCCTCCACTGCTGTATTCCTCATTAGTGCTCTGAACCTGCTCCCTTCTCCCCACCCACCACCTACTCACAAGCCCAACTCCCAACTCTCAAGCCTCCCTCCCCAGCTCCTGCCCTCCATCTCCAGGCCAAGGTAAAAAGCATTCTGTGCATTCATGACCCTTCTCCCTCTCTTATCTCTCCTAAATCAAGCACAGTCTTGGGTCCTAATCCTCTGATCCTTCTCATTTTATCAAAAATTTCAATACTCAGCTGTCCCTAATAACTTTACTTAACAAACATACAATTGCTCGCCTCTTACAATGAGACTTTTACTTGTCTCCTAAGTCTAACTATACTCCCAAAATATATGTGTTAAATATCTGTCTATCTAAACAACTAAATTAAAGCTTAACTGCATTTATAGTGCTCATATATTCCTAACTGGTTGCTTATTACTAGTAAAAGTGTTTCCAATAAACAAGCTTGCATATTACAAGCAACATTGATTCAAGAAAAAAAAAATCTTAAAAGAAGTAAATTTAAAGATATAAAATAATGAAAAGCCTAAAAATAGCCATATCAAAGAAGTAAGAATTATGAGTCAAGTAAATGAGCTTTATGTTTCTGTTGGTGTGTTTTAACTCTTTTTTGTGTTTCTTTGTCCAGTGTATATTTTGATACCTCCAGATGGTAATATTAAATTGATAAATGTTTAAAATGATGAAAATTGTAAGTTTTGACAAATGAAATTACTACAAACCTATTTACAGTAATTTTGTCTGTAATATCAAATAGTATACCAGATCATTGCTGGAACTTTTTATTTAAAAGGGTGAATTGCCTTTCAATAAAACAGATAAAAAGCAGTAAAGAACCCTTACAACAATGAACTAAGTTTAATTCAGTGCTCTAAACTATAGCCACAGTTACAGATGAAATGCTAATAGCAAAACCAAAAGCACAAAAGTTACAAGTCAAAGTGCCAGCTACCCCACAGCCCAAAAAAAGTAAGTAATAATAATTTATTTCTGCCCATGCCTCAAACTATGTAAACTGGGAGAAAATAAAATAATTTTACCTGTAGGCCCATGCAGCCCTACTGTATAAGAATCCTAAATCCATGAAAAATAAAAAATCACTCAAAAATACTGTTATAAAACCACAGTTAATAATCTAAAGTCTCCTATTCCCACTAAAACTCTATGGGTGTAAACCCACCAAATTATGTAATTTCACTATCAACCATTAATGTTCATAGGAAGATATTTTTTATTCCATTGGGAAACTTAAGTTATCATAAATGTACTAGAAAAATAGTTTTCTTCATGTACTGCTGAAATTCTTTTGTGGCAAACCATAACTTTTGAAAAGAGCAAACATGAAGAAGAAATTAAATGTGTAATTTATTTATATATTTGGGAACATTATGAAAATTCTTAAGGACTTTTAAATTTCTCACTACCTATTCTATCCTAATACTGATATGCAGAGGTATTGTTGTTTATAGTTTTAGTTATTCTTAGAATAATGTGATATGTTATAAAAACAACCAAAATCCTTATCAGTTACACTGTTCTGATCTTATGCTTCTCTAAAAATGCATGGAGTCATCTTATCTTCAAAAGAAGGGACTTAAAAGGAAAAACAAAGCAAGTCTATAAGTTTTGTTTTAACCTGTTGATTAACATAATCTTGGTAAAAGTGAATTCAGTCATAAAACATCTACTATGGTCTGTAGTTAGTGATCTCTAGGTGCAGCTTTATTTAAAATACTCATAAGTTAATTAAGACCTAGATTGTAAGCTCTTGAAGCAATCATATTTGTACTTGATCTCTGATCTCTAATTGTTATGCCTAAGTCCTAAGATGCTTTACTCTTTGTGTATAACCTAATAGCTCCCTAGAATTTTGGGGGGCCTATGACACCAGGAATGCAGAGCTAAAGTTAACCAGCTCTAAAGGTCCTGAAAAGCAGCATTAATTCTAAAAGTCCACCCCAATTAAAGGAGCTTAAAATAATCATATTTAATTAAAGGGAAATGGGGAGAGAAAGAACAAGATGAGAGCAAAATAAAGAGATCCAAGAGTCAGCTCATCCTACAGTGCAATTAGTAATCATGGACAGATATCTAAAGCACTATTATGGAGGACTAAGGAGACCAGAAAATCATCAGGCAACATCCTTGGGAGAATGGAAGTAGGAGACTGCCCATATGCAGTGAAGACTTGTGAGTAGAGCACTCCATGCTATGAAGTCCAGTATCCATCCCCCAATGACAATGCAAGCTATCTTGGGAGCTATTCCCTTATGTAACATGGGTGTTCCAGAAGAAGAAGAGAAGGGAAAAGTGGTAGAAGGAATATTTGAGGAAATAATGGTAGAAAATTGCCCAACCCTATTGAAGGACAGATAGGTGTCTGTCAAAGAAGGACAATGTACTCTTATCCAATCAAATCCAAATAGACCTACTCTAAGACACCTATGTTAGAGGTTCCCCCTTAACAAGGTTTGTAATGATTAATAGGTTATAAGACCATAAATCAGTATCTCTGTGACATAAATTGAAGAAAGGCAGCCTCCAGCCATAACCTGCCTGACCCATTGAGCAAGTCATCACCCTATGGGTAGCCCATACCCTCCCAAGAATAAACAAAGTGGAGCAGATAAGGACCATCACTCCCTCCAGGCCCATGCTCCACCAACCCCTTCCACATTCCAAGACCTCCTAGCCCACTTCCCTCTGGCCATTTGGCCCCAGACTGTACTCATTTCCCCACTTATTGATGTACTGTATAAAGTTATATCCACCACCTTCCACAGGTGGGCTTAAGTCTCTCTTCAGACCCCTGCCATTCTGGTGGGGTGGGGTTGAAGTCTATTCTTCAGAACTCCCCATTGGGAGAGCTTCCCAATAAACTTTCTGCCTGCCATGTCAGTCTCCATGTCCCAGTGAGTGCTGTTTTTCTCTAACATTTGGTGCCCAAATCCTGGGCTGGGACCATATTGAGACTGATTGATTGGTGAGGAATCTCCCCTTGCTGTGGCTAAATGCCCATCCAACACCAAACATTGAATCATAAGAGTCAAGGATTTCTCTGCTGGAGGATCCTGCTCTCTCTCTTTCTTTCCTTTTTCTGTTGTCCAGGACAACTGACTAAAAACTGAATAACCTAGTGTTAGGTCAGTGAACCTCACCCCTGTCTCCAGGAGCCATGGTGGGCAGAAAGCCTTCATCCTCATGAGAAGAAACCCCTTGGCTCCAGAGATGTCTGGCTCCAAGCACTGTTTCCTGTTTCCTTGGAGATTTCTTACTGATTTGGAGATGCCTGTCTCACTCAGAATCTCCCCTGTCCTAGAGATCCTTAGTCTCATCCAAGCCACATAAAATGGGGAATTCAATTTTGGTCCCTCTCAAAAAACCATGCCTCTCAGTTATCTCCTTCATAACCTTGAAACTCTGAACCTGGAAGGAGGCATCAAACCTAAAAAGCTCATTTTCTATTCAATCTCTGTGTGGCTGCAATCCAAGTTCTCAGAGACTTAAAGAACTTTATCCAGCACAGTGGCAAGGAGCCAGCAATTCCTTATGTTCAGGCATTCTTTGATCTTTGTAACTGCTCCTCCCTCTGTCAATCCTGTTCTTCTTACCAAATTCTTCTTTTACACCAAAAACCACCTCAAAAGCTTCCTTCTTCCTCCTATTCCTCCCCTCCTCATCATCACCACCTTCTGCCCCAACTTTCTTCCCTCATCGTATAGGTGCCAGGGCCAGTGCTCACCTTCCCTCCCTACCACTTTCCCCTTCCACACACAGAAAACCTTTCTTCCAACTCTGACCTCTCCAACCACACCCTTCCTCCACTACCATATGCCTCATCAGCACCCTGTGAACTTGCTCTATCCTCCTTCCCTTCCCCCACACCTCTTCCTTGGCCCACTCCCTTCTCTCCACCCATCACCCACTCTCAGCTTCTGTCCTGTCTCTCCAGAAAGTGGCCCAGACAGAGAGCATTATGCATGTTCATATCTCCTTTTCCCTCTCTGATCTCTCTTAAATCAAACATCATCTCAGATTCTATGCCTCTGATACTTCTCATTTTATCAAAAATTTCAAAACCCAGCTGTCCCTAATAATCTTACTTAACAAACCTACAATTGCCTGCCTCTTACAAGTAAGCTTTTAGCTAACTCCTAAGTCTGTCTAAGTGTACTCCTAAAAAGCAATAATCCAAAATATATGTGTTAAATACCAGGCTATCTAAACTGCTAAATTAAAGCTTAACTGCATTTATACTGCTCAGATATTCCTAACTGTTACTGATTACTGAAGTGTTTCCAAAAATAAGCATCATATAACAAGCAAAACTGATTCCAGAAGAAAAAAAACTTAAAAGCAGTAAAATCAAATATATAAAATAATGAAAAGCCTGAAAATAGCTATGGGTCAAGTTAATGAGCTTCATGTTTCTGTCAGTATGTATGTCTTAACTCTTTCTGGGTTTGTCTGTTTGTTCAGTGCTAGTGTATATTTTAATGCCTCCAGATGGTAATATTAAATTGATAAATGAAAATTCTTAAAAATGCTCTATTCAAGTGGCCAAAAATTAAATAAGCACTTATATTAATAAATATGAATGCTAATGTGTATATTAAGTCTTTAAAGTGATGAAGTCTTTAAAGTGATGAAAACTTTCTTGACCAATGAAATTACTACAAATCTCTTCATAGAAAATAGTTCTTGCCTAAGCATGGTTCGAGCTGGGGTGTTTGAATGGCTAATTACAGGAATTTATTGTGGAAGGAGACCGAATTGATGTATAGCAGGAAGGCCTGTCAGAGGCCACCTTACTCTGCATATTAAAGTGGTGATAGGAGAAAATAGTTTTGATTCCATTGGGAATCTTAGATTTTCATAAAATAATGGGGAAAGTAGTTTTTCCTGCACTGCTAAAATAAAATACCTGTTAATTAATGTAATCATGGTAATTGTATGTTGTAAGAAATTTGCTTTGAGACAGTTCTGAAAATCATTTTAGTAACTTATGTATGTAGGGTGTATAGAATATGTTTTTATTATTAAAGTAAAAGACTATAATTTTCTCTTAAAATAAAACAACTGTTTATAAAGAAAAGTTAAAATATAAAACAAAACCTGAATGAATACAGATTGTGCAGAAAGTTTATGAAAAATAAATTTTGTAGTTGTGTAAAATTTATTGGGCCTATCTATAAAGTTTTAAAAGCTGTAATATCAAATAGTATACTAATGCAAAGTTAAAATTTTGTTTTTTCTCTGTTAAAATAACAAAATTCCCCAAATCAGTTGTCAGTAAAAGTTTGAAAAAATTATTTTCCTGACTAATCAGTATACAAAAGAAAAAATATCTTTTATCAAAATAGCTTCTTATACTTTAACCATATCATTTCCTTGACTGTTTAAGAAAACTAAATCTTATCACTTTTAAAAGAACATAATGTTCAAACCTGTTTTCTCAGAGTCAAATCCTAAAAGATATCTTTCATCTTGGGAAAAAGTGAAATAATAGAATAGTTGAGTTCATTTGATATATTATAAGTTGAATGGAATGTGTTGAAAAGTATTATGAAATTAAAAGAGTTTCTTTAATCCTCTATTAATTAAAGTTGTATCAGTAAACTGTTCATATGAATATTTAAAGAGTGCATAAAATTCCTGAAAATCTAAAAATGTTTCAGCATATTAGATAAAGTATAGCATTGTAAATCATGGTTTTAATTATTTTTAAAAAATGGTATTGTCTATTGTCACATAAACAACCTCTCCACCTAGAAATCAAGAGGCAGATGCTTTAGCTCATGTTCATCTAATTTGCCCCTCCTCTGCTAAAAAAGCAGCTCTATGGCTGCAGAGAAAGAGGGACCATTGACAGCTGCCAGAGCTGTTGCATAATAATAGATTATCATGAATTAAAGTTAACACCACTGCTGTCAGCAGCAGTCCCAAATACTGCAAGTTTGTTGCAAAAATAATATCTGGTTATGTCACTATCATTTTTTTCTTTTCTTTTTTTTTATTTTTTTATTGTGGGTAAAAATCAAAATTTTCACAATACATACCAACATTTGCAAAATGATATATAAATACATATGCATATATGTGCATTTGCTTACAAAAATGTTATTTATGTATATATATAAATATATTTTAAGAGGTGCTTAGATACCCAAAATACTACACGGAACCGACTGGGATTCCCATGTTGCCCACCTACACCTCCTACCACATCCCACACAAACATCAGTTCACACCGTAGACCAAACTCTCTCCCACACAGTTCTGAGTGGTGTGTGCTGATTTAAAATGGCCTACATCCGTTGCCACAAAGGTACTCAGGAAAACCTCCAAATCCCAAAGAAGCCCCTGTATTTCAACTGCTCATCCCCTCCCTGCCCCAAAAGTGTCAAGTGGCCACTGGCTCCACCTCATTGTTATAATTTCTTCCATTGCTAGAATCACCATATGTGAACAACAGAATACCATCAAGTCCACTCTAGTCCATAGTTCTTCCCCCAATCCTGAGGGGACTGGGATGGTGACTATCACTTTGTTTTAAAACTTGCTAAGTCTTCCTCCAGTATCTCTTTAGGCAAGTCAAATCAGCCTGCATCCAATTTCATGTGAGAAGGCCAAAGGTGGATTTTGCAGTGCTGGAAGCATCATAGACAATGGTATCTTATCTTAAGTGCCTGAGATGTGCAAATTGGGACAAGCTGCAAAGTCTTGGCTGTCTATCAAATTCTTCGATTTTGTTTAGTTAAGTAAATAAAAAAAATTGTACCTTCTGCTGTAATTGATAAACTACAATGTTTTCTAATAGAGTTTATAATATTGTTGAGATACCAAAAACCCTTCATCCCTCATTTAGCTCAGATATTAAAACAATTATATGTGTTAATCAGAAAAGGTTGTGCATGGAAATGAAACACCCCCCCCCCAGCAGGTTGCTTTTCAGAAAAAAGGGCAATAACACAAATTTAAGCAGTAAGGGTGTGGTGAAACTTATCTTACCTTGTAAATTGAATATAGCCAGTACCAATATTGGCTTTGGGTAGGGTTTGTGGAAGAGGCAATGTTCTAAACAAATACCCCTTGGGCTTTAGTCACAATTGCAAGAAGAAGACAAAGTACAAGAAAGGAACAATGAACTGTTGTGGGCTGCCCTCTGTGGAGAGGAGAGATTTGTGGAAGAACATTTGGGATGCCTGCCAGCAGCAAGAGGTAACTGTCTATCAGGTCCCTGGCCCCTCCCTTAACATCTCTCTTGGGGCTGTTGAGGCAGATGCCCTCATGATGATCCAGTTCCATACCATTAAAACCCAAAAGCAGCAGAGTGGCTCCACTGAAAAGGCAAACATTGTGGATACCAGACCTTGTGGTGCCTAGCCCAGAAGTTCTAACTGCCTGTCACTGGCCAGCAGCTCATGAACATCACCCACAAGTGCCTTTCCTGCTCACTCCAATGACTGCAACATCAGTTCCCTCCTGCTCTCATAAGGGTCAAGGTATTCTTTCAGTGCTGCAGACACTGCAATGGGACTCTTGTAACTAGATCCTTACAACAATGGAGTAAGCCACAGCTCCAGTTAAGATGTTAACAGCAAGATCAAGACAGATACTAAAGTTAAAAATTAAAGTGCCAGCCACTCCACAGCACAAAAAGGGGAAGTAATAATAATTTGTTGTTGCCTATGCCTCAAACTATACAAACTTGGTGAAAATAAAATCATTTTAAACATAGGTCTATATAGTCCTACTGGTTGGAAATCTTAAATCCATGGAAAATAAAAAATTACCCCAAAATACTGTTATGAAACCACAGTTAATAATCTAAATACTCCTATTCCCTCTAAAACTGTGTGTGTAAGCCCATCAAATTATGTAATTTCACTGTCAACCATTATCGTTCAGTGTTGAGTAGATAATCTTGTTATTCCTTTTCCTCAGACTCCTGGAGTTGATAATCTCACAGCCCACCCTGAATTTCATGGTTAATTCCTATCCTTACCACAATTATAAATCTCATTATCCTCATATCAGCAGATCCATCCAAAAACTCAGTTTATTCAAACAGCCACCTGAGATATCACCCATGATTATGTACCTGATCTTCTCCTGCTGCAAAAATACAGTGCCACCCACTAAGCCAGAAGACACAATATCTCAACACTGAAAGGGGAACAGTAACTGAATCCCACAATGTCCCATTACAGCAGAAAACAACCAGATAATTGATGCCCACCTTCCCGCTCTCCCTCCCCACCCAATTATATTAAAAAGAGTTGGTAATGTTAGCCCCATTTAGCAAAATAACTCCCTGTGACCCTGGTTGGCACTGGCAGGTCTCCCTTGCTACAATAACATATGACCCCACACCCCCACCCCTGTCCCTAATCCAACAGGATGTACCAATCTCAAAACCAACCATGAGAATAAAACAAGATTGTGGGAGGTACCTGTGCAATCATAAATGAAATTTGTTATTTTTATATTAAGAAAACTGGGCAGGTAGAAGAAAATCTTAAAATTTTAACAGAAAACATAGAGATCATTCAGAGGGCCTGAGACAACAGCTATGGAAATCAATCCTGGCTATCCTCATTTCTCTCTTTCTTTTCCTCACCCCTAAAATCAATCCTTTTGTTTATTATAACACCACTACTGTTACTATTGCTGCAGGTTCTTTTTGGTCCTTTGTCCCTTACAGCTTCTCATATGATTCAAATGCTGAATTGTACAATCAACAACTCAGGAATATGTGGATGGTATCTTCTTGCTACATGAATGCCAATATCAACCTCTTTGGAACTAGAAATCAGAACTCACTGGACAGAACAGAAGGGAACCCTTACTGTCCCTTAACAGCAAGAAGTAGCCAGACTGAGTCAATGTCTCAAGAGCCCTCACCCTTCCATTCTGCCCAGTATTCCCATTACTTAGGTCCTTCATCATATATATATAATCAAAGAGTTAGAAATGTTACAGGTTCCCCTTTATGAGGTTTGCAATGATTAACAGGTCATAAGACTGTGAATCAATACCCCTGTGACATAAATTGAAGAAAGGCAATCTCCAGTCATAACCCACATGACGGATTGAGCAAGCTATCACCCTATGGGCAGCCCATCCCCTCCCAAGAATAAATAAAGTGGAGCAGATAAGGGCCATCACCCCCTGCAGGCCCAAACACCACCAACTCCTCCCACATTCCAAGCCCTACTAGCCCACTTTCTAGGGTCATTTGGCCCCAGGCTGTACTCAGTTTCCGCACTTATTGATGTGCTTTGTAAAGTCATGTCCATCACATTCCACAGATGGGCTAAGTTCCCCTTCAGACTCCTGCCATGCCACTGGGAGGGGGGTGTGCTGAAGTCTATTCTTCAGACTCCTCCATTGGGAGAGCTACCCAATAAACTTTCTGCCTGCAATTGTCACTCTCCATGTCCCAATGAACACTATTTTTCTCTAAGACCTACTGAAGTCAAATGCCAAAGGTAAAGATAGAATCCTGAAGGCAGCACAATAAAAGCAATGCCTCACATGTAAGGGTCACCCAATAATACTAAGCACTGATTTTTCATCAGAAACCATGGATGCAAGAAGGCAGATGTGTGATATATTTAAGATATTGAAAGGGAAAAACTGCCATTCAAGAATCTCATATTCAGCAAGATTGCCTTTCAAAAATGAGGATGAGTTTAGAATATTCACAGAAAAAAGGAAACTGAGGGAATTTTAAACAAGAAACTGGCTTTGCAGGAAATGTATGCTACAAAACCATGAGAAAATTTGAACATATGGAGGCAATTGTAATTTAACAAGAACATCTATTCTTACTCTGCTGTAACAAACACAAAAAGCCATGAATTCACTCTTCCAAAGAAATTAAGTAATCATTTAACTATAGGACACACAAAATGCTTGGATATTTATTCAATTCACCAAAGAAATAAAGTAATATTGTCACTATATTTCTTTACCACAAGAAAACTATCAGACCCCTGTTTAGTGTTAAAAATTGCCTTCAGAGTGTCTATCATTAGAATAACCTTTTTTCACTAATATATTGTTGAAATTTCAGTTTAACTGATCATCCTCTTTAAATTTATGTTGTAATTTTACTGTTGTTTTTTATATCTACATTAACTTGGTTGAATATTTGTGCTACAGGAAGGACATACACAAATTTAAAATTATAATAAAGGGTTAATTCTTACAATTGGGCATAGGGAGGAGACTTCCTCCTTCCTCCTATTTGTCTGTGCACTTAATTTAGAAAATCTGTAAATTGTTTTTCTTTGTCCTTAAAAAATGTACATAAATTTAAGATGAAAAAATTTGAATGAGCCTCTTGCAAATTACACCAGACAAAAGGGTCTCCATTTCTTTGTAATGCAAACAGGGAAGTGCCCTTAATTTCCAGCTTCCTTTAAAATATTAGCATAATTTCCAGCCCTAAATTGTAAATCTACTCTGAAGTGTCTTGAGAATGTACTAGGTAAAATCCCATTAACAACATCAAAAGGGTAAGTTTTCTTTGAAATCTCTTTGCTAAATGTCTGCGATGTATAACAGTCTCCATTAAAGCTTATTCAATATTAAAATTGTTTTTCTTTCTCTTCTTCCTTTCTGGAGATGTTTTCTGAGTTGGGAGAGGATTTTGTTTTTATTTATGTTAAAATAAATTATTAGAGAAGATATTGTTTTGGTGAGTTTAAAATTGGGGCAGCTTCCAATTAAACATGGAAAGGAGCTTTCGTAAAACAACTAACTGGGGAAGAATATATAAGGTGAATGGGAAAACATAAAGTAAGAATATTTGATTGGTTACTGTAAAATCTTATTTTTTTTCCTTTTAGGAATTTGTTGACCTTTAGGTGAAGTTTGAAACCTAGTGGCTATAAGGTTTCTCTGCATTTGATATATTTTATAAAATCTGCTGGTTTCCATGTGTTCCATTTATCATTTACATTTCCATAACAAAGATGATATAAGTCATTGTTAAACTTCTCACTCAGGAAGGAAGAAAGGAAAAGGAAATGTCCTCTGTGGTATGGACCAAGTATAACACTGGGGTATTTCATATTACCTCATGTATTCCTTAATATGTTTCTGAGTTAGGTAATAATTTCCCAATTGTATAGTTGAAGAAAATGAGGTTTAGGAATATTAAGCAATAATACCATGGACACAACTGCTCAGTTTACTTTAAACTTCTCAATGTTTCTACCTTTCTCTTAGCAATGTGTCTCACCCAAAATAATATGTAAGTATTTGCTTACTGCACCAAATTCAGATATAGTATCTCTTCTTTATTATTTGACTGCATAAAGTTCTCATATGTGCAGAATATCCTTTAGGCTATTTACAACCATTTATTAATAGTGAAATATGTGATGTATGAAAAGCCAAACACTTTAGCATATTAATGAGTACCTATAAAGTCTATCTAGCACTCTCCGTGCTTATAAAATATTTTCAATTATTTATTTCCTATATCACAGAGATATTGCTATTCTAATTAACCCTTATCCCCATGTCATAAATCATATAACATATTCTATTCTCCTTGTGCCTTGGTTCCCATTACTCCAGACATTTCTCTTCATCCAAGCACTTGACTCTTCTTAACTGAATGAATGCATTACATCCACACAACACTCTTCTAATTGAGATTTTCATGCCCTACAGCCAGGGGGAGATCCAGGAAAAAGCATAGTGACAGAAATATTTCCCCTTTTACAAGACCTCCTCTTTTGATATTTCTCTTATAGGGACCATTCTCTCATCTAACACTTTTCCTTCCCTTGGATCCAAGGTGCACTCTAGTATGATGGAAAACTATTCCATCTATTCCAAAGGAAATTAGCTCTGACTAGTTATTCATAGGTCTGTTTGATATAGTTTAATATAGCATTTCCCTGGGAGAGAATCTAGGTTTTTAGTAAAGAGATCGTCCATGGTTGTGCACCTGTGTGTATGTTGTGTGATGAGTGAATTTGTGTGTATTTTATTTGTGGACTTCATTTTATTGAGCAGGGATCAGGAGAAAAACTATCCCATCAGAAAGAAAGTATGGTACAAAGCCATGAAACTTTTATTCTTTTAAAGTGGCCACAGTATTTTATTGAGAGAAATTATTATGAAAATCTATATAAAGTGCTTAAGTAAAGACCATTAATCTAATATTAATGATGTATTTGCTAGTTGCTCTTTCTAACATCCCTTTCCCAGCACTTATCACAATTACTGTTGACTGTAAAAACATATATCAAATAAAAATATAAAATAATTTGATTAAATGTTTTGCTCAGTGTGTGAGAGTAAGCACAGAATAATTATGAAATATTTTAGATCATAAATATGAAAATTTTAATATCCTGCAAATTAATAGATGATTTTTTAGATATAAAAGGTTTAAAATCTATCATACTTAATTTAATAAAGGAATACCTTAATCCAGCTTATAAAACTCATATTTTACAGGCACATTGTATATTTTACAAACAAGTGTGAAATCACCAGGCAGTAAGAAGTTTAGATGTCTTAGGGGGTTTCAGTGAGGAGGCAAAGGAAAGTTTGGAGACCAAATTCACTTCTGAATGAAAGAGTTCCACATGATTTTCTGCCTTGATCATAACCTTCTTATGCATCATTCTTCTTTCATTATTAAACCTGGCTCTGAGCTACTATTGATTGGGAACAGTTAACCGCTTTTTCACTATTCCAATACCTAGTGAGGCCTATGATTACATCCCCAAACTATCCTAGATATTTCAAAGTCATCTTCATTTCAAATAGTTTTTTATTTTTCATAAGCCAGTAATTTTCTAAGAATATTTTGATTTTTACTAAATTTCTCTTGGACTACCTTTTTCATCTGAAAGTATTCAAAAGAATCTTACTTTATTTATGTACTGATATTTTTATTGCAAAATGAACTTCCATCTGAATTTGGTCCATCACTGGGAAAAGTGAAGTAGCAGCTGTTTTTTTCTAACTCTTATTATTCAAGGAACTGAATAATAAGGAAAAGGAGCAAATAACATGGAACAGGGACTATATCAGATGGGTCTATACTGTCTTTTCATGCCAAGCTTACGTCTGATTCGAGCTTCTTTATCAATGCCCAAGTGCTCACAAAATGTTCCCCTGTGCAGGGGATATTTTGTACTGAGTGCATCATTGAGTTCCAGAATTAATGCTCTGTATTCAGAAAACAGTCTTTATGACAGTCTAGTTGATAGTCTAGTTCTTTGACCTAGCACAAAATTCATGTAAAATTTCTTATTCAATTCTTGGAAAAGCATGTAGAAAGTATTGCATATGTGGTTTTAGTAGTTGTTCTTGTTTCTAGGACCAAAAACAATTTATGTATCATCTCCAGAAAAGTTATAACCATTGAATACAGTGTTTATACTTGTTATCTTAAAGGTTACTTTAGCTAATATCCATTCATTTACATGATATTGTAGTAGCTTACATTTGTTATTTTAATGGTTACTTTACCTTATAGCCATTTACCTGAGTGATTTACATTTATTAGGGAATGGTTAATTTAGCTTATTTCCATTCCTTTACTTGATATTATAGTTGTTATCATATATCAACTGAGTAATGTATAATGCTACTCCACAACTTCATCTCTGCTTGTTTAAATCCATAAAAATATTAAACTCTTGAGACTCGGGAGACAGATTTCAGCTGTTTCCTTACCTGCCTTGTAAAAACCAACTCTTTCTTTTCATATATATATATATTCTTTTTTTTTTTTTTCCCTTTCTCTTTTCATTTTTTGCCTTCCTTTTATCACTGTGTTATCAGATTTCCAGTGTGCCTTGACATCTTCCCCCTCTCAATCCCCATTGTCTCCCAATTTTTCATTTAATTTTCAAAGAAGTTTTAGGAGACAGCAAAGTCACAGATGGAGTGCCGGAGACTCCCAGATACCAAACCAACCCCCCTTCCCCACCCCATATTAACCCCCCCCCTTTTTCTGGATGTTAGTATTGTTATAACTGTTATACAAAAAGCAATATATAGCAACTAAACATTGTCTATGATTTACAGTATAGTTTACAATTTAGATGATAGTTTAATAATTTTGATGATATTTACCATGTCCTGTGTCCATTACTGTAAGGTAATGAAAAACCTTACCCATGACCACCAAATACCCCATTAGATCTTGACTGTTCCCTTCCCCTCAGCCCCCCAGGGCCCATGATACCACCCTATCCTGACCCATGGAATGTCAAGATTCACAGTTACATGCCCTGGGAATTTGAACCTGCCCTTCCTAATCCACCCACCCACCAGTGCTGCACCACCAAACCCAGGAACACCACCACTCATCTGCCCCATCCCCCAACATGCAACTACACTCTATCCCTTTACCATAGATTATGTCCATATGGGTGATGGCTCAAAGCCAGCTCTTCTCTTACTCTCCCTTGTTAACCTATCTTTCAGACAATGGTCCTGAGAGACTTCTCACTTTCCTCAGTTCAGTTCAGTGAGGTCATATATTATTCATCCTTCAGTGCCTGGCTTGCTTCACTCAACATAAGGTCTTCAAGATTCATCTATGTTATTCCATGTGTTAGCACTTTGTTCCTTCTTACAGCTGAGTAATATTCCATTGTATGTATGTACCACATTTTGCTTATCCATTCGTCTGTTGATGGGCACCACGGCTGATTCCAACTTTTGGCAATGGTGAATAATGCCACTATGAATATTGGTGTGCATATATCTGTTTGTGTCTTTGCTTTCAGTTCTTCTGGGTATATACCCAGCAGTGGAATTGCTGGATCATATGGAAGATCTATTGTTAGGTTTCTGAGGAACCACCAAACTGTCCTCCACAATGGCTAGACCATACCGCAGTCCCACCAGCAGTGGATGAGGGTTCCTATTCCTCCACATCCTCTCCAACATTTAGTGTCTCCTGTTTTTTTAATATCTGCCATTCTGATGGGTGTAAGATGGTATCTCATTGTAGTTTTGACTTGCATTTCCCTGATAGCAAGCGATGTTGAGCATTTTTTCATGTGCTTTTGAGCCATTTGTATTTCTTCATTGGAGAATTGTCTTTTCACGTCACTTGCCCATTTTTTAAATGGGTTGTTTGTCCTTTTCTTTTATATATGCAGGATATTAGGCTCCTATCAGATATATGGTTGCCAAATATTTTCTCCCATTGTGTAGGCTGTCTTTTTATTTTCTTAATAACATCTTTTGAGCTGCAGAAGTTTTTTATTTTGATGAGGTCCCATTTATCTATTTTTTTCTCTTGCTGCTCGTGCTTTGGCTGTGAAGTTCATGAAACCATTTCCTATTACAAGGTCCTGTAGATGCTTCCCTACATTATCTTCCAACGTCTTAATGGTTTTGGCTCTTATATTTAGATCTCTGATCCATCTTGAGTTGATTTTTGTATAAGGTGTGAGATGGTATTCATCTCTCATTCTTTTGGATATGGATATCCAGTTCTCCAAGCAACACTTGTTAAAGAGGCCATTCTCTCCCAACTGAGTGGGCTTCGTGGCCTTGTCAAATATCAGATGACAGTATATGTGAGGATCTAAATCAGAACTCTCAATTTGGTTCCATTGGTCAGTAGGTCTATCCTTGTGCCAATACCATGCAGTTTTGATCACTGTAGCTTTGTAGTATGTTGTAAATTCAGGTAGTGTGATACCTCCAACTTCATTTTCCTTTTTCAATATGTCTTTGGCAATTTGGGGCCTCTTGCCTCTCCAAATATATTTTGTGGTTAGTTTTTCCAGTTCCTTAAAAAACACAGTGTTGACTTTTATTGGAATTGCATTAAATCTGTAGATTATTTTGGGTAGGATAGACATCTTGATGATGTTTAGTCTTCCTATCCATGAACAGTGAATATTTTTCCATTTATTTAAATCTTCTTTGATTTCTTTTAACAGTGTTGTGTAGTTTTCTGTATATAAGTCCTTTATATCTTTAGTTAAATTTATTCCTAGGTATTTGATTCTTTTATTTACTATTGTAAATGGTATTTTTTTCCTGATTTCCTCCTCAGTTTGCTGGTTATTGGTGTACAGAAATGCTACTGATTTTTGAGCGTTGATCTTATAGCCTGCAACATTACTGAACTCCTTTATAAGTTCTAGAAGCCTTGTTGTAGATTTCTCAGGGCTTTCTATGTATAGGATCATGTCATCTGCAAATAATGAAATTTTTACTTCTTTTCCAATCTGGATGCGTTTTATGTCCTTTTCTTGTCTCAGAGCTCGTGCAATTACTTCTATGACAATGTTAAATAGGAGTGGTGATAGTGGGCATCCTTGTCTTGTTCCCGATCTCAGAGGGAAGGCTTTTAGGATTTCACCATTGAAAATGATGTTAGCTTTGAGTTTTTCATATATACTCTTTATCATTTTCAGAAAGTTTCCATCTATTCCTATCTTTTGTAGTGTTTTTATGAGGAAAGAGTGCTATATTTTGTCAAATGCTTTTTCTGCATCTATAGAGATGATCGTGTGATTTTTTTCTTTCAATCTGTTTATGTGGTGTATTACATTGATTGATTTTCTTATATTGAACCATCCTTGCATACCCAGGATGAAACCCACTTGGTCATGGTGTACAATCCTTTTGATATGTTGTTGAATGCAATTAGCGAGTATTTTGTTGAGGATTTTAGCATCTAGGTTCATTAGAGAAATTGGTCTGTAATTTTCCTTTCTTGTGGTATCTTTATTTGGTTTTGGTATTAGGGTAATGTTGGCATCATAGAATGAGTTAGGCAATATTCCTTCTACTTTTACTTTTTGGAAGAGCTTAAGTGGAATTGGTGTTAGCTCTTTCCGGAATGTTTGTTAGAATTCAGGTGTGAAGCCATCTGGTCATGGACTCTTCTTAGTTGGGAGGTTTTTGATGACTGAGTCTATCTCTTTACTTGTAATTGGACTGTTGCATTCATCTATTTCTTCTTTCATCAATGTCGTCTGTTTGTGAGTTTCTAGAAACTTGTCCATTTCCTCTAAATTATCATTCTTGTTGGCATATAATTTTTCAAAGTATCCTCTTATAATACTCTATTTCTGCGGGGTCAGTAGTGATATCCCCTTGCTCATTCCTTATTTTATGTATTTGCATCTGTTCTCTATTTTTATTTGTTAGTCTGGCTAAGGGTTTGTTAATTTTATTGATATTCTCGAAGAACCAACTTTTGGTTTTGTTTATTGTTTCCAGTGCTTTCTTATTCTGTATTTCATTTAGTTCTGCTCTAATCTTTGTTATTTCCTTCTTTCTACTTCCTTTAGGTTTAGTTTGTTGTTGTTTTTCCAATTCCTCCAAGTGTGCTGTTAGGTCTTCAATTTTAGCTCTTTCTTCTTTTTTAATATATGAATTTACAGCTATGAACTTCCCTCTCAGGACTGCTTTCGCTGCATCCCATAGGTTTTGATATGTTGTGTTGTCTTTTCATTAGTTTCAAGGTAGTTACTGATTTCTTTTGAAATTTCCTCTTTGACCCACTGTTTGTCTAAGAGTGTGTTGTTTAACTTCCATATCCTTGTGCCTAACCTGTTTCTCTGGCCCTTAGTGATTTCCAACTTCATTCCGTTGTGGTCAGAGAAATTACTTTGTATAATCTCAATATTTCTGAATTCATTGAGTGTTGTTCTGTGGCCTAGCATGTTGTCTATTTTGGAGTATGTTCCTTGTGCACTCAAGAAGAATGTAAATCCCACTGTATTTGGGTGTAGTGTTCTGTATATGTCTATTATGTCCAGTTCTTCTAATGTATTGTTGAGTGCCTTAGTTTCTTTATTGATTCGCTGCGTAGATGTTATGTCTAATGATGATAGTGGTGTATTGAAGTCCCCTGCTATAATTGTAGAGGCATTTATTTCCCCTCTTAATTTTTCCAGAGTTTGCCGTACGTATTTTGAGGCACCTCGATTAGGTGCGTAAATGTTGATGATTGTTCTCTCTTCTTGAGAGATTACTCCTTTTACTAATATGTAGTGTCCATCTTTGTCTCTTACAATAGTTTTGCATTTAAAGTCTATTTTGTCTGATATTAGAATAGCTACTCCTGCCCTTTTTTTGGCTATTATTAGCTTGTAAAATGGTTTTCCAGCCATTCACTTTCAGCCTCCTTGAATCCCTGTGTCGAAGGTGGGTTTCTTGTAGACAGCATATAGATGGATCATATTTTCTTATCCATTCTGCCAATCTGTGTCTTTTGATTGGTGAATTTAATCCATTAACATTCAGTGTTATTACTCGTAATGAATTTCTTACTTCAGCCATTTTTTCTTTGGGTTAATGTATGTCACATGTTGTTTTGTTTCTCTTTTTGTCTTTTCAGTTGTTTTTAAACTCTCCTCCAACTCTCTCTCCTTTGTTTTTTCCTTTCAACTCGTAGAGATTCCTTTAGTATTTCTTGAAGTGCTGCTTTATTCTTGACATGCTCTCTTAATTTCTGTTTATCTGTGAATATTTTGAACTCTCCGTCATTTTTGAATGCCAATTTTGCTGGATAGAGAATTCGCGGCTGGAAGTTTTTTTCTTTTAGTATTTTGAATATGTCATACCACTGTCTTCTTGCCTCCATGGTTTCAGCTGAGAAATCAGCACTTAATCTTATTGTGCTTCCTTTGTATGTGATGATTTTCCTTTCTCTTGCTGTCTTGAGTATTTTCTCTTTTTCTTGGGCATTGGACATTTTGTCAAGTATGTCTTGGACTTGGCCTGTTGGGATTTTTACTATTTGGGGTGCACTGTGCTTCCTGGATCTGCACATCCATCTCTCTCAATAGCATTAGGAAGTTTTCAGCCATTATTTCCTTCAACACTCCTTCTGTTCCCTTTCCCTTCTCTTCTCCTTCTGTTATGCCCATAATGCGTATGTTTGTGCGTTTTGCATTATCAGTTAATTCCCTGATTTCATGCTGGATTTTTTCTATCTTTTTGTCTATCTGTTCTACAAACTCTTTAATTTCAGCTGTATTGTCTTCCATATCACTAATTCTTTCCTCTGCCTGTTCAAATCTGCTGTTATGTGAGTCCACCGTCTTTTCCAATTCTTGGCTTGTGCCATTGCTCACCATCATATCCATTACCTTTTTAGGCATGTTTGTTATTTCTTCAGTATGTTTTCCCAGTGTCTTCTTTATATCCTTAATCTCTTCCTTCAGTTCTTTAAGTTGGTCCATGATATTTGTTTGCATAGCTTTCATTATTTGTTCGATGTTCTGCATTGCTTCCTGGTTTTTATTTTGTGCATGGGACTGGACAATGTTTTCCAGTTTCTCAGAGTCATTTGTATTTTTCTGTTGCCCTGTGGTCATCATATTATCTTGATGGGTTTGTTCAGTTGATTAGCTTTTCTCTATGCTCTAGAGTTTTATTTAGCTGTTGGTTCTGCGTGTGAGTTAAGTTTTCTCTTTGGCAGTTTTTCTTCTTGTTTCATTTCCTTGCTTCTTTCTATGTTCCGAATCTCCACCGTTTCCATCAACGCCGTTGATCCGCGCAGATAGATGTCCCAAGCCTCTCACTCCACGGGTGCACAGCACAAACCCCCGGGCACGACCCCGTCCACAATCTGCCTTGCTCTGGGAGCTTGCAGTGTGTGTCTCCTACACTAACGCCATCTTGAGAGTCCAGCCACACATGCTTAGTGATCCTTAAAAGTCTCATTCATATCTTGTATCTCTTCAGATTGCATCTTTCCACTTAGTCTGTAAAATTCTCAGGTTTCCCTAGGCTAAATATACCAAACCTCTTCTATTTCAGAGTGATCCTGATAGCTTGCGGCAAAAGTTGGAGAGAAAGAGTCCATGTTTATCCCTGCTCCTTATACCCCAGGGCCTTTCTTTTCTTTAAATCCTGGTATCACACATTAACTTCTGTGTGCATCAGATGGTAAGTGCTTGCTCAGTAACAGAATTGAATAGCAAGGCTATTTGGATGGTATCAAGGCCATTTTATTATGTTGCTTCTGGTATCAGGAGTGCAGTTAGTGACACTTAATGAAGTACAGGGAATTGTTTCCCTCTTCAGCAAAGGAATCATATTTTTGAGGAGATGGAGAGAGAGATGCTGGTGATTTTTTCTGTGAAGGGAACTATAGGCTTTGCTAAGGCTTTTTAAGTTGAGAAGCAAGATTGTGCTCTATCATCACTTTTCCCTCAGGAAGAAGAAAGAAGGTTGGAAGGCCCATTGACAGGCTCCTCTCTCTGAATATCCACAAAGTCTGACTGTGGTAGCACAGTTTCTTTCCATATGTACTTTTTTTTTACTGGTTTCCGAGTTCTTGCAGCACTGCACTGCCCAAGCATTTTAACTCCTTTGTGTTGCTTTCAGCACTCATTTATTTTCACCTCTTTAATGTTGTAAATTATGTGATAAATTTGTGTGATAAAATGAAAAATGATTTCTCTGCACCTCAATTAAACTTAAAATATAAGGAAAATCTAGACATATTTAAATTTTTTTATATAAAAATCTTTATTTTTAAGGAAGTTTTAAATTATGGAAAAAAGATTCCCATATACCCCACTCCCTTCCCCTCACACATCTTCCTTTATTAATATTATCTTACAATAGTGTGGTACTTTTGTTACAATTGATGAACACATATTGAAGCATTGCTAATTACCAAGGTCTATAGGTTACATTGTGGTTTACACTTACTACCAATGCCCTAAGAATGCCCTTTCTTCCACGTATTATTTCTTCCCCCTGCCCTCAGAACCTCTGGTAACCACTATTTTTAAATCAGTGTTACATGTCCTTCCATTACTACAATATTAATACATTTAATTTATCCATGTTTGCATTCCCCCTTATGTTTATTCATTTTTGAACCTTGAGGATTTTGGGATGGTGATGCCTGCTCTGCCTCAGTTTGAGAGGGGGCTTAGATCTCATAGGACAGATTAAAGAAAATGATTTTCTTGCAGTTGTAGATACTCTCTGTTTTGAGGTTGGGGGTTGCACATCATGATCATTTTGTTTATTGTCCTGGCTAGTTAGATTAACTGGAGAGTAAGTATTGGCTGCAACTCTTCTGAGATCCAAGGTTCAACTAGCATATGGAGAGACTGAAGATTTAAATTTCTGGGATATTTATTTAATGGGTATAGTGCTAATTATAGGATCAAATAAAAGGTGTAGAAGACTCCTGTTTAGAGAAATTATAAATGAGTGTAATTCTGTCACATTGGGAAAATAGTTTGTCATATATTTCAAGATAAGGCCAACCAAGAGATTGCTGGTTTCAAGTGGTTGTGTGCCTTGCCTACAGTGTCTGGGTGACTCTAGAGCCCTCAGGAGCACCCTTATTTGAGGTTTTCATTACGGTGGCTATTTGTGAGGTCTGCTTGAGCCATTCATAAATGTAATCTCTGGAATGACCTTCTGACTCTTTTTGAAATCTCTTAGCCATTGTATTAGTCAGCCAAAGGAGTGCTGATGCACAGTACCAGAAATTGGTTGGCTTTTATAAAGGGTATTTATTTTGGGCAAAAGCTTACAGTTACAAGGTCCTAAAGAGTCCAACTCAAGGTTGACTTCTCACCCAAAGCCAGTTGCCAAATATTGATGCAGGACAACAGGTGATGTCTACAAGGGTTCAGCATTCGTCTTTCCTCTTAAGTCTCCATGGGCCCAGCTTCCTCCAATATCAACTGTAGACTGGCATAGGGCTCAGGTGCTCTGTCCTCTTCAGCTGCAAACTATAAGATGAATGGCTTATCTCTTTTCCCAGGGATGCAGGATCTTTTTTTCCTCTTCAGTGTCTATGGAATATCTCTCTTCCTCTGTGTATCTTTTTCTGTGTAAATGTCCATTTACATTGCCCACCAAGGGGGAGCAGGGACTCAACCCTAAGTCATCCTAATGATGTGGTTGAATCAAAGCCCTAATCTTTTTTTTTTTTTGAATCAAACAATATATTACACAATATTTTGGTTCATAGTAATGCATTCATACAGTATTTGATCTTCTGTGTCTGGCTAGCTTCACTCAACATAATGTCCTCCAGGTTCATCCATGTTGCCATATGCTTTATGACTTCATTTCTTCTTACAGCTGCATAATATTCCATCGTGTGAATAGACCACAGTTTGTTTATCCATTCATCTGTTGATGGACACCTGGGTTGTTTCCAACTTTTTTCCCATCAGCGTGGGAAAACCAGTTGACTGTATAGGTGAGGGTTTATTTCTGGTTTATTTCTGGTTTCTCAATTCTATTCCACTGAATGATATGTCTATCTTTATGCCAGTACCATGCTGTTTTGACCACTGTAGCTTTGTAATATGTTTCAAAGTCAGGCAGTGAAATTCCTCCCACATTGCTCTTCTTTTTTAGTATACTTTTGGCTATTTGGGTGCACTTACCCTTCCAGATGAATATGGTAATTGCCTTCTCTAATTCTGTAGAGTAAGCTGTTGGGATTTTGATTGTTATTGCATCGAATCTATAAATCAGTTTGGGCAAGATTGACATCTTCACGCTATTTATTCTTCCAATCCATGAACACAGGATGTCTTTGCATTTGTTTAGGTCTTTTAAAATTTCTTTTAGCATTGTTTTGTAGTTTTCTGCATATAGGTCCTGTACTTCCTTGGTTAAATTAACTCCTAGGTATTTGAGTCTTTTTGTTGCTATTGAAAATGGAATTTTCCTCCTGATTTCCTCCTCAGATTGTTCAGTACTAGTGTACAAAAACATTACTGATTTTTGCGTGTTGATGTTATATCCTGCCACTTTGCTGAACTCATTTATTAGTTCAAGTAGCTTTTTTGTGGATACTTCAGGATTTTCTAAATACGGGATCATGTCATTTGCAAACAGTGACAGTTTTACTTCCTCTTTTCCTATTTGGACGCCTTTAATTTTTTTGTCTTGTCTAATTGCCCTCGCTAGAACTTCTAGTACAATGTTGAATAACAGTGGTGACAGTGGGCATCCTTGTCTTGTTCCTGATATTAGGGGGAAAGCTTTCAACCTTTCCCCATTGAGTATGATGTTGGCTGTGGGTTTTCCATATATGCCTTTTATCATATTGAGGAATTTTCCTTTTATTCCTATCTATTGAATTATTTTTATCAAAAAAGGATGTTGGATTTTGTCGAATGCGTTTTGTGCATCTATTGAGATGATCATGTGTTTTTTTTCCCTTCAATTTGTTAATGTGGTGTATTACATTGATGATTTTCTTATATTGAACCAGCCTTGCATGCCAGGAATAAATCCCACTTGGTCGTGATGTATAAGTCTTTTGATATGCTGTTGGATTCGATTTGCAAGTATTTTGTTGAGAATTTTTGCATCTATGTTCATGAGAGAGATTGGTCTGTAATTTTCTTTTCTTGTGGAATCTTTATCTGGCTTTGGTATTAGGGTGATGTTGGCTTCATAAAATGTGTTGGGTAATTTTCCCTCCTCTTCAATTTTTTGGAGTAGTTTAAACAGGATTGGTGTTAATTCTTTTCGAAATGCTGGGTAGAATTCACCTGTGAAGCCATCTGGTCCTGGACTTTTCTTTGCTGGGAGATTTTTGATGACGGTTTCAATCTCCTTAATTGTGATTGGTTTATTAAGTTCTTGTATTTCTTGTTGTGTCAGTGTAGGTTGGTTATGAGTTTCTAGAAATTTGTCCATTTCATCCAGGTTGTCTAGTTTGTTGGCATATAGTTTCTCATAATATCCTCTTATGATTCTTTTTATTTCTGTGAGGTCATTTGTAATTTCCACCCTTTCTTTTCTGATTGTATTTATTTGCATCTTCTCTCTTCTTTTCTTTGTTAGTCTAGTGAGGGGTTTGTCAATTTTATTGATCTTCTCAAAGAACCAGGTTTTGGTTTTGGTGATTTTCTCTATTGCTTATCTGTTCTCATTTTCATTTATTTCTGCTCTAATCTTTATTATTTCTTTCCTTCTTTTTGCTTTGGGATTGGTTTGCCATTCTTTTGCTATTTTCTCAAGTTGTTCAGTTAAATCTTTGAGTTTAGCTCTTTCTTGTTTTTTAATATAGGCATTTAGGGCTATAAATTTCCCTCTCAAGGCTGCCTTCGCTGTATCCCATAAGTTTTGATACATTGTGTTCTCATTTTCATTTGTCTCAATATATTTACTGATTTCACTTGCAATTTCTTCTTTGACCCACCAAATATTTAGGAGTGTGTTGTTCAGTCTCCACACATTTGCAAATTTACTTTTTTCCAGTCTGTTATTGATTTCTAGTTTCATTCCATTATGATCTGAGAAGGTGCTTTGTATAATTTCAATCTTTTTATATTTATTGAGAGCTGTATTGTGACCTAACTTGTGGTCTATCCTGGAGTAAGATCCATGGGCACTTGAGAAGAATGTATAACCCGTTGAGTTTGGATGCAGTGTTCTGTATATGTCTGTTAGGTCTAACTTGTTTATCATATTGTTCAAGTTCTCTGTTTCCTTGTTGATCTTCTGTCTAGTTGTTCTCTCTAATGGTGTGAGAGGGGTGTTGAAGTCTCCAACGATTATTGTAGAAATGTCTATTTCTCCCTTAAGTTTTGCCAGAGTTTGCTCATATATTTTGGGGCACCCTGGTTATGTGTGTAGATATTTATGACTGTTATATCTTCCTGGAGGATAGTCCCTTTTATTAATATATAATGGTCTTCCACATCTCTTATCACTTTTTTGCATTTGAAGTCTGTTTTGTCTGATATTACTATAGCTACCCCTGCTCTTTTCTGTTTACTATTCACATGGAGTATCTTTTTCCAACCTTTTACTTTCAGCCAGCTTGTATCCTTGGGTCTGAGGTGAGTTTCGTGTAAGCAGCATATGGATGGCTTATGTTTTTTTATCCATTCTGTCAGCCTGTATCTTTTGATTGGGGAATTTAATCCATTCACATTCAATGATATTACTGAAAATGCACTATTTATTTCCTCCATTGTATTCTTTGGTTTTCATATGTCATCTTATTTTTGTCTCTCTTTTTACTCTTTTGGTTATCCTTTCTGCTTTTCTTTCTTCTATACTCTTCTCCAAGCCTCTCTCTCCTGTCTTTTTCTTTCAGGTTCTAATTCTTCCTTTAATATTTCCTGCAAAGGTGGATTCTTTTTTGCAAACTCTCTTAGTTTCTGTTTGTTTGTGAATACTTTATATTCACCTTCATATTTGAAGGACAGTTTTGCTGGATAAAGAATTCTTGGCTTGCAAATTTTCTCTTTCAGTTTCCTAATTGTATCATACCACTCTCTTCTTGCCTCCATGGTTTCTGAAGAGAAATCTGCACTAAGCCTTACTGGACGTCCTTTGTACATGATCGTTTGCTTCTCTCTTGCTGCTCTGAGAATTTTCTCTTTATCTTTTATATTTGACATTCTGAATAATATGAGTCTTGGCGTAGGTCTATTGGGATTTACTCTTATTGGGGTACGGTGTGCTTCTTGGACATGTAAGTTCATTTCTTTCATGAGAGTTGGGAAATTTTCAGCTATTATTTCCTCAAATACTCTTTCTGCCCCTTTTCCTTTCTCTTCCCCTTCTGGAATTCCCATGATACATATGATGTTGCGTTTTGTGTTGTCATTCAACTCTCTGAACCCCTGCTCAATATTTTCCATTCTTTTCTCTCTCTGTTCTTTTCTCTCTTCAATTTTAGCTGCTCTGTCTTCAGTATCAGTTATTCTTTTTTCTATCATTTTGAGTCTGCTGTTGTATGCTTCAAATGTATTTTTTTTTATTTTTTATTTTTTATTTTTTTTATTATGGGTGAAAATCAAAATTCTCACAATACATACAAACATTTGCAAAATGATATATAAATATATATGCATATATGTGTATTTGCTTACAAAAATGTTATTTATATATATATATATACATATATTTTAAGATGTGCTTAGATTACCCAAAATATTACACGGAACCCACTGGGATTCCCATGTTGCCCACCTCCCACACCTCCCACCACATCTCACACAAACATCTCCCACAGTGTGGCCCACCACCCTCAATGAACTTACACATCCTGGAGCCTTGCCACCAACCATAGACCACAGTTCACACTGTAGACCACACTCTCTCTCACTCAGTTCTGAGTGTTGTGTGCTGATTTAAAATGGCCTACATCCGTTGCCACAACAGTACTCAGGACAACCTCCAACTCCCAAGTGCCTATCACCCCACTCAGTGGGGTTCCTGAGAGCTCCGGAGACACCCTGGTCCTATATAAGGGGGGATAGCCCCAGAGATTGATGCCTTATCAGTGGGTTCTATGTTGGAATCTGTGCTTCTGAGAGTGACAGAATTAGACTCAAATAAGTCCTCCCTGCACATGGTTCACCAGTCCCTTCTATTCAAACCTATATGTGATGCTGGAGTTTTTAGATATACTTCCAGAGACTGGAGCCTCCCACCTACCTATGTGCCAGGTGTGCATGAAATCTAGGTGGAGCTGCAACTCCTACCCTACAGCTCAATGGACTCATCCATGTCACCTGGTGAGGAGACAACGATGGGCAATGGCCATCACAGGGAATGGAGAGGGCCTGCATCTGCAGGCAGGATCATCCCACCCACCATATCCATGAGATATAAGCCCTCTCACTTGGAGTTGGAGTGGACATCACCATCCCAGTCCCCTCAGGATTGGGGGAAGAACTATGGACTAGAGTGGACTTGATGGTATTCTCTTGTTCACATATGGTGATTCTAGCAATGCTAGAAATTATAACAATGAGGTGGAGCCAGTGGCCACTTGACACTTTTGGGGTAGGAAGGGGATGAGCAGTTGAAATATAGTGGCTTCAAATGTATTTTTGACTTCACCTATTGTGCCTTTCATTCCCATGAACTCCGTCACTTTTCTGTTCAGGGTTTCAAATTCTTCTTTGCATTCATTCAATGACTTCTTGATGTCATTGATCTCTTTATCTATATTCTCTTTCATCTCACTAATTTGATTTTGGAAATTTGTGCTCATCTCACTGATTAGTTCTCTCAAATTCTGCATCTCTTCTGGGACTTTACTGTATTCCTTCTTGGGCCATGTGTTCTATTTTCTTAGTATGGCTCATAATTTCTTGCTGGTGCTTAAGCATCTGCTTAGTTTGTATTTTACTTAGATGCTCTATCTCTTTCTCTTTTATGGGGTTTTAGTGGCAGGAGGCTGTGAGTTACCACAGCTCTTTGATATTTGGCTCAACCTTGATTGTTAAGATTGTTCTGCTGGTTGCTCAAAACTGGTCACTGGATCCAGTAATTGGTTGTAGAGTCATTTCCTAGGGCCTTGGGCAGGGAGGCTATAGAGGCCAGGAAAAGCCTCTCTTTCTTATTAATTTTCTTATGTGCCCTTCCTTGGTCTGCCAGGAGATGGCGCTTGTTGGCAGCTCTCAATTCAATGCCTGGTCAGAGGGTATTTGTTGTGACACAGGCCAAATCAATGTGATAGAGCTTCCTGTCTGGGGACTAAGAGCTCTGTGATTCAAACTTTCTGAGACAGTTCTCCAGACTTCTCTTGTAGCGCCCCCCTTTTCCCAGCTAGGAAATATTTCCACTCCTTTCTGAATCCTCAACAATCAGTCCCTGTTAGTAGAGGAGGAGATTGGGAGGTTTGTATATCTTTAGCCCCTTGCAGGCTCCAAGGCAAACAATGGCACAGCCCCTCCCAGCGTGGAAGGGTTCTCCGGACAGGGCAGACCAAACCTGGAAGTCCAAAGCATGGTCAGACCCAGGCTCTCTCTCCCCTCTCCCGTGGAGTCCTTAACAATTAGTCCAGGCTAAAAGAGGGGGAGGTTGGGAGGGTCAGATTTCTCCAGTCCTTTCTAGGCTCCCAGGGCAAACCATCATCTGGAAGGGTCTGTGGGGCTCTGCAGCCCAAATTTCAGGTCAGAACCTGAGTCAGCCTAAAGCTGTGTCCGTCTCTCTCCCTTTTCCAAGAGTGGCAGATCCCTGAAGTCCCCTTTGTCTGTGGTCTCAGGCGCACACCCGAGAATTCTGAAGAGTGTGGGGGAGGGTGCCGGCAGCAGCAGAAGCTGCTACTTGCAACTCACAGTTCTGTTGTCGCGATTTCCCTCTTCTGTCCCTCTCTCCTCTGGGTGGTGTTCAGCCTTCACCTGCTGTCCTAAACCCTAGAAGATCTTTTTTGGAGCTGTTACCACTTTTCCTCTAGCTATTTTTTTTGAGAAGAGATTCCCGTGTCTTACTAGTCCACCATCTTCCAGGAAGTCAGCCCTAATCTTGATTTAATCAAGTAAATGTAGAACATTTTATTTTAAAACAATCAAAGGGTATCATGTCCAGAGGAACAGACCAGTTTACAAACATAATCCTTATCTGTTTTGGGGTTCACAAATAATCTCAAACTGCCACAGCTATAAAAACTCATTTGTATTTAATGTTTCCTACTTTTAGTCATGATATTTTTACAAATCATCACTCATTGGTGTTTGGCACTAATCTCTTGGCGCCAGTAAAGTTATCTCTGGGAGTCATGTTCCATGCTATGGGGCAGGTAGTGAGTTTATGTGCTCACTTTGGTTAGAGAGAGCCAATATTTGAGCAATAGTGAGGTATCCAGGAAGTATCTCTTAGGCAATAGTTGTTATTAGGTTAAGTTACAATTTTACAATAATAAAGTTCATAGTTACATGCATTAATATTGGTCTGTTTTCTTATTTTTACATTTGAATTTTTTAAAGGATCCTGAGATTGCATAAATGTTACATAAAAAATATAGGGGATTCTCCTATACCACACCACTTCCCTCTCTCACACTTCCCCTCTTAACATCTTTCATTCATGTGGTACATTTATTACAATCGATGAACACATATTGAAGCACTACTACTAATCATGGACTACAGTTTACATTGTTTTGCAATTTGCACTGCACAATTTTAAGGGTTTTGAGAAAATATGAAATGGCTAATATCCATCCATGTAATATGTAGTACAATTCCAATGTCTCAAAAATGCCCCATGTTATTACACCTATTGTTCCCTCTCCCTCCCCTCAGAATCTCTGGTGATCACTGTCTTTATATGAATATTACAAATTTTTCCATTACTAGAATAATAAGTGTTATTTACCCCCCCCATGTTTGTTCATTCCTCTATCTTGAATATTTTGGGATGGTGATGCCCAACTCTTTTTCCAATTGAGAGGGGACTTAGACTCCATGGGGACGAGGGATGGAACTGTCTTGTGTGCAGTTGAAGATAATCTCAGCTTCTCGGGCTGGGAATTGTCTGTTATCTTCCTTTTGTTAGTTGAACTGTGTCAGTCTGATGAACTGAAGAGTAAGTATTGGCGGCAACTCTGTTGAGATTCAAAGCTCATCCTGCATATGAACAGGGAAAAGATTGAAGTTTCTGGGGCATATATTTGATTGGTCTAGTGCTAATTATCAGTTCAAATAAATGGGATAGAAGAACCATCTGTAGGAAAATTATAAATAAGTCCAACTCTGATACACTGGTGAAGATGGTTTATCATATATTGCAAGGTAGGGTTCACTGGTGGGGTGCCAATTTCCTGGGATTGTCTACCATGCCTATAGTGTCTAGATGTCTTTAGAGCTCCCAAGAGCTCTATTTGAGGCACTGTTTACTGTGGCTGACACTAAGATCCTTCTGAGAATGTTAGAAGCATAATCTCTGGAATGATCCCCTGACTCCCTTTGAAATCTCTTAGTCATAAAAACTCATTTGCATTCAATATTTCTTCCTTTTATTCTAGGTATTTCTTCAAATGCATCATTAATTTGGTGTTAATCCCACAGTGCCAGGAAGGCTCATCTCTGAGAGTCATATTCCATATTGGGGGATAAGCAGTGAATTTATATATTGAGTTTGGCTTAGAGAAAGGCCACGTTTGAGCAAATAGGAAGCCCTCAGGAGGTAACTCTTAGGCAATATATCTTACCAGGCCAAGTTTTGATTCCACAAGAATAAAGTTTATAAGTACAGCATCAATATAAAAATCCTGTCACATTGGTCTGCCTTCCTTTTCTAGGCACTGCCCATGTACTCCAGATATTATCACCACTCTTTGAGAATGTAGCAGGACTCATCATTATGGGAACTCAATATTCCATGGGCTATTCTGTGGGTCTCCACCTATCAAGACAACACCCCATGACCACATAAACACATTCACACTTCACAGAGGAATGCTCCAGGTACACTCCCACACACACATCTCCCCATTACTGATACCCCAGAACAGTGTCCCTCCCCTACCACAGCTGCAAACCCTCTTGAACCCAAAACTTCCCCCAAAACAAAGCCAACAACAAAAATAACAATGATAAAATAAAAATTAAACAAAATGAAAAAATAAATTTTTTTTTGCATTGTGACTTTCATCTTTGTAAGATCTCTTATCTTTTATGTATATTGACAATTTCTTCTTTATGTTCCCCTATCTTTTTATTTCCCTTTATTTTCCAAGAAGCTTTAGGTTACAGAAAAGTCAGATGGGAAATATAAGACATTCCCATACACCACACTCCCTACACCCCACATCATTACCTACCAATGATATCCTATATGAGTATGGTACATTTGTAACAATAGATGAACAAATATCAAAACATTGCTACTAACCATGGTCAGTGGTTTATAGAATAATTTACATTTTGGACCTATATTTTTGTAGGTTCTGAGAGAATGTATAATGGCCTGTATCTATCATTGAAATATCATGCAGAACAACACTAATGCCCCAAAGATGCCCCATGTTCCACCCCTTCCCTCAGAACCTATGGCAACCACCATATTTCAATTTTTGAACAATGACGTTCATAGTTAGATGCATTAATATTGAAGACTTGACATACTGGTCTATTTTCTTTTATTAGGTGTTGCTTATGTACTTGAGATGTTCTTGCCCCTCTATTTGAGAATATAGCAGCACTCCCTAGGATGAGAGTTTAATATTTTCTTTATTATGTGTGGTCTCCACCTGCTGAGATAATACCCTATGCCACGATGAACATGTTCATTTTCTAGAAGCATGTTGCAGATGCACCATTTCCCACATAATCCCTCCCACCAATATCCTGAGCCAGTGGTCCTCCCTGCCATATTTGCCAAAAAAAAAAAAAAAAAAAAGCATTCCCAACACCATAGTTTCAACCATAAACCTATAAATCCACCAGTTCTTTCCTCTAGTCCTGAGAGGGTGGCCAGTGTTTTCTTATTTTTTCCTTTTTCCTCTTTATTTTCTTTATTTCCTTTCTTTCTTTCACTTTTTCCCTCTAACTTTTCTTTTCTTTAATTCTACCTTCTTTTGTTTGGTCATTTCTTCTCTTCTCACCTTTTTGGTCTTTTCTTTTCTTTTCTCCTATTTCTTTTTTCACCTTTAAAATTTTTATTCCTTTATAATTATTTTGATTTTTCACTCTTATTCTTATTTTCCTGCCTTTTTCATTGTTCCTTTTCCATCCTTTTTCTTTTTCTTTGTCTTTATATCAATCTTTTTTCTTCTTCTTCTTTTTCTCTTCTCTCTTCTTTTTGTGGGCCTAATGTTTTTTCAGTGGAACATGTGCAATTAAAAATAGATAAAATAAGTGGAACCAAGTGTCAAAGAGGACCCTTAGCACAAAACAAAACAAAATTAAATACTAGAGTAGAAAGAGAAGCTAACTAACTGAATAAGCCAATCAAGACAAACAAATGCCTAGACAAAACCAAAAAATTATGAATCATACTAAGAAACAAGAAGACATGGTCCAGTCTAATAAATAAACTAAAAATCAGGAAGATATGTAGAATGTGGAACCATGATGGATGCCCAATCAAATATCATGAATCAACTTAATTAAGTGAGGAGAAAAATAAAGGATGTTTAAAAGACACTGGGGGAATATACAGAAAAATTTTAAGCATACATAAAAAGATAACAGATCTTATGGTGATGAAAGACAAAATGAAAGAAATTAAAAATATGCTGAAAGCACATAACAACAGATATGGACAAGCAAAGGAAAGACTTAGTGACAATGAAGTCAGAACACCTGAAATCACACAGATAATAGATCAATCAAAATGGGGAAAAAAATCTGTGGCAAATCAGGGAATTGAATGGCAAAATGAAACACACAAGCATATGCATTATAGACATCCCAGAGTGAGAAGAGAAGAGAAAGAGGGCAGAAGGAGTGGTTGAGGAAATGTTGGCCAACAATTTAACAACTCTTAAGAGGGACATTGATGTTCATGTCCAGGAAGCACAGTGCACTCCAAACAGAATAACCTCTAAGAGGTCTACCTCAAGACACAAACTCTTTTGTCAAATGCTCAAGACAAAAAATTCTTGAAATAAGCAAAAGAAAAGATATTCATCTCATATAAGGAAATCTCAAGATTGCTGATTTCTCTTCTGAAACCATGGAGGCAAGAAGGCAGTGGTATGACATAGTTAAGCTGCTAAAAGAAAAAAAAAACCTGCCAATCATGAATTCTGTACTCAACAAAACTGTCATTTAAAAATGAGAGAGGGAAACAAATGTGGCTCAAGTGATTGAGCTCCTGCCTACCACATAGGAGTTTCCAGGTTCAGCTCCCAGTGCTTCCTAAAGAAGACAAGCAAGACAGCGAGCTGACATTATGGGAAGACTCAGTTAGCTAATGCAACAAGATGACACAACAAGAGACATGAGGAAAAACATAATGAGAGACACAACAAAGCCGGGAGCAGTGATGGTTCAAGTGATTAGGCACCTCCTGCCCACATCAAGGTCCTGGGTTCAGTTCCTGGTGCCTCCTAAAAAGAAGACCAGCACACAACAAACAGACACAGGAAATGTAAACCATGAAGGGGTGGAGAAAAATAAGTAAATAAAATAAATCTTTAAAAAAATCAGGGAGAGTTCAAAATATTCAGAAATAGAAATTGATAGAGTTTGTCAACTAGTGTCCTGCCCTTAATGAAATGCTAAAGGGTGTTGTGCAGTTTGAAAGAAAAAAACAGTAGAGAGAGGTTTAGAGGAGAGTAAAGAAAGAGGATTATTAGTTAGAGTAAATAAAAGGACAAAATGAAATATAAAACAAAATATGGCATATGTAAATCTAAATAAAAAATGGCTAATGTAAGTACTGCCTTGAGAATAATAACATTGAATGTTAATGGATTAAACTCTCCAAGCAAAAAATGCAGATTTGTAAAATGGATAAGCAAACATGACCCTCCAAGAAATTCTGCAAGAAACTGATTTAGACCCAGAGATGCAAGGAGGTTAGAGTGAAAACTTCAAAGACAATTTTACATGCAAATAATAACCTAAAAAGGGTGGGAGAGGCTATACTACTGTGTGACAAAAGAGATTTTAAAGACAAAACTGTTGAAAAGACAAAGAAAGACACTGTATATTAGTAAAAGAGGTACTCTACCAAGAAGAAAGAAAAATAATAAATATGAATGCACTTAACCAAGGTACCTTATGAGGCAAATAATGGTAAAAATAAAGGGAGAAATAGGTGCCTCTACAATCATAGTGAGGGGCTT
Organism: Tolypeutes matacus; assembly: GCA_026826555.1. Lineage (NCBI taxonomy): Eukaryota > Metazoa > Chordata > Mammalia > Cingulata > Chlamyphoridae > Tolypeutes > Tolypeutes matacus. Next base: position 1,077,178 of record JAKSZT010037083.1, read on the forward strand.
TAAGAAATCATTATCAGAATTGGACAGAACATTTCAACAGAGGTTTAATAATGAAACAGAGACTGAATAATATATTAGAGGAACTCAGTCTAATAGTTACAAAACATTACACCCAAGTAGAGAAGGATATACATTCTTCTCAAGGGCACATGGATCATTGTCCAAGATAAACCACATGTTAGGTCACAGAACAAGTCTCAACAAATTTAGAAAGATTGAAATTATATAAAGTAACTTCTCTGACCACAATTGAATTGAGATGGAAATTAATAAGGAACAAGAGAACCAGAAGAGGCACAAATATATAGAATTTAAACAAGATGTTCCTAACCAATCAGTGGGTCAAGGAGGAAATTGAACAAAGAAATCAGTAGCTATGTCAAAATGAAGGAAAATGAGAACACAACATATCAAAATTTATGGTATACAACTAAAGCTGACCTGAGAGGGAAGTTTATAGCCAAAAATGCCTATATTAAAAAAAAAAAAAAAAAAACAGAACAAATAAGGGTTAAAATAAAAGACCTTACTTCCCACCTAGAGGAACTAGAAAAGAACAACAAAATTGTGAAACATATATGGCTCAAGTGATTGGGCTCCTGTCTACCATATAGAAAGTCCAGGGTTCACTTCCCAGGGCCTCCTGGTAAAGGCAAGCTGGCCTGCTTGGTGAGCTGGCCCAAGTAGATACCTGGCCCACATGGAGTGCGGGCCTGCACAGGAGTGCTGGCCCACATGGAGTGCTGATCCATGCAGAGAGCTAGCACAGCAAGGTAATGCAACCAAAAAAAGACACAAAGGAGAGAAAATAAGAGTCACAGCATATTCCATATTCTTTTTTGACCTTTAACATTAATATAGTACTGCTTTTGCTTTTGCTAGAGATACATTACAATTTTTTTGTAAAAAATTAGTCCATAAATTATATTAGATGTGCTTATCCCATGAATCACTACACTCTTAACACACTGTAGTAGAACATACTTGTATTTATACTATCAACCACAATCCTCCTTGAATACCAAAATCATGATTATACATCCCCAATATCCTCCAGCTGTCCTCCAGCTAATATTAAGCTTCCTAACTACTTGTTTCAGCCATATTCACGTCCATAAATCAACAGTGTTTGTCACAGTCATTATAATATATTACCATAAAGTCTAAATATTACCATATATTGACATTTGACCTTATTAAACATTCTACATATATGCAACATCATCTTCCCATTCTCATTCAACATTCCATTTCCCACAAAACTACACTTCATAGCCCAACTCCATAAGTCAATTCATTGTAATTAGTTCATATAAGTGAGACTATACAATATTCATCCTTTTGTGTCTGGCTTACTTCAGTCAACATATTATTCTCAAGGTTCTTCAATGTTGTCATGTGCTTCCCAATTAATTTTTTGCCTGCATCTGAATCATAGACCATCATATGAATATACCACATCATGTTTATCCAATCAACTGTTAATGAAACTTAGATTGTTTCCATCTTTTAACAATTGTGAATAATGCCACTATGAACATCAGTGTACAAATATCTGTTCACATCCCTACTTTCCATTCTTCTGAATATATTCCTAATAGCAGGAATAGTGTTGCATCATATGACAGTTCTATATTTAGATTTCTGAGGAACTGCCAGGTCATCTTCCACAGATGCTCCACCATTTGACACTCCAACCAAGAGTGAAGTATTGTTCCTATTTCTCCACATCCTCTACAGCACTTGTAGTTTTCTGTGTTTTTTTTGTTTGTTTGTTTTGTTTTTTAATGGCCATTCTGTAAGGTGTGAGACAATATCTCATTGTAGTTTTCATCTACATTTTCTTAATTGCTAGTGATGTTGAACTTCTTTTTTATGTGTCTTTTTGCCATTTTATCTCCACTTTGGAAAAATGTCTATTCAATTGTTTTACGTATTTTAAATTGGATTGATGGTCACTTTGTTGGTCAGTTGTGTGATATCTTTATATAATATGTAGATCTATCCCTTATCAGATATATGGTTTCCAGAGATTTTTTCCCTTTGAGTAGGCTGTCTTTTTACTTTCTTGCCAAAGGTTTTTTGAAGAACAAAAGTGCTTAATTCTAAGGGAGTACATTTTATCTATTTTTTCTTTTGTTGATCATGTTTTGGGTGTAAGGTATGGTAAACCACCACCAACCACAAGATCTTGAAGATGTTTCCCTACATTGTCTTCTAGGAGTTTTATGGTTGTAGCATTCATTGATCCATTTTGAATGATTTTTTGTATAAGGTGTGCAATAAGGATTCTCTTTCTTTTAGTTATGGATATCCAGTTTTACAAGCACTATTTGTTGAATAGGTTGTCCTGGCTCAGCTAAGAGTGTTTGATAGCCTCATCAAGAATCACTTGACCATAGATTTGAGGCTATATTTCCAATCATCTATCATTATGCTAGTGCAATGATTTGTTTTTAAATCACTGTTGCTAGATAATATTCTTTAAAGTTTAGAAGTGAGTGTCCAACTTTGTTGCTCTTTCATAGGATATTTTTGGCCATACAGATGCCTAGCAATAAAAGAAAACAACCTTGCTCAGAATCAGAAAGATATGACCAAGTCAAACAAACAAACCAAGAAACTAGATGAAACCCAGGACTTTAGACAACTAATAAATTATGTTCACACAAACCTCTTTAATAAATTTAAGATGGTAAAGGAAAATATGACTAGAGTTAAAGGATATTAAGATGACACCGTGTGAGAATAGCAAACAATTTGAAAGCTTGCAAAAAAGTAACAGAATTTATGGGAATGAAAAACACTATTGATAAGATTAAAATACATTAAAGGCATATAATAGCAGATTTGAAATATCAGAGAAACTAATAAGCAAACTTGAAGACAGAACATTTGAACTTGAAAAGATAAGAAAACAGATAGGGAAAAGAATGCAAAAAAATTGAACAGGGTCTCAAAGAATTGAATGGCATTACACAACACACACACATTTTACAGGTGTTTAAGAAGGAGAAAACAATGGAAAGGGGGTAGAGTGAATATTTAAGAATATACTAATTGAAAACATTCCAGCCCTTAAAAAAGACATAAATATCAATATATGAGAATATCAATGTACTCCAAACAGAATAATTTCTAATAGAGCCACTCACAAGACATTTAATATTCCTATTGTCAAATGCCAAAGAAAGAGAAAGGGTTTTGAAAGCAGCAATAGAAAAGCAATGTATTATTTACAAGGGAAACTCAATAAGGATAAGTGCTAATCTCTCATTAGAAACCATGGAGTTGAGATATATTTAAGGTTCTGAATGAGAAGAACTGCCAGCCAAGAATGATTTGTCCAGCAAAGCTATCCTTCATAAATGAAGGCAAGTTCTAAGTCCTTACAGAAAAAACTGAGAGTATGTTGCCAAGAAACGAAATCTACATGAAACGTTAAAATGTGAGTGACAGCCTGAAGGGAAAAGAAAAGGGATAGAGCCCTAGAGAAGAGTGTAAAAATGAAGAATGTAAGTCATAGAAATTGAAAGGGTTGTAAGAAAGACCATAGTAATATATGACAACAGAAAGTTAAGGGATAAAATTGGACCATGTAATGAATGCCTTTATAGTGGTGGCACTTAACCAATTTTAAGTAGTACTTTGATGAAGTTCCTTCAGTTAAGGTGTGGTCCAACTCATTCAGGATCCTGAATTAGGATTAATCCTATTATTGGAGTACATTATAAGCAGAATGAATTATAGACATTGAGAAAGCCACAGAGGGAGCAGCCAGAAACTGAACCTCAACAGAACCCAGAAGAGAAAAGAGACCAGGAAAGGCTGCCATGAGTATTGCCATGTGACAGAGGTACCCATGGCTAAGGATCACCAGTATAAGCCAGAGAATGTCAATATTCATGAAGAAAGCATTGCCTTGAAGATGTCTTGATTTGGACTTCTATTATCCTCAAAACTATGAGTGAAATAAATTCCTCTTATTTAAGCATGGTTATTTGAATTAGCAATGTGCAAACTAAAACAACATCCAACACCATTGTTTTACACTATGTTTTACCCTGATATTCCCCATGAGTCTGCAGTGTTCTGGTATTGGCATGCTAGCAAAACTTTGGCTTCCTTGGTTTGTAGATGCATATTTCCCTATGTACCATTACATTTGATCTTTCTCTCTTTATGTGTTTATAAGGACATCAATGATATTTGTTCAGGCACACCTTCATGCAGTTTGGCCACATGTTAACTCATCTTCTAAGGTCCTAATTAAAAATGGTTTCACATCCATGGGACTGGAGATTTGCACGTGAACATGTATATTGTAGGGGACATGATAACATCCCCTAGAGAAAGATATTTTCAAGCAATATTTTATATTCCTACAATTTTACACTAAAACCAGAAATATGTGGTTAATTCTTCCTAATGATTACTTCAATTTTCCCTCCCTCTCTTCTCTTGATAGATCTTGGCTTCTGACTTTTATTAATCTATCCAAAACCCCTCGTTTTTGGCTTTGTTGATATTCTTTATTTAGGACTTAAATAAGTAATTAATATCTTTCCAAATTTTTTATATACTTATTGCCAAAAAGTTCAGATTTAATTTGTTCTTATTATTATGTTCACATTCACAGGACCAGTGATTAGGACTTGAATACATATATTAGGGTTACAAATTCAACACACAACTATCATTTATTACGCATAAAAATATGAACTACTTAAGGTTAAAAGTGATATAGTGTGGTGCAAGACATGTACATTGAAAAATACAGAATTATTCTGAAAGAATACAAAGCCATTTGCAAATATAAAGAAATATTGCTTTCATGGATTGGAAAACTCAAACTTATTAAGATTTCAACTCTTCCTATGTTATTCTCTATGTCAAAGCAATCCCAAACAAAATCCAAGTATGTTATTTTTAAATAAATTTACAAACCTGTTATAATATTTATATGCAAATACACTGGATCTAAATTATTCCCCAGACTTTATAAAATAATTGGATAACACACACAATCAGATATCAAGGTAAAGTATCTCAGTGATCAAAATAATGTGGTGTTTTGTAAAAGCCAAACAAGCAATTGATGGAGCTCTTATGAGAATATAGTAGTAGACCTGCACATACGTTCTAAGGTAAATCTCAGCAAATAATTTTATGCAATTCACTGGAGAAAGGATGGTTTTTTCAACAAATTGTGCTGCAATAATTGGACACCCATATTATTTTAGTTTGATAAACTGTTGAAAGCAGATGCCATAAAATGAGTTAGCTTTAACAATGAGAATTTATTAATGTACAGGCTTACAGTTTTGAGGCCATGAGAAGGCACAAATCAATGTATTATCAAAGTGATTTCTCTCTCTCTCTCTCTCTCTCTCTCTTTCTCTCTCTCTCTTTCATTTATAAAGGACTCCAGTTAGAGGATTAAGACCCACCTAGTGCCATGCCTTAAATGAAGGAACCTCATGAAAACCTACTTACAATAGTTTTCATTCATAGGAATGGATTACCTTTGAGAACATGATTTTCTGGGGTACATACAGTTACAAACCACCACACTCCACCTTCTGGACCCCAAAAAGACATGCTATTTTTCATGTGTAAGATACATTCATTCCATCAAAATATCCCAAAATTCTTAAGTCATTTCAGTGAGTTTTACATTCAAAGTCTCATAAAAAATGGTTATAGGTTTTTCTGTCCTGTGCACAAAACTCCCCTAGCTGTGGATTGGTGAAACTTGGAGAATAAGTTATCTGCTTCCAATAAAAAATGGAGGGACATTCATGGATTAAACATTCTCTTTCCCATAGGGAGAAATTGAAAAAAAAAAATAGGGTTCACAGTTTCTAAAAGATTCTGAAAAACATAAGGGCTTACTCCATTAGATTTCAGAGTCTGAGAATCATTGATGGAAAGATGGTTTGTTCTACAGGCCTGATGAAGCAACAATCTCACCCTTTCCAAGTGCTTGTACATTGGCCATGCTCTCCCCAAACAGTGGGGTAAAGGCTCCAACATCTTCAAGCATTGGGGTGAGGATGAGGCTCTTAGCTACACCCTCATCAAGCATTGGGATAGCAGCCAAACTATCTGCAATGCCTCAGACATTTGAGAAAACTGGGGTAGTAACACCCATCCTGATCAATGAAGACCTCCATTCGCCGAGTACTAGAACATATTCAACCTTTCAACACTCATGTGTGGTTCTACTCTCTTGGCCCAAGAAGATTTTTTCTGTCCAGACTTCAGCTTCCATGGTCCTGTCCCTGCAGTGAATTTTCCTTCAGTCTGGCCTTTTTCCATCCCTTTAGGTCCATACTGGTAGTGATTGCTTTCATACAAATGTTACAAAAACTTGCAGATTTTGCATGTAGTACACTGAGGTCCCAACCATCAGACAAAAGAGCTTTTCAAAAAGTCCTTTCTGGACAATTGCATTTCCAATTCTGATATGCACTGAAATGGCTGACTGGTTCCATGTTGAGTTAAATCTTCACATAGAAAACTATTCCCTGGAGAATCATTTCCTGGATGCTTTGAATGTTCCAAACCACCATTTTCTGGTTTCTTTTTGCCCTGGAATTTACTCTCAGCTTATCCCATTCCTCTCACATTTTATATAACCTGCAAGGAGAAACCAAGCAACATTTTCCACATTGAGTTTGGAAACCTTCTCAGCTAAATATCCAGGTTTGTCATTTTCAAATTCTGCCTTCTATCCAACATCAGGACTCAATTTTTCCAAGTTCCCTGCCACTTTAGAACAAGGATCACCTTTCTTCCAGTTTGAAGTTATGTTCATCATTTATAAGGCCTCATCAGAAGTACATTTAGCATCCATATTTCTAGCTACAGTCTCTTTAAAGCAATCAAGCCTCTTCTATCACATGCCTCACAATCCTACCCACCTCTAGTCATTACCCAATTGCAAAGCCTTAAAAATAATTTGGTATTTGCTTTAACAGAACCCCACCCCCAGTACCAAACCTGTATTACTCAGGATTTTCTAGGAAAACAGAACCAAAGGAAATATCTGTAAATTTGATGAGTTTTCATAAAAAGTATCTCTCATGACTTGTGATTTTGGAGATGCACAATTCCAAATTCCACAGGGCAGGCTAGAAGCTGGGAACTCCCAGGAGTTGTTGGCTGGCTGAAGTAGAGATGCAAATTCTCTCTTCTGACTGCTGAAATCATAACTTTTCCTTTTAAAATCTTCAAGGATTCATGGATGAGACCTCTCTCATTGTTGAATGCAATCTCCTCAGTTGAATGTAGAAGTAATCAGCCACAGATGAAATCAACTTACTGTTGATTTAAGTCCATGAAATGTTCTCACATTAACAATCAGGCCAGTGTTTGTTTAATGAAACAACTGGACACCATTGCTTGGTCAAGTTAACACATGAACCAAACCATCAAATATATGTAAAAAAAAATCGATCCATACTTCACATGTTATAAATATGAATTCAAAATGGATCTTAGAAATATATGTAAAATGGAAAAGTACAAAATATTTCAAATAAAACCAGGGCCAAATCTTTCTAGTCTTGTATAAGGCAAAAAGTACTTAAATAGGATGTGAGAAGGGTGATCCTTATAAAAAATTAATTGGAACTCATCAAAACCAAAATTTCTGCAGGTAAACATGTTGCAATGACAATGCAATCAGGACTGAGTTGGTAACTTTCCACATTGCACATGAGGTACAAACATGTATTTCTAATTATTAGCCAAGTTGTGTATTTGTGGAAGGCAAATGGCATGAAGTATGGACAGCTTTTGCCTTCTATGTATTAACAACTATGTCCTTCTATGTATTAATACAGGTGAATTTGAGCAGGGTGGTCAACCTCAGGCATTATTCTAAGCAATGCTAGAATCCTCTACTCAAAGCTACTTAACTTTCCAAGCTGGGAAGAAAAAAAACAAACTTAAAATTACCCATTTCTATCACTTAATGAAATACACAGGGTACTGTTTAGCAGCTTACTGGTTGTTTGAGCTAGTTTTTAACCTATAGAAACTTCAATAAAATCTGAATAATAGATCTCATAATACTTATTTCAAAATACACATTGTGGTGAGGATTAATTGATATAATGAACTTAAATGTCTCATTTTTTCTCAATAAATTATTATTTTAAAGTAGTTTGATCTGAACCAGATATAGCACTCTAATGTGATGATTTCTTGTAGCTTTAAATGTGTGAGAGAATCTTTAATGATATATTGTTTCCAACCCAGATATGCACATGTGGGGAAAGGGTTTATTCTTTAATCTTTTATTTTAATTTGTCTCCCATTCCCCAACCATCTATTTCAGCAATGTTAGTCTCTGGCAATAAATAATTTGGATCCAGTTGATTTTGCAGGTCATTGATTTTATTGGTCTATATACTTAGGTTACTCTTCAAAATGATCCATATGGAATGGTAAATTTCTCTCTTTGGTTCTATGCCATTCCTTTCTCATATTTTCCTTGCAGGTAACATACCATTTTGGCTACAATGTCTTTGCTCCTATTCTTCAGAAAGCTAGATTAACACAGAGCTTGAAGAATTCTGGAACTGCCCTTATCCTCCAGAGAAATAGTGCCTGAGACAGGCCATGCACTTAGGCCCAAGGGACATTTCCTTGGCCAGTGTTTTATGGACATTTACATAAGATTTGTTTTGACATACCTCAAGGAATACAATTTCTAAGAGCTTTCAGAGACATATTAATTCTTGTGTTTTTACATAAATTCATAGTCAGGTTCTAAATCGCATTTCTGTTAGGCATAGCCATAAAATAGAGGACTTTTAGGACTGAAATTTTTTATTTGATTTTGTGGGAATTTCAAAATCCCTTTTGATTAATTTTAGACTTAATTAGATTGAAGATGGTAAATATGCATTCAAAAGTCCCAGATGCTTTTCTGAGGAATAAATATCAACTTCTCCTTGCAACCCTGATAGGATTAATGCATATTTAAATTCTTCTTCCCTTGCAAACCTGTGAAAGTTTCTATGACATTTTGAGATTTCCAAAATATTTTAGAGAATTTACCTAGTCTGTTCAATTCCTGGTTTGTACTTCTCTGCATTTACTTTACATTTTGGTAATGGAGATGAAATAGCATAGTAAGTATCTCAGGGCACTTTCTTCCTGATGAAGTCCTGAGTTTTGTTATATTCTTTATGGTCAAGTATGAATTTCACTCATACTTGGCATTCAGTAAATTACCCATGTATACCTTGGCTTGAAAATTGTCCTACTCTCCAAATTTCATTCTTAATTCCATAACTTCTCTTGCAGCATAAGATAATTTGATAATTTGAAATTGATTCAGCCCATATTAGTTTTTAATACATCAAACAAGCCAAATTCCAGTTGAGAAGAGTAGAATTAAAGTTTTTGAAATTTTCAAGTTGGTAGTGAATTTCAGTCTTCCCACTCTGATGTTCAGGAATCTTTCTCCATATTCCTATCAAGGAATATCTCTGTTTATGTTTGACTATCAACAATAAAGAAGATTTTCCTATGTTTCAAATAATCTGCCATTCTAAAATAGGCTAAATTCATCTTGGTCAAAGAAGGTAAGTTTATAACATGACACATTTGCCTACCAGTAGGAGAAAATTTAAATTTATTATAACTTACTTTAACAATAGAAACATCCATTCTTATCATGCTACATAGTACATGCAAAAGGGCAAGCAGGACATTTATTAAATCTACTCAAGAAGGAGGGTAATATTTTCACTATATTTCTTTGGTGAAGGGAATAGAATCAGAGTAGTGATTAGTGTTAAGAATTGCCCTAAAAGGTCAATTTATCACCTTAATAATGTTTTTTTTTCTTTTCTTTTCTTTTTTTTTATTATGGGTAAAAATCAAAATTCTCACAATACATACAAACATTTGCAAAATGATATATAAATATATATGCGTATATGTGTATTTGCTTACAAAAATGTTATTTATATATATATATACATATATTTTAAGAGGTGCTTAGATTACCTAAAATATTACATGGAACCCACTGGGATTCCCATGTTGCCCACCTCCCACACCTCCCACCACATCCCACGGTTTTTATTAACTGATTATGGAAGTTGATACTTAACAAATCACATTCTTTAAATTTATATTGTGTTTTTACTGTGTTTATTTCTTCTTTGGACTTGTTTGTGTATGTGTACATGACAATTTCAGTAGTTGCAAAACTCCTCCCACATAGAAGAAAGAAAGTAAAAAGAAAATGTCTTGTGTGGCATGAACCATGTATGATACTGCTGTATTTCATATTACCTCACTTGTCCTTTATCAGATTTCTAAATTATATAACAATTTCTCATTTGTATAGATAAGGAAATGAGTTTTAAGGACATTAACTAATAAGTTCATGGTAAAGACTGCTCAGTTTATTTTAAAATTCTCAATGTTTCTAGCTTTTATTACCACTGTTGGAAACACTTCTATGGTGGAAGGCCCATATTTTCCTCCTTTCATCATGTATCACATCAATAATTTCATAGGAGTGATTGCTGGAAAATGTGCTTATTGAATTTTCTCTACTTAAACAGCTTTGAAAATTCTAAAACTAATTAAGCTGCTTTTCTATTAATCTAATTTTAAAAGTTTATTCTTTGTACTCAGTTCCTGAAAGACATAAACCAGTCTTTCTCAGTTTTGTTTACAGGAATAAGAATATCTCAAAGCAAAGCCAGACAGAATTGTGTAAATCTGTAACTTTTCTCAGAGATAAAAATCTTGATATTCTTGCATGGTTATCTGAGAAAGGAGCCATGAAAGCCTTACACCTGCAGAACTATAACTTAACTGTGGTTTATTAGCCATTGAAATCAAGGAAAAGTTGGATGTGCTTGAGACAACACAAGACTGACAATTGCACATACCCTCCTCACAGGACCCCTGACATCAGTTTTTTTGTTTTGTTTTTTTCCTTACTTTTTTTTCTTCTTAACTATCCCTTTTCTTTTTTCATTCCCTACTAAAAACTTTAGCTTACATTTTCACTTTTAACTGGTTTTGGGAAGATTATCCAGTTCCTGTTTGTGCACTCTCATTAAATCACCTTCTCAATAAAAGACGTGTTTGTCCTTTATAGCACTGGATCAAGATGGCCTGTCTATTGGAAATAACCATCCTTATGGTAACAGGAGTTTTGTTATTTTTTTTATGGTCAAAACTTGTTATTTGTTTTATTGACAATGTTTCTTCTCATCTGAATCTATTCAAGTTTCTTTTTACTTCTGCTAACCACAGTGATTAAAATATCATCTTCCCTTGGATTGAAGGATGGGATTTTAGGGTCTATTGAGGCATAAACAGCTATCATAATCTAGAAAATAAGCAAGCATTTTGACCTAAGAAATACACATTAGATAAAATGAAAGTATATTATTTCAAAAATGGTTTAAAATCAGAGAATTCTGAACCACATAATTATATTAACTGCAAGGTATAGTTTTATGTAAATATTAGATGAAAAGTTTAAATGCTTTGAATAAAGGTTAAGAATATTCTGTTTGTATATCATTGTTTTGGAAAGAGAAAAAGAAAGCTAAAATAAAACTAAACCTTATGTAATATGTGCATGATGCAAACAACACATCTTTCTTTAAAAATATAATTTCTAACAAATACTCAAACCTAACACCCCCCTTTTTATTTGACTGTAAACACAGTTCTCAGGTGTCTGGAACATAAATTGTTACTAACAATCATATATGAATAGTGAAATAAGTGAGAACTGAAAGGCTAAACACTTTAACATATATCATCATGTGCCCATCAAGGTGGGAATGAAATCTAACAGACTATCAGCCTCCTGTAATATACTTTTATGAAAAATTTTATATCAAGGAAACACTACTATTCCAATTAATCCTTACCCCCACATATTATAAAGTTTTACCAAGGAAAATTTGGATTTTAAATGAAGTCCATGTGTAGGTGTACCTGTTGCATATGATGTGTGCATTTATGTTAGTAATACATGAGATTTGCTTGTGTTTCTTGAGGAAGAGTCAGAGGAAAAACCCTTTCCATCAGTGAGAATGTTGTTCCTAATAATCCTGAAATGGATATACTATCACAGGATAAAGCCAAGCATCATATATTTACCTTCTTTGATCTTAATTTTGCTCATCTATTGTTTGAAATTGAATGCAAGGGAAAGCAAACATGCTAGAAATTGGTCATGCAATTTAATTTTCCTGCTAAGAACAGATATTGTTCTCAAACAACTATTTGATGATACTCTGATCCTAGTTCTGAATATTTTTGGTATTTGAATCAACAGAAAGAAGTAAATTGTTGTATCATAGTGTATGCAGCTTGAAATTTAATTAAGTCAAACAGTATTTTAGGGTTTGTGCAATATTGCAATTCTACCAGCAATGTATATGAGTTTTATTATCCTGGTATTTTCTGTTTTTTTTTTTTTTCTTTCTTTTTCTTTTCTTTATAAAAGAAGTGCTGCAGCCCTAACTCTGCTCGGCAGAAACCCACAGCTTTAGGAAGATAAAAACCCCTCATCCCTTTCTCCCTTCCTCCCTTTCTCCCTGGAATCCACATCTTTAGGAAGATAAGCACTGCCTGCCCACCTCTTTCAACTGGAATTTACGACTCTAAATAGATAATGACTCTTTTCTTCCCTAATAGTCCTCTGCTTTAGGAAGATAAGCTAAACTGGCACCTTCTGCTTTTGTAACCCCTGCCCCGCCTGCTTGCTTAGGAATTTGCCTGCATAAAGACCCTATATAAACTTATGAAAGCCAAGAATCAGAACTCAGAATTTGGAGACTTGACTCTCCTCTGGGCCCACACATAATAAAACTTTGTTCCTCCACCCCTCGAGTGCTGCTTGGGTTTTCTCATCATCTAAGTTTCATTTCTGATGCTACCATTTGTTCCCTGACCAGGAAACCCATCTGAGCAGGCCCATTGTGCCTCTAGCTTGGGGCTAATGGCCACGGACAATGGCATTCTCTGAGTTAATGAGGTAGGCACCACCCATCCTCTTAATAGAACCTCCTTTAGAGGCAGTCCCCATTGGCCACATCCTTACACCCCAGCCTGACTAGTGGGGGGGTGGACTGAACAGTGCCAAAAGACTCCAGAAAGGTAAAGCCCCAGGTGTAAAGTCCTCAGTCAGGAAGGGGAGAGTAATCACCCCCCGAAGTCTCAAATATCGTGATCCCAATATAGGGGAAACCCTGTGGGTGGGACTGCATATTCTCTGAGTGATTGTCTGTGTGAATGAGGATGAGAGAGTCTTGCTTCTGTTATTTCAGACTGTGACTCCACAGCCTGTGCTATGGAGCCTGTGTGGGCCCTAACCTGTTTTCCACGGCTATGTCATACAGCATAATGGCCCACCCCAAACTCTGCCCGGGCACCTTAGCTAAGACAAGCCAAACATCCCTCAAGAGATGCTGACTGGCAGGCATCTGAGTGGCCTTGAAAGAGGTGAACCTTCTTTTGTCTGTCTTGCACTACTGATGCAGAGTATGGGCTCATCACAGTAAAAACCTACTGTCTTAAACTGCATGCTTAAAATTTTCAAGAAGGGCTTTTCCGTAGATTATGGCATCTGGATGAACTCCGTCACTCTCCAAACCTTATGTGAAGTAGAATAGCCCATTTAATGTTGACTGGCCCTCAGAAGGGACCCTGGATATAACCAGGGTCCATGAAGTGTCACTGATTGTCATGGGAACTCCTGGCTACCCCAATCAGTTTCCCTACATCTACTTTTAGTTAGAAATAGCCCAGTCTCTGCCCCCTTGGTTTCAATTGCACATTGGAAAAAAGGGACAGAGCAGGGTTTTGGTTGCACAATGAATGGGGCCCTGGAAGCCAGTCATTCATCAGGGGTCCTCAGAAGAGGACCCACCCCCCTACCACCACCCCCATATGCTCTGGCCACTCTAGCCTCTCCTCCTAGAATGGGAATGCAGGCAGATCTCCCAGAAACACACCCACCTTCAGTCCCTCTGGGAACATTGACCACCTCTGAAGAAAGCCCCAGAACCCCTATAGCAAGGAGGCTCTGGTTGGCACAATGCGCATTACAGATGCCCCTCCGTGAGACACAGAGTCCAGCCCAGATTGGAGAGAATGGGCCTGTGTGACCTAGGAGGAATGTTTTGTACTACCAGCCCTTCACAACTACAGACCTCTTAAACTGGCAGCACCACACCCCCACCTACTCGGAAAGGCCCCAGGCCCTTATTGATCTCATGGAATCCATTTTCCAAATCCATCGTCCTACTTGGGATGATTGCCACCAACTCTTCCTGACTTTTTTAATATGGAGGAGAAACGATGGATTCTGATGAAAACCCGAAAGTGGCTGCAGGAGCAGGCCCTTACTGGCATTTTAAACCCAAAAGATTGGTCATGAGAGGCAGCACCAGAGGCACAACCAAACTGGGATATCAAAACTATCAGGGACAGGCTGCACTCCAGCAATATTTGGAAGCGCTCCTTTGAGAGGTCCAAGAGGGGCAAAAGGACCCACAAACATGAGAAGAATGGCTTTATTCACTCAAAAGCCTAAAGAATCTCTGGAAGATTCCTATGAGTGATGTTGTGTGGCCTTCAGAATCTACTCAGCTTTTGACCCAGAAGCTCCAGAGAACCAGAGAATGGTGAATGCTGCCTTTGTCATGCAGGCAGCATTGGACATTAAGAGAAAGCTCCAGAAATTGGAAGGGTTCATGAGAATGATCATCTCTCTACTCCTTGAGGTTGAAATAAAGTGTTCATCAGGCAGAATGAAATCACCAAACAGGAGGCCAAAATGTGAATGAAACATCAAGCTTCCCTGCTGGTAGCAGCCTTGGGAAATCCTGACCCCACCAGATGAGGAAGGTCACCTCGAAAAGGGGGATAAGCAGCAAGAGGGTGCCCCTGTCCAGAGAACAATGTACCTGCTGCAAAGAAAGTGGACATTGGAAAAATGAGTGCCCCCAAAAGTATCAGGCACATGAAGGGAGCATCACCAAAGAGAAATATCAACCTGAACCATAACCACCTGATCAGGCTGGTGGGATTCGACTCTGAATAGGAGCGACCGCATTCACTGGAACTTGGCCCCCATGAGCTCATGGTCAAAATACAGGCTGGGGGCCAACCAATGACTTTCATGGTAGATACTGGTGCTTAATATTGTGTGTTCACAACCTCCATAGTCCCCTTTAGTGGAAAAACCACTAACATCATAGGAGCAATGGGAAACCATTGAAGCCAACAGCCATTTTGCCAGTCAAGAACATGTCAGCTTGGCCATGAAGTGACTCATGAATTTCTGTACCTGCCTGAATGTCTGGTTGCGCTACTTGATAGGGACCTCTTAATTAAACTGGGATCCCAGATTACCTTCAAACCTGAGGGGCCAGCAAGCTTAAGCTTCGGGACCGGCCTTACTCTCCTCATCACCATACCCTGAAGTGAGGAATGTAGACTTCATATAGAAGAAAATTTGAGTCTGAATCCAGAAAAACTGTTGGAACTTTCCCCCCAGGTTTGGGCAGAAAGAAACCTGCCGGGAATGGCACGGAACCATGCACCCATCATCATCAACCTGAATTTTGGAATGGTCCCAGTCCAGCATAGGCAGTATCCGACTCCCCACGAAGTGCAATTAGGCATGGTCGAACACATAGACTGCCTGAAAAAAGAAGGAATTCTTATCAAGTGCCAGTCACCCTGAACACCCCATTATTACCAGTAAAGAAGCCAGATGGGACAGGATATCAACCAGTCCAAGATTTATTAGTCATCTATTATGCCAGTCTTACCTTACATCAGGTTGTTCCTAATCCATACACTTTGCTAGGAGAGGTGCCACCTGAAGCTGCTTGGTTCACTTGCTTGGACCTGAAAGATACCTTCTTCTGCCTGTGGCTGCCCCCCTCCCCCTCCGAGCCAGCTTCTGTTTGCCTTTGCATGGGAAGATCCCAGAGCCTGGCAGAAAACTCAGCTAACCTGGACTTGGCTCCTGCAAGGCTTCAAAAACTCCCCTACCCTTTTCAGGGAAGCTTTGGCAACAGATCTGGCACCTACCCCAGGAGGATTGCAGGTGTGCCCTCTTGCAATACATAGATGACCTCCTACTTGCCAGTGAGATGGAAGAGGACTGCTGGAGAGGGACCTAGACTCTCCTACAACTTCTAACACAGATGGGTACAAAGTGTCTTGGAGAAAATCCCAGATCTCTAAACAGCAGGTCAAGTACCTGGGGTTCAGCTTCACACAAAGGCACCAGATGACAAGAATGAAAGAAAGTGATCTGCACCATACCTACGCCCACCACAAAAAGAAATTTTCTTGAGTTCCTCAGGGCTGCAGGGTACTGCTGCATCTGGATTCCCAGGTATGCAGCCATGGCCAAGCCCCTTTAGGAAGTTCTGACAAGCCCAGAAAATGAGTCCCTTGCCATGGGAGAAGCCCAAGAGGGGGCTTTTCAAAACATCTAAAGACAATTTGGCCAAACCCCTGCCTTGGGACTCCTGGATGTAACTTGAAACTTTAACTTGTTTGGGCATGAAAAGAACAAAGTTTAATTGGGGGTCCTCACACAAACAGTCAGTCCCTGGCAAAGACCCATCACTTACCTCTCCAAACAGCTGGACCCATGGCTGCAGGGTGGCTGCCCTACCTGAAAGACCTGGCAGCAACTGTAACCCTCATCAAAGAAGCCAACAAATTAACCCTCAGACAGGTTATTCATGTTATGGTGGCACACACAGTCACTGCCCTAATGAACTCACATGGGCACCGGTGGATATCTAATCCCTGGCTTGCACATTACCAAGGTTTACTCTGTGAAAACCCCAGAGTGACAATAGAAACAGTGCGTAGTCTAAACCTTGCCACTTTTTTTCCAGACAAGGAAGGGGTTCCTGAGCATGATTGTGTTGAAATGACTGAGGAAGTTTATGCCAGTTTCCCCAACCCAAGACAAACCACTCCCTTCCCCAGATCAGACACTATTTACAGGTGGGAACAGTCTTATTAAAAATGGGGAAAAGCTTGCTGGATATGCAGTCACCACTACTGAACTGGTGGTGGAAGCAGCATCTCTACCCTGAGGATGGTCTGTTCAATGAACAGAACTCTGGGCACTGGTCTGAGCCCTGCAGCTAGCCCCTGGACAAGTGGTAAACATTTACATTGACTCTAAATATGCATTCACTATTGTTCATATCCATGGAGCAATTTATAAAGAAAGACGTCTCCTAACTGCAGGGGGAAAGGAAATAAAAAACAAAGAAGAAATCCTCCAACTATTATAACCAATCTGGAAACCAGACAAAGTTGCCATCATCCACTGCTGGGGACATCAGAAATGAATGGCTATGCTCATTCAAGGAAACTGGTTGGCTGACAAAGCAGCTCGGAAAGCAGCTGAAGGAACCCATGGAATACGAGTCCCAGAATCAACACCACAGCTATCCCTCTTAGGACAGGAAAGTAATCAACTAAGCTATACCTGGGAAGAACAGGAATGGACCAAGAGAGAAGGGGGAAGCCAAACCCCTGAGCAAACTTGGCTGCTCCCGGATAACTGGATTTTTATCCTGAAAGTAACCACTCATGCCCTCATCCAGCAGTACCACCAACTCACCCACCTAGGGAAAACTGCACTAGAAGCCTTGCTAAGGAGATGCTACTACCTAGCTCGACTAGCTTCTCTCTGTGCCACCATCAGCAGCCAGTGTCAAGTTTGTGCCAAAAACAACCCTCTGCAGGGTCTCCATGCTCTGGCAGGCATACAGCACATGGGGACAACCCCTTTGAAGATCTCACAGTAGAATTCACAGCAGTGAAACCAAGTCGGGGGTACAAATATCTATTAATGATGATATACACCTTTTCAGGCTGGGTCGAAGCTTTCCCCACTCGCACTGAAAAAGTAAGAGAAGTGACTAAGGCTTTACTTAGAGAAATCATTCCCCAACATGGGCTGCCACTGTGTATTGGAAGTGACAATGGCCTGGCCTTCATGGCTGCCACAGTCCAAGAGCTGGTGAAAATGCTAGGAATCAAGTGGAAACTCCATACCACTTACAGGGCCCAGAGCTCAGGGAAAGTTGAACGCATGAATCGAACCCTTGAAAACACCCTAGACAAATTCAACCAAGAAACTGGTCTCCTCTGGGTAGACTTACTTCCCTTAACCCTGCTCTAAGTTAGGTGCACCCCAGGACTCACAGGCTATTCACCCATTGAAATTCTATTTGGATGGCCACCCACAATTATCCAGGCCTTCAAAGGAAATCTCAAACTTCTGGAGGAGGCTAGCCAGGATTCCATTCTCCATCAGCTGGGGAAAACCCTAGCCCAAATACAAAAAGCTGTCTTGCCCCAGAAACTCATCCCCCTGGGATACCCAGTGCACACCAGCCAGGAGACCTAGTCTGGGTTAAAGACTGGAAAAAAGAACCCCTTCAGCTTCTTGGACAGGTCAACATACTGTGATCCTTGTAACTCCTACTACTCTTAAAGTTGCAAGCATCTTCCCTTGGATCCATCATTCCAAGGTCAAGAAGGCACACCTCAATAAAGAACAGGACAGGTGGACACCCCAACCTGTACCCGGCCGCCCCTTGAGAGTGCAAGTCTCCTGGGATCCCTGAACACCGACCTCATCAAACTCCTGCTGAATGGACCCCTGCTTCTAGTGGATTCTGTGCTCATATAGCCTACTCACCCTGGTATTTGGAGTTGGACTTGCTGTTGTGGCTCCCCCAGACTGGACTATAGCAAATAGAGCTCTAATTGCAATAGTTTATTGGTGTATAATAGGATGTTTCTGTATCTTGATTTGCTTATCCTTTTCTTCCTTGACCCCTCCCTAGGAGCCAATACTCACCCCAAAAGTCAATGGCAGCTGCAAGTCAGTCAAAGCTGGGGCAAGCAATCCATGCTGAATGCTTCAGTTCTGTTCTTGGCAGGTGCACCTGCAGCCTCTGTAATATTCAACACTTGCAGGGCAATCCAAGATGACACTCCTTACACCTTGCTAGTTGCTCTGTACACCCATGCCCCCATACCTGCCCCCAGGAGAGGGTGTAGGGGGCCACAACTATGGGAGATATGAAAAATACCTCTGCCAAGACCCCCACAAGAGTGGTGAATTCTGCCAATCTTGGAGCTTGCTGGTAGGTGCCACCATTCCCTGGAAGGGGGTCCCACTGACTTCTCCATATCTCCAACAGAAAATCAATAATTGATAAAAGAGCATTTTATTCTTCCACTGAAAATTTGTTTCTTCACATAAGAATTCCTAATGTTGCTACATATATATCTGTTATATTATTAAGTATTTTCAGTCAGGGTCTTACAGCAAGAATGGGTAGAGTCAAATGCCATGCTATTTTGAGTATACAATAAAACATTATTTTCAATAGATGTGGACAGCTGAAAGTAAATCACAAAGAATGTGGGAGCTAGTAAGAATGGAGGTCTGACATCTATAGTGGGTACCCAGGTGGGTTGATGTTGGATGAAAATAGGTGATGAGATAAGGGCTAAAATTAACTCAACTCTGCTCTCTTTTGTTTCAACTGACATTCTACTTCTGCCCACACCAGGAAAAAGAAAAAGGCAAAAAAGGGAAACAAGCCAAAAGAAAAAAAAAGAAAAAAAAGAGAGAGACATATTGATTATGTGTTTTTGTGTTCTCCAAATTCTAACCCTTACCCTAAGATTAGCTGACACCTTGTAACAGAAAATGATTCTTAGGAACATCAAACATAAAATGAATAAAATAAGTAAAATGCTTAAAATTTGTATGGCCACTATAATATGATGGGCTTTATTTCTGTAGGCAGAACTACATATTCATTGACTGCTATATATAAAGAGGGCTTATAGAAGAGAGAGTCTTTGAATTGTATGTAGAAAGTTCAATTAGAAATTTTCTCCAAAAATCCTGCATATTTTACATGTGTGCACAAACACATGTATTAGAGAGCGAAAGAGAGAAAGAGACACACACACACACAGAGGTTGGATTTAAGTATAGTACAGGGAGTTTTTAAGGATTTTAAACTACCATGAGGGAAATGATTTAAGGAGGATTCCAAGGGTTTCATGGTAAGGGTGCCTTTTTGGAGGAGCCCTAGTAAGATCTCTATGGGCACTGCTGTCAATAATCTTTTCCTAGGTGGTGTTTTACCAAATATGTTCAATCATTCTAAGCACAGCTGGAATGCTTACAGGTGTTAAGAGATGCTGAGGCTCACATTATTATAAGGGAACTATTCTAAATCAAGAATTTGGTTTCTACAGTTGAAGTCTCCATGTTTTCTATAGTTTTGTTCTATAGTTTTAATGTAAAGTTATCTCTTGATCACTTCATGGTCTTTAACACATCAGATTCTTCAGCATACACAAGAGAACATGATGGTTTAAGCTATATTTTGAACATAGAATAAGTTTTTTTCTTGAACACACACAAACACACAGGCAAACTACTTAACTGAAAAATTTACTGATGACCACTTTCTTATATAACAGCTTGTTCTTAACCCAAACATTTAGGGAGACAGCCTGTGGTCTTGAATTCAGTTAGAAGTATAAGCCTTTTTATACCATATTTTTCACATAGACTATTTCTTTCCTTTTGGCAGAAAATAAATATACCCAGAGTAATTGGTTCCACTTGTCAGTTGAATGGAAATCTCAGAATGAGTGTGCCTAGGCTTAGCAGGTTAGAAATTACTAGGACATCTAAGACCAAATGCTTGTCTTCACCATCCTTAGATTAGGGGTCTGTACACTAAAACATATCATACTCTCTCTGTAAAAAATAACAATCCATTGAAAGTTACATTATTTAGAAAGCCATATTGATGAAGTGGACATATATTTTCAATTTACGATCTCTCTCCTCCCAGGTAAACTACAACTGAATGTCTAAACTCATGGAAATGTGTCTTTAATTAAGCAGGTCATTCTTTCATTTCATTAGGTCCTTCAACTTGGCAACAGAAAACAATTTGCTCTCTAAACTGTTTCTAACAGCAGCTTCAAAAAATGTGCTTTTGCAATAGTTAAGAGAAAGGTGAAGCTTTCATATAATAATATTCTGTGTTCTTACATTAAGATACCCAACCACTGCTGCTTCAATTTCCCTATTTCCAGACTATCTAATTCTTGAACCTCAAACAAATATGCTAAAATTCACTGAAATTATTAGTAACTAATTCAGATTAATTTTCCTACATGATTAATAGCCCTTATTTGTTAAATTTTAAAGAAAAATGATGAGTTTCACTGGTAGAATGGAAATTTAATATGAGATTGGGATTGTACAGATAGATTATATATAGCATAGAAGACGTGAGGGAATTGCATAAATATATCAAGTGAGTTGGTGGCAAATATGAGTAAACACTGTTTTTCTTTACAAACATGGAAAAGAGTTTGAATCTATTTGGCACGTGTAAATATATAAAATTTCAGTGAAGAGCAAGGAAGCTGGCATCAAGTACAGGTTCATTACTTAGATATGCTACTTTATATCTTAAAGATTTGGTATTATTAACTGAACCCTTCTTGCCTTTATTTCCCTGTATGTAAAATGTGTATAAGAATAACGTTTTCTTACTCACAGGTTTGTTGCGAGAGTTATATTAATGCAAAGTATTTGTAAAAGGGCAGGAGTAAAATATGCACTCATTAAATTTGATTGGATATGATAATGCCATAATCTACAAAGCATTGAAAAGATATATCCTGTAGAAAAACTATTATGACTTGTTCTATGTTTCCATCTATAAATATCTCCCATGTTTGAAAAATACTATTTAAACTTTATTATTAATTTCGGTATTATTTCAGATGAATTAAGTTTCTTTTCTGTACTCTGAACTCATCTCATCCTCATGGAAAATAAGAATGGGTTCACTGAATTTGTCTTCTTGGGGCTATAAAAGAATAAGCAAATAGAGTTTCTGTTTTGTTTCTTGCCCCTGCTCTGTTATTTGGCAGTCTTAATTGGGAATGTCATCATCCATGATCTTACAATCACTGCAGCCATCTAATTGAACAACTAATGTACTACTTTTTCTGCAATTTCTATCTTCTGGACCTCTCCTTCAGTTCCATTGTGGTTCCCTGGTTAATCAGAGACTTAGCTTCAGAGAGAAAAATAATTTCCTGTGATAACTGTATAAACCAGCTCTTGACCTTCCACTTCTGGCAGGTGTGGAAATATTCATCTCGGTGTCCATGGCTTTTGACCGCTGTTACCTTTGTCAAGCCCTTTCACTATGTGGTCTTCATGAATAGGCAGAGATGTAACATGTTGATCATCATGGTCTGGTGTGTGGGTTTTTGGTCCTCAATTTACATTTCTGTAGCCTGTATCAGATCACTACATGTGGGATGTGAAACCTCTTTTGAAACAAGTCTGCAGAGATATTCATGTTGTTGGTATTTTAGTTATCTCCAATTTGAGGATGTCAAGGGTTTTCATTTTTCCTATCCTGGTGGCTTATTACATATTCATTCTGTACAATCTTAGGACACACTCCTCTACAGTGTGATGAAAAGCTCTGTCAAACTGTAGCTCTCACATAATGCTTGTAGTTTTATTTGGTATGCTCTATAGCTATACCTATGTTCTACCAGCTGAGAATGAGAACAAGGACAAGGAAATCTCTGGGTTTTACACTGTGATTGACCCCATGTTAAATTCTCTCATCTATTCCTTGAGAAATGTGGAGATGGAAATTGCCATGTGGAAGAAATAGTCTTGTATGACATTTTTATAATTAAAGTAAATAATATGATATTCATTACACTTCCAATTTTGTGTCCTCAGTGTAGTTATCATTGTAGTTATGGAGAAATCATTTAAGCTTTCTTTGGGATTGTACTAAATGCTCTCTGAACTTACAGGAGCCAAATAAT
>JAKSZT010037083.1:1105145-1116061 GCA_026826555.1 Tolypeutes matacus
AGGTTGGTGGGCCACACTATGGGAGATGTTTGTGTTGGATGTGGTGGGAGGTGTGGGAGGTGGGCAGCATGGGAATCCCAGTGGGTTCCGTGTAATATTTTGGGTAATCTAAGCACCTCTTAAAATATATGTATATATATATATATATATAAAATAAAGGGTATATGAAATGGTAAAAAATAAAAAAAAAATAAAAAAAAAATATGTCCTGCTAGTTCCAGGTGTCACTATTTGGATTTGAAAACACCAGAAATATCATCCTAAAGCGCTTAATTTTGTCTCTCCTCTGTCCAAACCTTTATATGACAACTATCTTTCTTGGAATAAAATCCAACCTTTCAACAGGTTAATCAGAAATCTTCCCAAATTGACCTAAGACTAACTAGCTGCACTTAGAATTCACTATATTGAAAGAAATTATCTATTAAACTATGAAAATAGTTTTTGCAATCAAGAATACAGGCAAACCCTGATTATCAATTTTTATCTCTTCTTCTTGGCAATTTTTAAATTTTTGACTGGCCTCTGTTTCTAAAAAATCTATGAAAATGAGGCAATGTTATGTTTTATAAAGAATTTGTAAGACTCCATGGGCTAGGATATGATATTTTAGCTTGATATGTGACACAATCAAAACCATAATCTTTCACAGTTCCATATTATCCCATTTGTTATAATACGTCTTTCCCTAAATTTGTAGGTCCATGCCATGTATATAATTCAAACTTCTTCATGTATTTTGTTGTACTGGAAGATTTTTAAGACCTAGAAATGGGAAATAATTATTACCTTTTCTCTCCCCAATCCTTATACTTGAGTTAAATGTAATTTTCTATTCCTCAAGAGTACTGGGAATAAAATCTTCTGCTTATAACAAAGGAAATTGCTTTGAAGGGTTAGTTATTCACGGTTCTGTTTGCTTTAGTTTAATATAGTATTGTTTCCACAAGTATTTGGATTTTTTATCAACAAAAACTATCCAAGGATATGTGTAATTGTATATTTGTGTGTGTTCATGGTATGGGAAGGTTTGGGTTTCTTGAGGAGTGGTCTGGGGTACAAAATCCCATCAGGCAGAATGTTATGCTACATAACCATGAAGTCTTTTATTATCATTTCTTTTAGTGGGCCAGAAAAGTTATGGGCAGTGAATATGAGGAAAATATGTATTAAGCCCACACCCAAAATCAATAGATCTAATATTAAAGATCTATTTGCTAGTTGTTCTTTCTAATGGGCATTTTACATCCCTTAGCCAAATTATTGATGACTGCAAGAACATGTGAATTGAATGCATAGACTAATTTGATCAATTGTTTTGCTAAACACAAGAGTATAAGCACAGGCTAATAAAGAAATATTTTGGGTAGGAAATATGTAATTTTAAAAATTCTACCCATTGGTATATGATTTATTAGACTTAAAATTTGGCAAGCCTACTAAATTTTATTAAATGAATACCTTAACCCAGTAGATAAACACTCATATTATAGAGGCATATAATTTAATCCCAAGGTAGTGAGAAATCACCAAGCTTGAAGAAGATTAGAAGTATTTGGTGGAGCATAATGGAAAGTTTAGAGTCCAAATTAAGTTGCATATGATACAGTTCTATACAAATTCCTGCCTCTGCCACATCATGCACTTTTTAACCATCACAGTTTTCTTCATACCTATATCTCCCTTCAGAATTATATCTGCTTCTGTTGAGATGTAATATATGTATTATGTGTATACTTTTACACTATTCTAATATTCTCCTAAAGATCTATATTCTAGATATTTCAAAGTCACTTTAATTTCAATAATCCTTTCTTCATCCCAACATAAACCATCAACATTCTCTGGACAATTTGATTTTATTGAATATCTCCTGAACTAACTTTTTCTCATGAAAATGTTACAAAGAGTTTTATTTTATTTGTGTTCTGATGTTTAATTTAAAATGAGTCATCAACTGAGTTGGTTCCAGCTTAAGGGAAAGTGAGATAGTGTCTGTATTCCTAATCCTCTTTATTAAAGGAATTTGTAATGTATCAGATGAGTATGCAGGGTCCTTATGCCAGGCTCATAATCCAGTCCAGTTTATATATTATCATCTGAATGATTAGAGTATGTTCACATACATAGAATGTATGATAGGCAAGTTATATTCTAGGAACCCAGAGCCCAAGTTCTCTAATCAGATTAAACTCTTTATGATAGTCTAGCTGTTTTATCTTGCACATAAACCATATTAAGTTCCTAGATCAATACTTGGCATGGCATAAAATAAGTGTTCTATATTTTGTTGTGCAGTTACTTTTCCTGGTGATTAGTCTAATGTGTCAGCCTGGCCGGGTAATGGTGCCTAGTTGTTTGGTCAAGGAAACATTGGGCTAATTGTAATAAAAGGGCATTTCATGGATTTAATCATCAGAGAGTTGATTACATAGATGGCTGGTTAATTTTACAATCAACTAAGGAGATTGTCATCAGCAATGAGTGACATCTCATCCAATTAGATGAAATCCTTGAAAGGGGACGTGCTTTAAGCACTCAGAGAAAGAAAGAATTCTGATCTCTATTTCAGACACCAGTATCTCCTGAGTACTCATCAAGTACCTTCATCAGAACCCCTGGTTTGCAGCCTGGCTGGCAGAATTTGGACTTGTGTAACCCCATGTTCATGTGAAAAATTTTATAAAAGCTCATATTATTTACAGAGAGCTCCTGTCAGTTTTGTTTCTTTAGAGATCGCGGACTAATACAGCTTGGTACCAGGAGTGGTTTTTGATAAACGGAATCTTAAAAATGGGATTTCTGAATTGGTCTGGGATTTTTGCAATTGGAACTATATGCTGATTAGATTCAAGGGCACTAATGACTCCCATTCCAATAATCAAGAGGCCAATGGGAGTTTATGGCATGAGTTGGCGATAGAGATGCACAAAATATCACCACTGAATATGGCCACTTTAATGCTTATAAGAGGCAAGGATATTGGTGAGAATGTTTTTAATACCTTAACATAGTTTTATGGAGTTGAATAATACAGTGATGTTGGCTGGCTGTTCCTAAATATGCAGGATACAGTTAAAAAAAGAAAGGAATGAGCTGAAAGGTTATAATTTACTTCTTTTTAATTTATTTTTATTTGTTTTAAAGGATACTTAGATTACATTAATTTTTAAACAAAAAAAAATAGAGATTCCCATATGCCCCACACCCCACACCTTTCATACTCTCCCACATAAACATCCTTCATTAATGTGGTACATTCATTGCAGTTGATAAACACATCCTGGGGCTTTGCCATTCAGCAGGGACCATAGTTCACATTATAGCTTACACTCATTCACACACAGTTCTACATGTTATGTGATGATATATTTGTCATTGCAACATCACTCAGGGTGATTCTCAAGTGCCGAAAAAGCCCCTGTGTTACAACTGTTTTTCCCTTTCCCTGCCCTCAGAGCTTCCAATGTCCACTGGCTCCACATCAATGTTGTAATTTCTTCCATTGCTGGAATCAAAATATGTCTATAGTAGAATACCAGTAAGTCCAATCAAATACATAGCTCTTCCCCCAATCCTGAGGATTCTGTAATGGTGACATCCATTCAACTTTCAATTGAAGGGGGCTTATATACCATGGGGAAATGGATGGGACTACCCTGCCTGCAAGTGCAGACTCTCTTCATTCCCTGGGATGGCTGTTCTTCATCATCAAGTCCCCACCAGATGTCCTGGGTGAGTCAAATGAGCTATGGCCCACTGAGTTTCCCAGGCCCAGCTGGCACATGGACAGCTCAAAGACTTGAGTCTCTGGAAATATACCTATAAACTCCAGCACCACATATAGGTTTAAATAGAAGGAACAAATGAGCCATGTGCAGGGAAGACATAACTGAGTCCAACTTTGTCACTCTCAGGAGCATAAACAACAAAGGAAGGCAAACTGGCAAGGCATGAAACTCTGCAGCTATCTGCCTTGATCATAGGATCTGAGTGACTCCAGAGCCCTCAGGAGTCCTGCTTTTTTGTATAGTATACATTTTGGAAGTCTATGAGATCCTGCTAAGATGTGCATAAGACTTACCTCTGGGATGACCTCCCGAATTGCTTTGAAATCTCTTAGCTATATAAACTCATATGTCTTTACAGTTTCCCTCTTTTATTTGAGATCTTTTTGCAGTTGCATTGCTAGTTGGTGCTTGGTAGCGATCTCTCAGTGCCAGGGAGTTTCATCTCTGGGAGTCATGTCCCATGCTGGGGTGAAGGTAATGCATTCATATGCTGAGTTTGGCTAAGAGAGAGGCCACATTTGAGCAACAAGGAGGCTCTCAGGAGGCAACCCTAAGGCAACCCATAACAATAGGCTAAGTTTTAATAACAATAGCAAAGGCTCATAAGCCTTGTCATAAATATCAAGGACCCATCAGTGGATTATACTCCTTCACCTGTCACTACCTCTTCACTTGGGGGACTTTCTCCCTTAGAAAATGTGGCAGAGCTCTCCAGGGTGGTTATTCAGTATTCTCTAAGTTAATGTGTGAGTCTCCAATCACTGTGACAATGACCCATGAACATTTGAACATTTTTACATACCTTATGTATGTTTAGGTGAACTTCTTCCCATGCATGCCCCAACACTGACACCCCACACCAATGATTCTCACCTACCCAAATTGTAATCTAGTGTGATCCAAAGCTTCTTCAAAAATGAAGCCATTACAATAGCCACATTGATAGGAAAATGAAACAATAATAAGTTTAAATATAAGAAATAATATACGTAATTTTTTTAAAAAAACTAAAAATAAAGTAAAATTTAAAGATTGCAATATTTAAAAAATGAAAAATATATTTAAATATTGATAAACAAAATGTGGTACATACATACAATGGAATATTCCTCAGCTGTAAAAAGGAATAAAGTGCTAACACACGGGATAACATGGATGAATCTTGAAGACCTTATGTTGACTGAAGCAAGCCAGGCATTGAAGGATGAACAGTACATGACCTCACTGATATGAATTAAGGAAATTGAGCAGTCTCTGAGAAATATTGTCTATAAGATAGGTTTACAAGAAAGAGAAAGAGAAGAGGAAGTTGTGAGCCATCACCCATATGGACAAAATCTATGGTAAAATGATAGGGTGTAGTTGCATATTGAAGGGATAGGACAGGTGGGTAGTGATATTATTGGGTTTGGTGATGCAGGTTGACAGGTGGATAGATTGAGAAGGGTGGGTTAGAATCCCAGGATAATCTGGGGAGAGATGAGAGAGAGACC
This sequence comes from Tolypeutes matacus, assembly GCA_026826555.1. Lineage (NCBI taxonomy): Eukaryota > Metazoa > Chordata > Mammalia > Cingulata > Chlamyphoridae > Tolypeutes > Tolypeutes matacus. The sequence continues at coordinate 1,110,430 of JAKSZT010037083.1, forward strand.
AGGTGAACACTTGGGATTTGTGGGTATGAGGTGGAAAATACAGAAGTGGGAATGTTCTTATGGCAATATGACAAGGAAGTGTCACTGGTTTAGGGTGTTGGTTGGGGGGACATTTGGGACAGGACACATCTGGAGCAGGCTTCTAGGGAGTGTGTGAGTGTTCATCTTGTCATAAATGTGTTGTATCAGTGGGTGGAGACCCACACAATGAGCAGGAAGGAGATGGATTCCCATCTTTGGGAGCACCGATTCGCTCAGAAATAGACAGGTAGAAGTCTCTCAAGAACAAGGGCGGTTCTTAATAGTGGAGGACCAACCAGTGTTTCAAGACCTCTTGTTGCAAGTAAATATGAATCTTGTCATCCAGTGAGTCAAGCCATGGGGTCATTGTGGACCCTGGGGGGATGGGGAGGGAGGAACAGAATAGGTCAAACAGGGGGTATTAAGTGATCAGTGGAAATGTTTTTCATTACCTTACAGTGATGGACACAGGACATGGTAAATATCATCAGAATTTATAAAAGTGTATGGTCTAAAATATAAACCATACTGTAAGCCATTGACAATATTTAGTAGCTATGTTTCACTATCTATATATCAGTTATAACAATGCTACCATCCACATACAAAAAGGTTTTAATATGGGGTGAGGAAAGGGGGAGGAGTTTGGGTATATGAGAGTCTCTTGTATTCTGTGTGTGACTTTGTTGTGACCTAAAAATTCTTTGAAAATTAAATGAAATATAGTGAGACACTGGGAAGTTAAAGGGGGAAGGTGCCATGGTACAGACTGGGCAAAAGATGTTGCAGTGATAAAAGGCAAAATGTCAAAAATATTTTTTTCCCCATTTTTAGAATAACCCAATACTTTAATTTAATTTTATTTTTAGTTTTTTCTTAAGTTTTCATGTATATATCTCTTACATTTAAACTTATCATTATTATTTCATTTTCCTATTAATTGTATTTGGTTATTGTATTGGCTTCATCTTTAAAGAAGCTTTGGATCACAGAAGGGTTACAACTGGGGCAGGAGAGGATCTTTGGTGGGGGGTGTCAGGAGTAAGGAGTGCAAGGGAAAAGGTTCACCTGAACATACATAAAAGGTATATAAAATTGTTCAAATGCTCATGGCGCATGGTCACTTGAGTGAGTGGAGAATCACTCAATAATGAGAGAATGCTGAATTCCCATCCTGAAGAGGTCTGCCACATTCTCCAAGGGAGCAGAAACATTCCCCCAAGTGCAGGGGCAGTGTCTGGCAAAGGAGGGTGATCCACTGATGGGCTTTTGTTATTGATGACTAGCCTTAAGAGTCTTTACTCTTGAAATTGAAACTTAGCCTATTGTTATGGGGTGCCTAAGGGTTGCCTCCTGAGAGCCTCCTTGTTGCTCAAATGTGGCCTCTTTCTAAGCCAAACTCAGCATATGAATGCATTACCTTACTCCCAGCATGGGACATGACTCCAGGGGATGAGCCTCCCTGGCAATGATGGATTACTACCAAGTGCCAACCGGCAAGATGACTGGATAAAGACCTCAAATAAAAGGGGGAAGAGTTAAAGACAAATGAGTTCATATGGCTAAGAGACTTCAAAGTGAGTCGGGAGGTCATCCCAGAGGTAACTCTTATGCACATCTCAGTAGCTCCTCATAGGTTTCCAATGTGGATATCTCCCCAAATAGAGGGGCTCCTGGGGGCTCTGGAGACACCCAGGTACTATATCAGGGCAGAAATCCCCAGAGTTTGGTGCCTTATCAGTAGACCCTACTTTGGAATCTGTGCTCTTGAGATTGACAGAGTTGAATTCAAATATGTCTTCCCTGGGCATGGTCCATCTGTCCCTTCTATTCAAACCTATATTTGGTGCTGGAGTTTGTAGGTGTACTTCCAGAAACTGGAGTCTTTGGGCTGTCTATGTGTCAGCTGGACCCAGAATCTTGGTGGAGCTGCAACTCCTACTCTACAGCTCAATGTACTCATTCAAGACACATGGTGGGGAGATGATGATGGACAATGGCCATCCCAGGCAATGGAGAGTGTCTGCAGGTGCAGGCAGGATAATCACATCCATCTTATCTATAGAATATAAGTCCCCTCTCACTTGGAGGGTAGAGTGCACCTCACCATCCCAGACTCCTCAGTTTTGGGAGAAGAACTATGGACTACAGTGGACTTATTGGTATTCTGTTACAGACATATTCTTGTTCAGGCAATGGAAGAAATTACAACATTAATGTGGAGCCAGTGGCTACTGGAGGCTCTTGGGGCAGGGAGAGGGAAAAGTAGTTGTAATACAGGGGCTTTTTTGGGACTTGGGAATTACCCTGAGTGATATTGCAATGACAGATAGGGGCCATTTTATATCATCATATAACATGCAGAACTGTGTGGGAGAGGTTGTGGTCTACAATTGAACTATGGTCCATGATTAGTGGCAAAGCCCCAGGATGTGTATGTCTATTGCAGGTGATGTGCCAGACTAATGAAGGATGTTTATGTGGGAGGTTGTGGGAGGTGTAGGAGGTTGGGCATGTGGGAATCCCTATAATTTTTGTGTAACATTTATGTGATCTAAGTATCTTTAAAACAATTAAAAATTATTTAAAAAATAAATAAATAATATTTTTTTTGACATTTTGCATTTCATCACCACAATATCTGGTGTCCTGTCTATATAGTGGTGCTTTCCCACCACACATTCCCCAGTGTCTCACTATTTTTTATTTTGTTTTCAAAGAAGTTTTAGGTCACAGCAAAGTCACACACAGAATAAAGGTGACTCTCATATACCCAACATCCTCCCCCTTTCCTCCCTCCCATATTAATACCTTTTAATATGTGGATGGTACCTTTATTTTAACTGATATACAAATAGTGAAACATAGCTACTAAACATGGTCAATGGTTTACATTATGGTTTACATTTTAGACGGTGCACTTTTATAAATTTTGATGATATTTTCCATGTCCTCAGTCCATCATTGTAAGATGATTTAGAACACTTCTACTGCCCACTAAAATACCCCTTCTTTGATGTATTCTATTCCTCCATTCCTCTCCCCTCATGGCCCACGGCAACCTACTAGCTTCACTCCTTGGATAACAACATTCATAGTTACATGCAATAACACTGAGTTCTTGACACACTAGTTTGTCCAGGCCTATTAGAACTACCGATGCTCTTGAGAGACTCCCATCTGTCTATTTCTTTACAAATCAGTCCTCCTGAGGATGGAAGTCCAACACCTTCCCACTCATTATGTGTGTCTCCACTCACTGATACAACTCATTATGACAGAATGGTCACTCACACACTCCCTAGAAGCCTGCTCCAGGTGTGCCTTGTCCCGAATTCCCCCAAATCCAACAACCTAAACCATGAACTTTCCTTGTCATATTGCCATAAGAGCATTCTCAACACTGTACTTTCAACCACGTTCCTGCAAATCCCCAGTGTTCACCTTGTCAGTCTACCAACCCTCCTCCCAGTACCCTGGACCTTCCAATCCACCCTCCCAAATCTACTCACCTTTCAACCCTGCACCACCCAACCCAATAATATCATTGCATTCCTGTCCTATCCCTTCAATACACAGTGACACACTTTCACCTTAATATATATTATGTCCATATGGGTGTTGGCTCACAACCTTCTTCTCCATGTCTATTTCTTGTAGACCTATCTTCCAGACAATAGCTCCCTGAGTCTTCTCAATTTGCTTAATTCATATCAGTGAGGTCATGTACTGTTATTCTTCAATGCCTGGCATGCTTCACTGAATATGAGGTCCTCAAGATTCATACCTGTTATCCCGTGTGTTAGCACTGTATTCTTTCTTACAGCTGAATAATGTTCCATTGTATGTGTATGGACCACATTTTGTTTATCCATTCATCTTTTGATGGACACTTGGGTTGATTCCAACTTTTGGCACTAGTGAATAATGCAGCTTTGAACATTGATGTGAATATATCTGTTTATGTCTTTCCTTTCAATTCTTCTGGGTATGTATCCAGCAGTGGAACTGCTGGAAAATATGGAAGTTCTATATATAGTTTTTTGAGGAACCAGCAAACTGACCTCCACCATGGCTGGACCATTCTACATAACCACCAGCAGTGAATGAGTCTTATTATTCCTCCATATCATCTCCAACACTTATAGTGTGCTGGTTTTTTTCTGAAAAAAGATTTTTTTTTTATTATGGGTAAAAATCAAAATTCTCACAATACATACAAACATTTGCAAAATGATATATAAATATATATGCATATATGTGTATTTGCTTACAAAAATGTTATATATATATATACATATTTTTAAGAGGCGCTTAGATTACCCAAAATATTACACGGAACCCACTGGGATTCCCATGTTGCCCACCTCTCACACCTCCCACCACATCCCACACAAACATCTCCCACAGTGTGGCCCACCACCCTCAATGAACTTACACATCCTGGAGCCTTGCCACCAACCATAGACCACAGTTCACACTGTAGACCACACTCTCTCCCACTCAGTTCTGAGTGGTGTCTGCTGATTTAAAATGGCCTACATCCGTTGCCACAACAGTACTCAGGACAACCTCCAACTCCCAAAGAAGCCCCTGTATTTCAACTGCTCATCCCCTCCCTACCCCAAAAGTGTCAAGTGGCCACTGGCTCCACCTCATTGTTATAATTTCTTGCATTGCTAGAAACACCATATGTGAACAAGAGAATACCATCAAGTCCTCTCTAGTCCATAGTTCTTCCCCCAATCCAAAAGATACTTAGATTACACAAATGTTACACAAAAATTATAAGGATTCCCATATGCCCTATCTCCCACCCCTCCCACAACCACCCACATATACATCCTTCACTAGAGTGGCACATCGCCTGTAATAGATATACACAGCTTGAGGCCTTGCCACTAAGCATGGACCATAGTTCACACTGTAGAACACACTCTCTCCCACACAGTTCTGCATGTTATATGATGATATAAAATAGCATATATCTGTCACTGCAATGCCACCCAGGATATTTCCCAAGTCCTGAAAAATTCCCTGTAGTACAACTGCTTTTCCCTCTCCCTGCCCCCAAAGCATCCTGTGGCCACTGGCTCCACATCAATGCTGCAATTACCTCCATTGCGTGAATCACAATATGTCTATAACAGAATACCAGCAAGTCCACTCAAGTCCACAGCTCTTTCCCCAATCCTGAGGAGTCTGAGTTGGTGATGTCCACTCCACCTCCAAGTGAGAGAGGGCTTATATTTCATAAACCCCCAAAAAATATGGCTGATGTAAGAAATTCATTGAGAGTAATAACACTGAATGTTAATGGATTAAACTCACCAGTCAAGAGACACAGATTGGCAGTATGGATAAGGAAATCTGCTGTTTTTTTAAAATTGTTGCTCTTCTGTTGGGTGTAAGAGGGTATCTCATTGCAGTTTTGATTTGCATTTCCCTTATAGCTGGTGATGGTGAGCATCTTTTTACGTTCTTTTTAGTCATTTGTATTTCTCCATTGGAGTAGTGTCTTTTCAGGTCGCTTGCCCATATTTTAGAATTGGTTGTTTGTCTTTTTATTTTAGAGATGTAGAGTTTCTTTCTATATGCTGGATAGTAGTCT
>JAKSZT010037083.1:1116071-1147791 GCA_026826555.1 Tolypeutes matacus
CTTTCCATTATGTTGGATATGGAAGTTCAGTTCTCCAAGGACAATTTGTTGAAGAGGCCATTCTCTCCCAGTTGACTGGGCTTGGTGGTCTTGTAGGATATCAGATGACTGTATATGCAAGGATCTATATCGGACTTCTCAATTTGGTTCCATTGGTCAGTATGTCTTTCCTTGTGCCACTACCAGGCACTTTTGATCACTGTAGCTTTGTAGTAAGTTGAGGTTACTTTTTTTGTTGTTTGTCCAATTCCTCTCAGTACAGCTTTTGCTACAACCCATAGGTTTTGGTATGTTGTGTTGTCATTTTCATTCACTTCAGGGTAGTTTCTGATTTCTTTTGACATTTCCTCTTTGACTCACTGTTTGTCTAAGTCTGTGTTGTTTGACTTCCTTATATTTTTGCCTAATCTGGTTCTCCATCCCTTACTGATTTTCAACTTTGTTCCATTGTGGTCAGAGAAATTACTTTGTATAATCTCAATCTTTCTGAATTCATTGAGATTTTATCTTTGGCCTAGCTTGTGTTCTATCTTGTAGTATGATCCATGTGCACTCGAGAAGAATGTGTATCCCACTGTATTTGGGTGTAGTGTTGTTTATATATCTATTAGGTTCATATTCTCTAATGTTTTTTAACCAAAGTCTTTGTTTCTTTATTAATTCTTTGTTAAAACATTCTGTCTAATGATGATAATGGTGTATTAGATTCTCCCACTATAATTGTAAAGGCATCTATTTCTCCACTTAGTTTTTCCAGTGTTTGCCTCATGTGTTTTTCAGCGCCCCTATTAGATGCGTAAATATTTATGATTGTTCTTTCTTCTTGGAAAATTACCCTTTTCACTAATATATAGTGTCCATCTTTGTCTCTTAGATTAGTTTTGCACTTAAAGTGTACTTTGTCTGATATTAGTATAGCTACCCTTGCCCTTTTTTGTTTATTGTTTGCTTGTAAGATTGTTTTCCAGCCATTCACTTTTAGCCTTCTTGAATTCCTGTGTCTAAGGTGGGTTCCTTGTGGACAACATATAGATTGGTCATATTTCCTAATGCATTCTGTCAATCTGTGTCTCTTGACTGGTGAGTGTAATCCATTAACATTCGGTGTTATTGCTTTCAGGAAATTTATTACACCAGCTGTATTTTCTTTGAGTTTATGTATATCATATGTTGTTTTTATTTCTCCTTTTTGTCTTTTTAGCTGTTCTTACACTCTCCTCCAACTCTCTTTCCCCTATTTTTCCTTTCAACCTGCAGAGCTCCCTTTAGTATTTCTTGAAGGGCCATTTTCTTATTGGCATATTGTCTTAATTTCTGTTTATCTGTGAATATTTTGAACTCTCCATCATTTTTGCATGCCAGCTTTGCTGGATAGTGAATGCTTGTCTGGAAGTTTTTTTTTCTTTTAGTAATTTACCTATGTCTTACCACTGTCTTCTTGCATCCATGGTTTCATATGAGAAATCAGTTCTTAATCTTATTGAGCTACCCTTGCATGTGATGGTTCTCTTTTCTTTTGTTGCTTTCAGTATTTTCTTTTTGTCTTGAACATTGGACAATTTGACAAGTATATGTTTTTGAGAAAGCCTGTTGGGATTTATACTCTTTGAAGTGTGCTATGTATCCTGGAATTGTACATCCATCTCCCTCAATAGAGTATGAGGTTTTCAGCCATTATTTCCTCCAACATTCCTTCTGTCCCTTTTCCCTTCTTTTCTCCCTCTGGGATGCCTATAATGCATATGTCTGTGAATTTTGTGTTGTCATTCAAATCCCTAAGTCCCTGCTGCATTTTTTAAAAATCTTTTTATCTATATGTTCTACTACATGTTTGATTTCAGATATACTATTTTCCACAGCACTAATTCTTTCCTCTCCCTGTTCAAATCTACTGTTATGTGCTTCCAGTGTCTTTTTGATTTCATGGTTTGCATCATTCATAACCATCATATGTGTTATCTTTTTATGTATGTTTACAATTTCTTCAGTATGTTTTCCCAGAGTATTCTTAATATCCTTAATCTCTTCCTTCACTTCATTAGGTTGATCCATGATATTTGTTTGGAAAGCTTTGATTAATTGTTCAATGTTCTGCACTTCTTCCTGATGTTTAGTTTGTTCATTGAACTGAACCATGTCTTCCTGATTCTTAGTATGGTTTGTATTTTTGTTTGTTGCCCTCTGGTCATCCTTAAATCTTGATGGGTTTATTCAGTTAATTAGCTTCTCACTTTACTCTATGATTTTATTTAATTGCTTTTTTTTGTGTGTAAGATTTTTCTTTTACATTTTGTTCTTCTTATTCTATTTCATTGCTATTGCCTATGTTCTTTAGGAGGGAAAAATTAGGGCCAGGGAAAATGAAAGAGGAAAGAAAAGTAAAAAGATAATAATAATAATAACAGTGATTGTTAGAAAATGAACCATTTAAGACCTTGTAAAACTATATTTAACTCATGTAAGCAGTGTAGAGTAATAGGATTAAAAAAGTGGGGTACCAACAATGAAATGGGAAACCAAATAGAGAAAAATATGTAGACTGAATTAAAAGGCCAGTTTGACAAGGAGAAAGGGAAATAGAAAATAAATTACAAAGAGAAAAAAAACAATAAAAGAAAGAGAATAGGATAGATGATGTAGAAATAAAAACCAGAAAAATTGGGTGCTAAACAAAGAAAGGTGGAATATAGGAACAACAACAGAAAGAGGAAGGTAGACTGATGAAGGAAGTAAAAGAGATAGACTTGGTATACAAAATTGGCATACACAGAAAAGTGGAAATTAAGTAATAGGAAACACAGTAACCGAGAATCAAGCCAGCAGCACTTTGAGGAACTTATATCTTCATTCGGCTCCCTACAGATCAATGCCCTGAGGCCTCCTACTCTGTGGGTTCCCAAAACATCTCACTCAGGCAGGATCTTGCCCCCACTCAAATATTTTTTGTGAGAGATATCTACCTTTGTTCTTCTATAAGAAAAAAAGTAAGGACCAAATAAAAGGAGAGATAGGAAGACAAAAGGAATAATAGTAATGGTATTAGTAAAAGGCCAGAGAGCAGATGTACAAGACCTAGGAAATTGAAAAATTAACAGGAATAAGAAGCACAAAGGAATAAGATTAAGTAAGTAGAATTGAAACAATGAAACAAGAAACAGAATAGAGAAAATATATAGAGAATGAATTAAAATGCTGGAATGGTGAGAAGAGGGGAAAAGAGAAAAAGAAGAGAGAAAGAAAAAAAGTAAAAAAAGACTATTACAGAGAAAAAAGGTAGAAAGATTAATAAAAACAAGAAAAATTGGAGACCAAATAAAAGAGGTCGAATGAAAGAACAACTATGGAAAACAAAATTATGAAGATTAAAGAGTGAAAAGAAGTAGCATAGGTAGAATAGATTAGTAACCAAAAGAACAAAACAAAGAAAAAGGAAAAGTTAACAAGCAGAGAAAGAAAGGGAGGCAATACAAAACAAGCAAGAAACAACAACAGAAACTTGTTTTTTTTTTTAAAGGAGGTAGAAGAAAGAAATAATAACAAACACAGAAATACAACCTTCTTTCTTAGACCCCTAAGGATCTTCTCAAGCTGTTGGTGTTCCTCATTCACCCACCCTGCAGCCTGCCCTCTGCAGGTTTTGAACTGGGTTTTAGTGAGTATAGGAAGGGAAATAAAAGAAAATGAAGTTTTTTTTTTTTTTAAATAAGAGATCCAATTAAAGCTAATACAAAGAAAATGTCTATATGTTCCTTGTCATATAGTTTCACCTGGCTGCCTGATAACCTGTTGAATCTCTTCTCAAGGAATAGCCAGGAATTGAGCCAGGACCTTATATGTGATTGGCAGGAATTCTCCCACTGAACAATTCTGCCTCCTTGGATTAATTAGTCTTTCAGAAGGCTATCTGACCCTTTTCTCTAGGGCAGTCAGCTGCAGTCAGCTGGAGTGGTGCTGATCACTGCCTGTCTCTTCCTTCTCTCTGTTGTAATTTCTCTCTTTACCTAAGTGGCTGGGCATGCCCACCAGCCTGGGATGACCCCCTCTCCTCTGCCTGTAGAGTCAGGGTCCCTTCTGATAGTCAACGTGGGCCCAGCTGGCTAAACTCACTGCAAAAAACTCTCTCTCCACTCTCCCAGACCCCTCTTCTTGGCAGGGAATCTGCCATCACACACCTGTTTAGAGCAGGGGCTGGGTTTCCCTCTAGACTGTCCACCCTGAGGGCTGCGTATGTGTGCACTTTCCAGTCACTGAGGTAAGCAACCCCCAATTATTCCTGGCTTCGCTATCTGTTCATTACCCTCCTAGATGATTCACAGCACTTCCTGTGGAGGTAAGCGTCTGCTCTCCTCCCAGTTAGATACAATTCACTAGGACTTTTACCCTGTTTTAATATCTCGGGGGCGGAGGGTGAAGGGAGCCCTTCCAGGCATTCAGGAAGTTTAATAACTCATGGTTACTTGTTTTGGCTTCTTTATTTCTCTGACTCTCACTCTTCTGGGAGTTCTGAAGCAGTGCCCTGGTTTGCTGTGTCCCAAAGCAGGTCCACATGGCTGCCATTGGATTTTTTTTGGTTTAGTGATAGCTAAGATTTATATGTCTAAATCATCGGCCATGTTCCCACAATCTTCTAATTTACTTCTTAAGCTTCATATGAATGATGTGAAAGTTCCTATGTGTGTTCTGAAAGAAAATCTTTTTTTGTGCAGTGGCAGACTTGAGGTCTCTGAAAACCAGACTCGCAGTCTCATTATACTAGTAGCAGAGTTATCGCTACAAAAAATTATAATCTCAAACTTACAGGGTGCCTACTGTTAAAGTGAGGGCATTGATTCGAAAGGAGTGGAGCCCTGTGGGTATCAGTGGGTATTGAAGTTCTAAATTCTGCTGAGACTGCCAGATAAACCTGTTCTCTTCCCAGCTTTCCCAAAAGGGAGCTACAGCCTTTTACCAGGGTAACTACTGTACATTGGGGAAAGGGAAATGATTTTTTTTTTTTTAACAGGGTAGAGCATGAATGCAGTCCCCCATTACCACAAATTATGCAGTTGAATTTCCCACATTTGGGGTAATCACAGGGGTCAGCACATCCAGAGTGCAATGGATAAGCCTCACCCTGGGAAAACCATCTTCATGATCATGGTATCTCCCCTGCCAGGTAGGTATGATCAGATATTTGGTGGATTATTAATCACTGGTACAGAAGTGACATTAATTCCAGGAGACCAAAAGGTCACAGTGGTCCATTTGTCAGAGTAGAAGCTTATGGATGTCAGGTGATCAATGGAGTTTTGGCTCAGGTCTGTCTCACAGTGGTTGCAGTGGGTCACCAGACCCATTCTATGGTTATTTCCTCAGTTCCTTAATATATAATTGGAATAGACCTACTCAGTAACTGAAAGAATTCTCACATTGGATCCCAGACTTGGGGAGTGGTAGGAAAGGCTGAGTGGAAGCCACTAGACCTGCCCTTTCCTAGCAAAATTGTAAACCCAAATCAATACCAGATTCCTTGAGGGACTGTAGAGATCAGTGCCACCATCAAGAATTTGAAGGATGCAGGGGAGGTGGTTCCCAAACATGGCCCCATCAACTCTTCTATTTGGCCTATGCAGAAAGCAGATGGATCTTGGAGGATGACAGTAGATCATCAAAAATTTAACCAGGTGGTGACACCAATTTCAGCTGCTGACCCAGATGTGGTATCATTGCTTGAGCAAATAAACACATCCCCTCGTCCCTGGTATGCAACTATTGATCTGGAATCTTTTTTTTTTGAGATCCTTAGTTAGATATATTCCTAGATATTTGATTATTTTAGTTGATATTGTGAAAGGAATTGTTTCTTTTTGTTAAACAAATCAATGTAATTGATTTGTATTAATAAAACATAAATCCATCCAAAGCACACAAATATTTGGTATTCTTACACAGTTGTGCATTCATCACTTCAGTCATTTTTAGAGCATTTTCATTATTCCAATAATAATAATAAACAAACAAAAACCTCATCACCTCTCAATCTCTCTATGCTTCCCCTGCAGTAGACACATGCTATTTTCTTTTCTTCTCTGTAGTATATTTGTATTTATATATTGTAAAAACAATCTTCTAGATGCAATATCACCCATATTAATGTTTTTCATGATACTTCACTATGTTATACAGTCCCACATTACTTTTTTTTCTTTCCTTCCAGTGATATGCCTAACCATAGACTTTCCCTTTCAACCACTGTCATACCCATAAGATAGTTCTGCTAGTTATAAAAACTATGAGATGCTTTAACCATTTCTATCCATTTCCAAAGATTTACAAAGAATGTTTTCACCAATTCTGCACTGATTATCCCTCAGCTTTCCATTTTCTAACCTCATTCTATTTTCTCATGACCTATATTCTAATTATTAACTGCAAGAGTTTAGATAATATACTTAGTTCATAATAGCACAATCATACAATATTTATCCTTGTGTCTGGCTTGCTTCACTCAAAATAATGTCCTCCAAGTTCATCCATGTTGTCATATGCTTCACAACTTCATTTCTTTTTAGCCTTGCATAATAATCCATGGTGTGTATACACGACAATTTGTTTATCAATTCATCATTTGATGGACACCTGGGGTGTTTCCAACTTTGGACAATTGTGAATAAAGCCACTTTGAACATTGATGTGCAGATGTTTATTCATGTCACTGATCTCATAATTCTGGGTATATATCTAGTAATGTTATTGTTGGATCCCATGGTAAGTCTATACACAACTTCCCTAGGAACAGCCAAACAGTCCTCCACAGAAGCTACACCATTCACCATTTCCCCCAAGAGTGAATAAACATTCTTATGTTTCAGCATCCTCTCCAGAATTTACAGTTTCCAGCTTTTTAATAGTGGTCAGTCTAATGGATGTGAAATGATATCTCATTGTAGTTTTTATTTGCCTTTCCCTAATCATGAGTGTTGTTGAACATTTTTTTATGCTTTTCTTCACCATTTGTATTTCTTCTTTGATCAATTGTCTTTTCAAGTTTTTTTTTTTTTTTTAACCATTTTTTAATCAGGTAGTTTGTCTTTTTATTGTTGAGACATATGATATTTTTATATATCATGAATAATAACGTTGGATATGTGATTGCCAAATGTTTTTTCCTACTGAGTTAGCTGTCTTTTCACCCATTTAGCAAAGTTGTTTGAGGCGCAAAAATGTTTAATTTTGTAGAGGTCCCATTTTCCTATTTTTTCTTTTGCTGCTCATGCTTTGGGTATAAGATTTAAGAAACTACAGCCTACCACAAGATCTTGAAGATATTTTCCTACATTTTCTTCTAGTAGTTCTATGGTTGTCACTTTTATATTTATGTTCTTGATTCATTTTGAGTTAATTTTTGTATAAGTTGTGAGCTATGGGTCCTCATTTTTTCTTTTGTATAGGGATATACAGTTTTCCCAGCACCGTTTGTTGAATAGACTCTTCTGGCCCAGCTGGGAGGATTTGACAGGCTTGTCAAAGATCATTTGATGGTAGATATTAGGGTCTATTTCTGAATTCTTGATTCAGTTCCCCTGGTCACTCTGTCTGTGCTTATGCCAATACCATACTGTTTTTTTTGTTTTGTTTTGTTTTGTTTTTACCACTGTCACTAAGTAATATGCTTTAAAGCCAGGAAGTGCACGTCCGCCAAACTCATTCTTCTTTTTAACATATTTTTGTCTATACAAGGCCCATTACCATTCCAATGAAATTTGATAATTGTCTTTTCCATTTCAGCATGAAAGCTGTTGTGATTTTTATTGGGATTGTGTTGACTCTTTAAATCAGTTTGGGTAGAATTGACATCTTAACGATATTTAATCTTACAATACATGAACACGGAATGTTCTTCAATTTATTTAAATCTTTGATTTCTTTAGCAATGTTTTGTAGTTTTCTGAATGCAGAACTTTTATGTCCTGGGTTAACTCTATTCCAAAATATTGATTGTTTTAGTCACTATTATAAATGGAATTTTTTTCTGAATTTCTCTTCAGACAGCAAATCAATAGTATATAGAAATGCTACTGTTTTTTGTGTATTAATCTTCTCTCCCACCACTTTGCCAAAATCATCTACTAGTTCTAATACCTTTGTTGTGGATTTTTCAGGATTTTCTAGATATAGGATCATATCATCAGTGAATACTGCAAGGTTTTCTTCTTCCTTTTCTATTTGGGTGCCTTTTATTTCTTTATTTAGCTTCTAGTTAGAACTTCTAGCACAATATTGAAAAACAATGGTGACATGGGCATCTTTGTCTTGTTCCTGATCAGAACAGATGAAAGCTTTCAGTCTTTCACCTTGAATGTAAGGCTGACTGTAGGTTTTTCATAATTGGAAATCTTCCTTCTAGTCTTATCTTTTGCAGTAATTTTTTCAAGAAAGGGTGCTTTATTTTTGTCAAATGCCTTTTCTTTATCAATTGAGATGATAATATGATTTTTCACTTTCAATTTGTCAATGTGGTTTATTACACTAATTTAATTTCTTGATTTGAACCACTCTTGCATACATGGATTAAAACATACTTGAACATAGTGTATAATTCTTTTAAAGTGCTTTTGGATTCTGTATGCAAATATTTTATTGAGGATTTTTCTATTTATATTCATTAGGGATATAATTTTTGTTTTTTTCATATTACCTTTATCTGGTTTTGGTATTAGGGTGATGTTGGCTTCATAGAATGAGTTTGGTAGCATTCTTTCCTGTTCAAAGTTTTAGAAGAGCTTGAGCAAGATTGGCATTAGATTGTCTTTGAATGAGTGGTAGAATTCAACTGTGAAGCCAACTGGTCCTGGTATTTTCATCTTTGGGAGACTTTTTTTTTTACCAAATAAATTGTATTGATTCATAGTAATAAAGCATAAATACACCCAAAATGTACAATCAATGGTATTTGGTATAATCACATGGTTGTGCATTCCTCACTTCAATCATTTTTAGAGCATTTTCATTATTCCAGTAATGATAATAAAAAAACAAAAACCTAACAAACAAAACTCATCACCTCTCAACCTCTCTGTTTCCCCTGCCATACATAGCTACTATTCTGTTTTTGTCTCTCTAGTATATTTGTATTTATATTTTGTAAAATAGTCGTATGTATGCAATGTCACCCATATTTGTATTTTACATGAGGTTTCGTTACGTTATACATCCCCATGTTACATTCTTTAGCTTTCCTTCTTGTAATATACATGACCTTAGAGTTTCCTTTCAACCAGGGTCAAATGCATATAATAGCGCTGCTAGTCACAAACATTATGATGTGTTCTCACCATTTCCATTCATTTACAAAGATTTACAAAAATCATTATGACAACTTCTGCACAGATTAACTCTCAGCTTTCCATTCTCTACCCTCATTCTATTTTCTAATTCCATGAGTTTACATAATATATTTAGTTCATAGTAGTGTAGTCATACAATATTTGTCCTTTTGTGTCTGGATTGCTTCACACAACATAATGTACTACAAGTTCATCCATGTTGTCTTATGCTTCACAACTTTATTTCTTCTTACTGCTGCATAATATTCCATCATGTGTATACACCACAATTTGCTTATCCATTCACCAATGATGGACACCTGGGTTATTTCCAACTTTTGGCAATCATGAATAATGCCACTATGATCATCAGTGTGAAGATGTCTGTTCGTATGACTGCTCTCAGTTCTTCTGGGTATATATCTAGCAATGATATTGCTGGGTCATATGGCAAGTCTATATTCAACTTCCTTAGGAAATGCCAAACAGTCCTTCACAGTGGTTATGCATTTGGGAGACTTTAGATGACTGCTTCAATTTCTTTACTTGTGATTAGTTTAAAGAGGTCTTCTATTTCTTCTTGGTTCCTTGTAGGTGGTTTGTGTGTTTCTAAGAATTTGTCCATTTCATCTAAATTTTCTAGTTTTTTGTCATATAATTTTTCTTAGTATCTTCTTATGATGTATATTATTTCTGGGGAGTCAGTGGTAATGTCTACCCTCTTATTTTTTATTTTATTTATTTTTGTCTTCTCTCTTTTTTCTTTATCAGTCTAGCTAAGGGTTTGTCCATTTGTTGATCTCCTTAAAGAAGCAAAGTTTGGATTTGTTTATTCTATTTCTTTGTTCTCAATTTCATTTGTTTCTGCTCTGCTCTTTATTGTTTATTTCCTTCTGCTAGATTTTGTATTTGTTTGCTCTTCTTTTTCTATTTCCTTCAGGTGTGCAGTTAGAGCTTCAATTTTAGCTCTTTCTTCTTTTTTAAGGTAAGCATTGAGGGTTATAAATTTCCCTCTTAGCACTGCCTTTGTTGTGTTCCATAGGTTTTGATATGTTTTGTTGTCATTTTCATTCATCTCAAGATATTTTCTTAATTCTCTTGTAATTTCTTCATTGACCCACTGATTATTTAAGAATGTTTTTTTAAATCTCCATATATTGAAGCATTTTCCAATTTTCTTTCCATTCTTGATTTCCAGCTTCATTCTGTTATAATCAGAGAAAATGCTTTGTATAATTTCGATCTTTTAAAATTTGCTGAGACCTTTCTTGTGACCAAACATATGGTCTATCTTGGAGAAGGATCCAGGAGCACTTGAAAAGAATGTATATCCTGCTGTTTTGAGGTGCAATCCTCTATAGATATCTGATAGTTCTTGTTCATTTATCATAGTATTCAAGCTCTTCGTTTCTTTATGTATCCTCTGTGCAGAAATTCTATCTACTACTGAGAGTGGTGTATAGAAGTCTCCATCTATTATTGTAGAGACATCTAATTCTCCCTTCAATTTTTCCAGTATATGCCTCATGTATCTCGGGGTACTCAGCTTAGGTGCATAAATATTTAGTATAATTATTTCTTCTTGGTGAAGTGTCCCTTTTATTAATAGCTAATGACCTTCTTTATCCATGATAACAGTTTTGCATTTCAACTCTATTTTTCCAATATTAGTATTACTACTCCAACTCTTTTTTGGTTTCTATTTGCAAGGAACATTTTTATCCAACATTTCACTTTTAACATGGTCATTTCCTTGCATCTGAGATGAGTCTCTTGCAGACAACATATAGATGGCCCCAATTTTTCTTCCATTCTAACAGGCTATGTCTTTGAATGGAAAGTTCAAACCACTAATTCAATGTTATTATTGTAAAGGCATTACTTACTTCATCCATTTTGTCCTTTGGCTTTCTGTTGTCATATGTTAATATTGCCTGTCCTTTTACACATTTTATTTATCTTTCTTAATAATCTGCATTTCTACACTCTTCTCCAAACCTAATGCCCTTGCTTTTGTTGTTGTAGTTTTCCCTTTAGGCTTCAGTACTGCCTTTAGTATCTCTTGTAATTCTCATCTTTTGGTAATATTCACAGTTTTTGTTCGTCTATGAAGACTTTGAGCTCTCTTAATTTTTTAAAGATAGTTTGCTGGACACATAATTCTTGACTGGCAGTTTTTTTCTTTCTTTCAATACCTTAAATACATCATATCACTTTCTTCTCTCCTCCATGGTTTCGGATGAGAGGTCAGCACTTAATCTTATTGTGATTATCTTGTATGCGATGCTTTGTTTTTCTCTTGCTGCTTTCAGAATCCTCTCTTTATCTCTGATATTTGTCATTCTGAATAATAGATGTCTCAGGGTGGGTCTATTTGGATTTATTCTGTTTGCAGTGCATTGGCCTTCTTGGATATTGATATTTAAGATTAGGAAGTTTTCAGTCATTTCTTCCTCAAATATTCTTTCTGCCCTTTTTACATTCTCTTCTTTTTCTGTGACATTTACAACACATATGTTTGCATGTTTTACATTGTCATTTAGTTTCCTGAAACCTGTTCCATTTTTCCAATCTCTTTTCTTTCTGTTTCCCTGTCTTTTGCAGTTCAGATATTCTGTCTTTGAAAATCACTAATTATGTCTTTTTAGCAATTCAAACCTGCTTTTATGTGCCTCTAAATTATGTTTATTCTCATCCATTCTATCTTTCATTTCTGTAAGGTCTGCAACTTTTCTTTGCAGGCTTTCAAATTGTTCTTTATGCTTAACCAGTGTCTGGTTACTATACTTATCTCCTTTATCATATTTTCTTTTGGTTCTTTGTATTGATTTAGGAGAGATGTGTGATTATCATTAATTAATTGTCTTAAATCCTGTATCTTCGGATACTTGGTCTGTTCCTTTGGCTGGGACGTCTCTTCCTGTTTCCTAGTATGGTTTGTAAATTTTGTTGATGTTTAAGCATCTGAATATGTTGGTGAATATACTCTGATGACCAATTTCTCTCTCTTGCTTATTGCTTTTCTTTTTTTCCACAACTCTTCTTGGATATTTGGTTAAACTTATTCTGTCTTTAAAATTGCCCTGTTTAAATTATCAAAATCAGGCCAGGGACTCAATAATGGGGTGCAGATTTTCTTCCAGGAGTTTGAGTTAAGTGAGTCCAAAAGCAGTTTTTTTCCATGCAATTTCCAGAAAACTGGCTACCTGATGACAGATTGATTACATTGGACTACTTCCATCATGGAAAGGGAAGCAATTTGTTCTAACTGCAATAGAGACACACTTCAGTTATGGTTTTACCTTCCCTGTAGGCAATTTTTCTTCTGAAACAGCCATCTGTTGACTTAGTGTTTTATCTTTTGTCATGGCATTCCAAACATAATTGATTCAGATCATGAAACCCACTTCATAGCATATGCTGTTTGGAAATGGGCACATGCTCTTCGAATTCACTGGTCTTACCATGTTTCCCATCATCCCAAAGCAGCTGGATTGGTAGAATGGTGGAATGACATTTTGAGGACACAATTATTGTGCCATCTAGCTTGCAAAACCTTTCAAGGCTAGGGAAATGTTCTCCAGGAAGCTGTGTATGTTCTAAAGCAGCATAATATTATAAAATCTCATACTATTTATAGATATCTCCTGTCAGTTCTGTTTCTCTAGAGAACCCTTATTCTAATAAGAATACCCTCTTCTTATTAGAATATCATAGAGTTTATGTACCATTCCCAGAAGAGTTGAGCAGTTTACTAATCAAATGTCTTCTAATGAAGACAAATAAATTCAACTATTCAAATGAATGAAAAAAAATCCCCAAAGAATGTTAGTTTAAAAAGCTCATAAAGAACCTAGAAAAATCTCAATAGCCCTCATCATTTAAAGGAATGAGTTTGTTGTGTAAAATTTTCCCAATAGGAAAACCCATCAGGTACTCTCACTAGTTCATTCTGCCAAATATTAAAGAACATATAATACCAAAATTACACAAACTTTTCAGATCTCATCCTATTATACCACTATTTGTCTGATTAATGTAAGTTATGGTGGGCCTATATATTCCTTCATCTTTTCTATATAAATGGTAATATTTCTGAATAAACAGTTTTATTATAAATATATAATCTGGGTGACTTTTAATAAGTAAGTTTAGCAGGATTTCAGATTAAGATACATATTCAAACATCAATTATAGCTTTTATACTAGTAACAAAATTTCATAATTGAATTTTTAAAATACTACTCTTTTAAATTCCTAAGCAGCCATAACAAAGTACCACAAACTAGGTTGCTTCAAACAACAGAAATTTAGTGTTGAACACTTTTGGAGGTAGAAGTAAAAAATCAATTAGTCAGCAAGGCTGCACTTCCTCAGAAACCTGTAAGGAAGAATCTTTCCTTACACCCTCTAGCTTCTGGGGTTTGCTGGCAATCCTTGGTATTCTGTGGCTTGTACATGCATCATTACAGATTTTGTCTCCATCTTCACAAGGATATCCTTTCCCTGTTCCTGTCTCTGTTCTAATTTCCCTCTTCTTTCAAGGAAATCATATTAAATTAGGGCCCAACCAAATCCAGTTTAATCTTATCTTAACTAATTACATCCTCAAATACTCTATTTCCAAATAAGATGACATTCACAAGACCAAGGGTTAAGACATATTCATATATTTGAGGGGGGGCACAATTCAACATACAACAGTCAGTTATAATAGATAAAAAACACAACATAGTTAAGGATAACTGTGATATAACATGGTGCAAGATATGTGTATGAAAACTATAGAACTATGCTGAGAGAATAGAAAGACTTTACTAAATAGAGTGAAATATTGTTTTCATGGATTTAATATCTCAAATGTATTAATATTTCAACTCTTCTTATATTAAACTCTAGGTCAATGTAATTCCAAATAAAATTCAAACAGTTATTATTTTCATAAATTTACAAAATTCTTTTGATATAAATATGGAAATTAATGGATCATAATTATCACCAGAATTTAAAAAGGAAAAAAAAACTGAACTCACATTACCTGATAGCATCATATTTTATAAAGCTGTGGCCTGAGTTTTTCATTAAGATGATTAAGTTGTTAATGAATTTACATTACCTGATAGCAACATATTTTATAAAGCTATGGCCTGGGTTTTTCATTAAGATGCTTAAGGTTTCAATGGAAAACAATAGAATGTGTAGTAGTAGGTTGGCACATGTATCTTCAACTAAATCTCAGCAAAGGTGTGTAGGAAATGAGTGGAGAAAAGATAGTCTTTTCAACAAATGGTGATAGAACAATTGGATATCCACATATACAAAAGATTGGACACCAACCTATATCTCACTCATTGCACAAAATTAATTCAAAATGGATCTTAGACCTGAACATAAATGTAAATGTACACAATGCTTAGAATAAAACAGGGGTGAAAATATTTCTGACCTTGGATTAAGCAAAAAGTCCTTAATATAATGTCAAAATCATGATACATTTAAAAAGAGATAAATTTTACCACATCAGAATAAAAATTTTTGAGGCAACAAAAGCTGAGCTGACAAGAAATGAATTGAAGTTTGAATCTGTAATTTACCACAGTGTGCATGCGATACCTGCATACATTTCTAGGGTGTATCGAGATGTGTGTTTGAGAAGACAGTATGTTTAGAGGTACGTAGAGCTAACTACTTTGGATTTACAGGGCATGTCTAGGTGTGTGTTTGAATTGGGAGGATGGTTAGAGGTATGAAAACTTATCTTCTTCTATGGGTTTAATACTGGTGATCTTGATTAAAGACATTTGTGCTGAAGTGGGTGACAAAACACTGGGTTCTTATATCCTTCATTGAAAGTGCTAGAATCTTTCATTTAATCAGGGTTCCTTAACATTCAAAGCCTGAAAGCAAGCATTAAATTCAGAAATACCCGTTTATGTCACTGAATGGAGGACATAGAATCTTGCTTTATGTTTATCAGCTGTTTGAGTTGGTTCACAGCAACTAGAAGGTTCAGTGTCCTTATGTGAATAATAGAGCTCATAATACGTATTTCAAAATAGGCATTATAGTGAGGAATAATTCATGTAATGAACATAATGTGCTCAATAATTTCTCAACCAATCAATATTTTTTTTGCATTTTTCTACAAATGCTGATTGGAACTAGACAAGGTACTCTGAATTGCTGGTTTCCTGAAGTTTCAATTTTTGAGAAAATCTTTCATGTATGGTTTAGTGTATAAAAGGGAGGGAAGAGCTCACTGAAAATCATTGTGTGCATTTGAGACTGTGCATATACAACCTGCATTAATGCAGTGATAAAGGGGGAAATAATCACATGGTAAACAGAATAAAAGCTTTATTGTATTTTGAATGCTCATTTCTTCTGACATTTTCATTATATTCTTACATAATGATATCCCCTTTGACCCAGATAGGCATATGAAGGGAAATTTTCATTCCTTTTTTTCTTTTATTACCTTCCCTCTTCCATTCCACAACTGTCTGCTCCAAAAATGTTAGTTCCTGGATCAACAAATAACCTGGACCCATCCATGATATCATTAGTCACTGATTTTGTTTATCTACCTAGTTTTACACATCTAGGTTAGTCTTGATAATGAACCATATCTGGATTGTGATGTCTATCTTTAGTTCTCTTTGTCCTTCCTTGTGTCATATATTCCTGTCACCTAACCCAACACCAATCCAGGCTATATTATCTTTCCTCCTTTATTCAAAAAGCTATCTTAGCACAGAGCTGGCAAGTCTCCTGACCTGCTCTGGGTCTGACTCTAGCATTTTGGGGCCTCCAGAAAATCAGTGCCTGAACCAGACCAAATAAAAATTGTAAAGTAAGTGCCTAGAGCCACAAGGGACATTACAATGGACAGTGGCTTAGTGTCACTTAGTGAGGAACTGGTTTGATATGTCTCTGGGAAAATAATTCCTAAGAATGTTTAAAGATCTATTAATTTCTACAGTGTCACAAAAGGTTATATTCTGCTCTTCTGGATCAGAATACTTTTAGGCAATAAGAAATGATTCCTAGGACATAAATACATGTGTTAGCACTTGTAGGTCTTTCAAAATCTTTTTGATTAAATTTTAGTTTGAGCTAGTGTGCAGATGGTAAAACTACATTCAAAATTCCCAGCTTGCTTCTCCATTGTATGAGGATCCACATCTCCTTGCAACCCTGAAGGGTTTAGTGGATATTTAAAGTCCACTCCCCTGGCAAATATCTAGAAGCTCTAAGGCACTTTGAGATTTCCAATAACCGGTTGTGTTTCAGTTACTGGTAATTCTCTGCATTCATTTCATATTTAGGTAATGGAGAAGAATTAGCAGAGTATCGTAGGGAATTCTTCTTGATGAAGCCTAAATATAATATGAAGCACACTCAGACTTGGTGGTCAATAAATTACATGGTGAGCTTGGTTTGGATAGTGTCCTACTAACCATGTTTTAGGATGGTTGTGTGATACTGGCATTTATTCCATCTAATTTCATTCTTAGGACCATAAATTCTCTTGCAGCATAAGATAAATTGATTACTATAAAGCTATTTTAGAGCACTTTAGTTTTAATTGCACATTATACACAAGCCATATTCCAGTTGAGAAAAGTAGAGTTAAATTAATGAAAATTTCAATTTAGCAGTGAGTTCATGAGTCACTTTCTAGTGTTCATGTATCTTCCTTAATATTCTGATCAAGGAATATATCCATTTATGTTTCCAATCAACAATAAGATGAATTTCATATGTTATTAAAAGCCTGCTTTTTAAAAATACACTCAATTCATCTGTGTCAACTGAGGAAAGTTTAAAACATGGCATGTTATGATACAACTAGGAGAAAATTTGAACTTAGAAACTGTAATTTAACATTAAGAAATCTGTTGCTATTAGGCTATAGCACACAAAAAGGGCTTGCAAAATATGTATTCAATCTATCAAAGAAATAAAATGATAATTTCACAATATTTTTATGGTAATAGAAAAATCAGAACAGGAATTAGTGTTTGGAATGTTCTTAAAATAGTCTAACATCAGAATCTTTTTTTCACTAATGGATTGAAAAAATTGAAATTTATTTCATCATCCTCATTAATCTATGCTTTGTTTCTTATTTTTTTTCTTTTCTTACTTGCTTCTTAATTTGAATTTGTTGTATATATGTGCTAGACAATTATAGTAGTTGCTAAGCTGCTCAAAAATAGAGTAAAATTTTTTTTTAAATGCACGGCATTAACCATGTATGACACTAGGGAATTTCATACTTCCTCATGTATTCCCCATATTTCTGAATTACAAAATTATTTCACAATGATATAATTGACAAAAATGAGGCTTAAGGAGCTTAATCAATGTGCTTGATGCTGTCAACTGCTTAGTTTTATTTTACACTCCTCTGATTTTGTTGCTATTGTTTTAACCACTTATACAGTGATTGTTTAATGTATCTTTCTTTTCATCATTTATTATTTCATTTCTTTTATAGGAATTTGTTTCTTTTTCTCTTGTCAAAAATATTATACATTTTAATGACAATGATTCTTCTCACCTGAATCTACTCTCATTTCCCTTTTGTGTCTGTTAACAGCAGTGATGATAGTAGCATATTCCTTTAGAATTCAAGAAGGGATTTAGGAGCTACTGTGTATTAAACACTTATAATGATCCAGACATCAAGCAAGAATTTGACCTACAGAGTGTATATTAAGTAAAACATCAGTACAGTTATTTCAAAATGATTTAGCGCCTGAGAATTCTCAACCATATATTTATATTAACTGCCAATTAAAGCTTTGCATAACTTCAGGAAGACTGAGTGATAATGTAATTTGTCAAATTCCATAATCTTTTCAACAAAAATGAGTATTCACAGTGGTTTCTCCCACTGTTGTATCTCATTACACTCTTCCCACATCCAGTTCTGCCCTTACACATGAGATAAGGCACCAAACTGATTGAGAATACAGATTCTATCTTGTAGTATCAACAGTATATAACTTACTGATTATAAAACATTACTGAGATTATTGTTATCTGACTCATTTTTATTGGAAATTGTGGACTTGGATTAATCGAGTGATCATGTTTAAGTAGCTCATCAACCCACATATAACAATTATTTAAATCAATTTATTTTAGGGAAATAAATGCATTTGATAATGAACAATATACCAGTTCATTAACAAACAATCTGTATCAGTTGTAATAAATTAAAGGGTAGGACAATGAATTACTACTTAACTATTTGATATATGGTTACACTTAACTACAAAATGCTCTGTACCTGATACTTATTTTCTCAGTAGCTTTAGCAAATTAAAATTTTCGAAATTAAACAATGGTGTTTTAAACATTTTTATTTTCTGATTCATTTTTTTTTTCTTTTTGGTCTTTATAAAGGGTATTTATTTGGGGTAGAAGTCCACAGATACCAGGCCATAAAGCGTTAAGTTTCTTCTCTCACCACAGTCCATTGCCACGTGATAGAGCAAGACAGCTGCTGGCATTTGCCAGGGTTCAGGCTTCTGGGGTTCCTCTCTTCTTGGGGCTGTGTTTTTCTCCAGGCTTAGCTCCTGTTTCCTCCACAAGGTCAGCTATAGACGATCAGGCAAACTGCTTGCTTCTCTTCTCCTGGGGCCTTTTTCCAACATCAAAACTGCGTCTCAAAAGACTGCTTCAACTGTCCTTGGCCTTGCCTTTTTTTTTTTTTATTATATATGGGCCCATGATAACCCCCTCTCCCAACCCATGGAATGTCAAGATTCACAGTTACATGCCCTGGGGATTTGAACCAGCCTTCCCTAATCCACCCACCCCCCAGTGCAGCAACACCAAACCCAGGAACACCTCCACTCATCTGTCCCATGCCCCAACATGCAAACACAATCTATCCCTTTACCATAGATTATGTCAATATAGGTGATGGCTCAAAGCCTGCTCTTCTCTTACTCTCCTTTGTTAACCTATCTTTCAGACAATGGTTCTCAGAGACTGCTCACATTCCTCAGTTCAGATCAGTGAGGTCATATACTGTTCATCCTTCAGTGCCTGGCTTGCTTCACTCAACATAAGGTCTTCAAGATTCATCCACGTTATTCCATGTGTTAGCACTTTGTTCCTTCTTACAGCTGAAAAATATTCCATTGTATGTATGTACCACATTTTGTTTAACCATTCGTCTGTTGATGGGCACCGGGGCTGATTCCAACTTTTGGCAATGGTGAACAATGCCACTATGAACATTGGTGTGCATATATCTGTTTGTATTTTTGTTTTCAGTTCTTCTGGGTATATACCCAGCAGTGGAATTGCTGGATCATACAGAAGATCTATTGCTAGTTTTCTGAGGAACTGCCAAACTGTCCTCCACAGTGGCTGGACCATACCACAGTCTCACCAGCAGTGGATGAGGGTTCCTATTCCTCCACATCCTCTCCAACATTTAGTGTCCCCTGTTTTTTTAATAGCTACCATTCTGATGGGTGTAAGATGGTATCTCATTGTAGTTTTGATTTGCATTTCCCTGATAGCAAGTGATGTTGAGCAGTTTTTCATGTGCTTTTTAGCAATTTGTATTTCTTCCATGGAGAAGTGTCTTTACAGGTCACTTGCCCATTTTTTATATGGGTTGTTTGTCCTTTTATTTTCAAGGTGAAGGATTTCTTTATATATGCAGGATATGAGGCTCCTATCAGATATATGGTTGCCGAATATTTTTTCCCATTGAGTAGGTTGCCTTTTTATTCTCTTAATAACATCCTTAGAGGTGCAGAAGTTTTTAATTTTGAGGAGATCCCATTTATCAATTTTTTCTCTTGCTGCTCGTGCTTTGGCTGTGAAGTTCATGAAACCATTTCCTATTACAAGGTCCTGTAGCTGCTTCCCTACATTATCTTCCAAGGTTTTTATGGTTTTGACTCTTATATTTAGATCTTTGATCCATCTTGAGTTGATTTTTGTATAAGGTGTGAGATGGTATTCTTCTCTCATTCTTTTGGATATGGATATCCAGTTCTCCAAGCACCACTTGTTAAAAAGGCCACTCTCTCCCAACTGAGTGGGTTTCGTGGCCTTGTCAAATATCAGATGACTGTATATGTGAGGATCTATATCAGAACTCTCAATCCGGTTCCATTGGTCAGTAGGTCTATCCTTGTGCCAATATCACGCAGTTTTGATCACTGTAGCTTTGTAGTATGTTTTAATTCAGGTAATGTGATACCTCCAACTTCATTTTTCTTTTTCAATATATCTTTGGCAATTCGGGGCCTCTTGCCTCTCCAAATATATTTTGTGGTTAGTTTTTCCAGTTCCTTAAAAAATAGAGTGTTGACTTTTATTGAGATTGCATTAAATCTGTAGATTAGTTTGGGTAGGATAGACATCTTGATGATGTTTAGTCTTCCCATCCATGAACAGGGAATATTTTTCCATTTATTTAAGTCTTCTTTGATTTCCTTTAACAGCGTTGTGTAGTTTTCTGTATATAAGTCCTTTACATCTTTAGTTAAATTTATTCCTAGGTATTTGATTCTTTTATTTACTATTGTAAATGGTATTTTTTTCCTGATATCCTCCCCAGTTTGCTTGTTATTGGTGTACAGAAATGCAACTGATTTTGAGTGTTGATCTTATAGCCTGCAACATTACTGAACTCCTTTATAAGTTCTAGAAGCCTTGTTTTAGATTTCTCAGGGCTTTCTATGTATAGGACCATGTCATCTGCAAATAATGAAATTTTTACTTCTTCTTTTCCAATCTGGATACCTTTTATGTACTTTTCTTGTCTCAGTGCTCATGCAAGTACTTCTAAGACAATGTTCAATAGGAGTTGTGATAGTGGGCATCCTTGTCTTGTTCCCAATCTCAGAGGGAAGGCTTTTAGGATTTCACTGTTGAAAATGATGTTAGCTTTGGGTTTTTCATATATACCCTTTATCATTTTCAGAAAGTTTCCATCTATTCCTATCTTTTGTAGTGTTTTTATGAGGAAAGAGGGCTGTATTTTGTCGAATGCATTTTCGGCATCTATAGAGATGATCATGTGATTTTTTTCTTTCAGTTTGTTTATGTGGTGTATTACATTGATTGATTTTCTTATATTGAACCATCCTTGCATACCTGGGATGAAACCCACTTGGTCATGGTTTATAATCCTTTTGATATGTTGTTGAATGCGATTAGCAAGTATTTGGTTAAGGATTTTAGCATCTAAGTTCATTAGAGAAATTGGTCTGTAAATTTCCTTTCTTGTGGTATCTTTATTTGGTTTTGGTATTAGGGTAGTGTTGGCATCATAGAATGAGTTAGGTAATATTCCTTCTACTTCTATTTTTTGGAAGAGCTTAAGTAGAATTGG
The DNA here is from genome assembly GCA_026826555.1 of Tolypeutes matacus. NCBI lineage: Eukaryota > Metazoa > Chordata > Mammalia > Cingulata > Chlamyphoridae > Tolypeutes > Tolypeutes matacus. The sequence continues at coordinate 1,137,753 of JAKSZT010037083.1, forward strand.
TGTTAGCTCTTTCTGGAATGTTTGGTAGAATTCAGCTGTGAAGCCATCTGGTCCTGGACTCTTCTTAGTGGGGAGGTTTTTAATGACTGAGTCTATCTCTTTACTTGTAATTGGGCTGTTGAGTTCATCTATTTCTTCTTTCATCAATGTCGGCTGTTTGTGGGTTTCTAGAAACTTGTCCATTTCCTCTAAATTGTCATTCTTGTTGGCATGTAATTTTTCAAAGTATCCTCTTATGATAATCTTTATTTCTGTGGGGTCAGTAGTGATATCACCTTGCTCATTCCTTATTTTATGTATTTGAATCTGTTCTCTCTTTTTCTTTGTTAGTCTGACTAAGGGTTTGTCAATTTTATTGATATTCTCGAAGAACCAGCTTTTGGTTTCGTTTATTGTTTCCAATGCTTTCTTATTCTCTATTTCAAATAGTTCTGCTCTAATCTTGGTTATTTCCTGTTTTCTACTTCCTTTAGGTTTAGTTGTTGTTTTTCAAATTCCTCCAAGTGTGCACTTAGGTCTACAATTTTAGCTCTTTCTTCTTTTTTAATATATGAATTTATGGCTATGAACTTCCCTCTCAGGACTGCTTTCGCTGCATCCCATAGGTTTTGATATGTTGTGTTGTTGTTTTCATTAGTTTCAAGGTAGTTACTTATTTCTTTTGAAATTTCCTCTTTGACACACTGTTTGTCTAAGAGTGTGTTGTTTAACTTCCATTATCCTTTTGCCTAACCTGATTCTCTGGCCCTTATTGATTTCCATCTTCATTCCGTTGTGGTCAGAGAAATTACTTTGTATAATCTTAATCTTTCTGAATTCATTGAGTGTCGTTTTGTGGCCTAGCATGTTGTCTATTTTGGAGTATGTTCCATGTGCACTGGAGAAGAATGTAAATCCCGCTGTATTTGGGTGTTGTGTTATGTATATATCTATTAAGTCCAAATCTTCTAATGTATTGTTGAGTGCCTTAGTTTCTTTATTAATTCACTGCCTAGATGATCTGTCTAATGATGATAGTGGTGTGTTGAAGTCCCCTGCTATAATTGTAGAGGAATTTATTTCTCCTCTTAGTTTTTCCAGAGTTTGCCGCACGTATTTTGAGGCACCTCGTTTAGGTGCGTAAATGTTGATGATTGTTCTCTCTTCTTGAGAGATTACTCCTTTTCCTAATATGTAGTGTCCATCTTTGTCTCTTACAATAGTTTTGCATTTAAAGTCTATTTTGTCTGATATTAGAATAGCTACTCCTGCCCTTTTTTGGCTATTGTTAGCTTGTAAAATGGTTTTCCAGCCATTCACTTTCAGCCTCCTTGAATCCCTGGGCCGAAGGTGGGTTTCTTATAGACAGCATATAGATGGATCATATTTTCTTATTCATTCTGCCAATCTGTGTCTTCTGATTGGTGAATTTAATCCATTAACATTCAGTGTTATTACTCGTAACGAATTTCTTACTTCAGTCATTTTTTCTTTGGGTTAATGCATGTCATATGTTGTTTTGTTTCTCTTTTTGAGTTTTCAGTTGTTTTTAAACTCTCCTCCAACTCTCTCTCCTTTGTTTTTTCCTTTCAACTTGTAGAGATTCCTTTAGTATTTCTTGAAGTGCTGGTTTCTTCTTGACATACTCTCTTAATTGCTGTTTATCTGTGAATATTTTGAACTCTCCATCATTTTTGAATGCCAATTTTGCTGGATAGAGAATTCGTGGCTGGAAGTTTTTTTCTTTTAGTGTTTTGACTATGTCATACCACTATGTCTTTTTGCCTCCATGGTTTCAGCTGAGAAATCAGCACTTAATCTTATTGTGCTTCCCTTGTATGTGATGGTTCTCTTTTCTCTTGCTGCTTTGAGTATTTTCTCTTTGTCTTGAGCATTGGACAATTTGACAAGTATATGTCTTGGACTTGGCCTGTTGGAATTTATACTATTTGGGGTGCGCTGTGCTTCCTGGATCTGCACATCCATCTCTCTCAATAGAGTTGGGAAGTTTTCAGCCATAACTTCCTTCAACACTCCTTCTGTTCCCTTTCCCTTCTCTTCTCCTTCTGGGATGCCCATAATGCGTATGTTTGTGCGTCTTGCATTATCAGTTAATTCCTTGAGACCATACTGGATTTTTTCTATCTTTTTGTCTATCTTTTCTACAATCTCTTTGATTTCAACTGTATTGTCTTCCATATCACTAATTCTTTCCTCTGCCTGTTCAAATCTGCTGCCATGTGAGTCCAGCATCTTTTTCATTTCTTGACTTGTGTCTTTGTTCGCCATCATATCCATTACCTTTTTAGGTGTGTTAGCTATTTCTTCAGTATGTTCTCCCAGTGTCTTCTTTATATCCTTAATCTCTCCCTTCAGTTCTTTAAGTTGGTCCATGATATTTGTTTGGATAGCTTTGATTAGTTGTTCAATGTACTGCATTGCTTCCTGGTTTTTATTTTGTGCACTGGACTGGTCCATGTTTTCCAGTTTTTCAGAGTCATTTGTATTTTTCTGTTGCCCTCTGGTCATCATATTATCTTGATGGGTTTGTTCAGTTGATTAGCTTTTCTCTATGCTCTAGAATTTTATTTAGCTGTTGGTTCTGCGTGTGAGTTAATTTTCTCTTTGGCAGTTTTTCTTCTTATTTTATTTCCTTGCTTCTTTCTATGTTTCCTTGAAGGCAAAAGGTTAGGGCCAGAGGAATCAAAAGATGTCAGGAAGGTAGAAGGATAATAGAAATATTGATAAAAGTTAGAAGAGGGGCAAAATGAGACTTAATGAGATGAATATTTAACTTGTGTAGGCAGTGTAGAGTACTAGGAAAAAATATGGAGTTCCTACAATGGACTGGGAAAACAAATGGAGGAATATATATATATATATAGTGATTTAGAAGGCTAGAATTATGAGGAGGGAGCGAAATAGTAGAGAAAGGTCTGAAAGGAAAAAGTTAATACTAATAAAAAAAAAAAAAGAAAAAAGTAGAAGAAGAAAACAAACTAGTTGGGATAGAAATTGACACCCTTAAGTTGTGGGCCTATGAAAAAATGTTGTCTCTAAGAGCCACAACAGAAAACAGAAGGCAGAAAGATGCTGGAATTATAAGCGATAGTTTGTAATACAGAATCAATATATACAGCAAGTGGGAAATTACTGAATAAGAAGCCCAGCAAATAAGCGACCAGCTGGCAGCGCCTATTTAAAAAAAAAAAAAAAAAGAAGGAAAAAGGAAGGGGGGAGGAAAATGGGAAAATAGCAATAGACCAGAAAGTAACAGAGAGAAATCGTAGATCCACACAGGCAAGCAGTCAAACAGAGCTCAGGGGGGCAATGATTCCCCTAGTGTCCACGTGGATCCTTCCTGCCTACTTGTGTTTATCAATGAATTTCCCCACAGGGTTCTATATGCAGGTCCTGAAGCAGCTTTTAGCTATTAAACTAAATTAAAAAGAATTTGTTTTTCATTTGTTGAGGTGACCTCACTTTTTTTTTTTTTTAGCCAAATGCCGGACCCAAAATAATTCCTCCTCTAGACCAACCCCCTTACGGAAGGGTCCGTAGCTGGGCCCGTGGAAATTAATCAAGCATGTCCCACTTTCCGGACTCCCCAGGTTAGCTGAAACTCTGATGTTAGTCAGTGAGGAGTGCTAAAGATGGCGGATTCCGCCCCTTCTGGCGCCGAGCTCCAGCGTCCCCGGGCTGCTCAGTAAATCAGTTTGAGTGCAGATTCGCATCTGTTCTCAGCCTAATGCTGCTTCAAGTTGGCTTATCTGCTCCCCAAAGCTATGGGGTGGTGTAGGCAGTCAGATCAATGTCTAAAAATATAAAATACCCTTCCCTGTCTTCCAACCGAACCCTCCCTTTTTTGGGAAGTGTCCCTTCCTCCTGGCTCCGCAGCGGCCGGGGTCTTATCCCTGGGTGGCTAGGGAAATCAGCTGCGTTGCCCCACCAAAATCCCCCCTCTGGTTCACTGGGTGCTGATTAGCTCGTTTGCTCTGTTCACACAAGGTCCAAGTGGCACCAGGCAGCCAGGTCCTGCGGCTCAAAATGGCCATTTTATTTATTTTTTCCCTAACCGCGGGGCTCAGCCACCTGTGCCAACCTCCACCGGCAGCCTCAAAACTCATGAATCTCCACCGTTCGGGCCAAGCCGCAGATCCGCGCAGATAGATGTCCCAAGCCTCTCACTCCACGCGTGCACAGCACAGACCCCTGGGCAGGACCCCGTCCCCAATCCGCCTTGCTCTGGAAGCTTGCAGTGTGCACCCTCCTACACTAACACCATCTTTTTCTGATTCATTTTTGAATCATTCAGGGAAGTGTTCCATATTACGCTGAGAAGGAAAGTGGACCCTATGGCTAAGGCAATACATTTAAAAATAGGCAATACATTTTATTTAAATTAGGTAAATTAAACTTCTGTTGTTTTATAAATAATATAATTTATAGGAATAAAATATATTTTATGATCTTAACCCAAATGAAATATATGGAAAGGGACAGGAACATCTCAGAATTAGTCACTTTGGGACTTTCTTATGGCCAGAATATACAAATATTTTGCTTTTGTTTCTCTTATATTGTTTTGTTTCCTTCTTGGTAGGACACCTCCTGATCCTTTCCTGCATTCAATGCAGCTCCCTTTTTCACCAACGCATGGATTATTTCCTCAGCCATTTATCCAGTATGGACATCTGCTATACCTCTAGTGTTTCAGCCAAACTGATTGGTGACTTATTAGTGAAGATAAAACCATATCCTACAATAATTGCAAGTTTCAGTTCTTTGTCACACACTTCTTTGGAGGTATTGAGGTCTGCATTATTGCTTCCATGTCCTTTGATAGCTACCTTGCCATCTGCACTACATTATTATCATGAACAGTGCCAAAGGCAATCTTCTAGTCCTAGCTGCTTGGGCATGTGGTGGGGCTGTCCATCCTTTCCTTAATTATCCATAACATTCCAGTTGCCCTTTTGTGGTCAGATTAAATTATCACTGTTTCTGCAATATTTTCTCATTGCTAAATGTTTCCTGTAATGGTACCTACATCACTGGTGTCCTTGTGGTTGCAAATTCAGGTAGGGTTGCCTTAGTAACTTGTGTTTTCTTATTTGTTTCTCAAGTCATTACATTATTCACCTATGAAATGACTCATTTGTGGGAAGATGCAAACTCTCTCTACCTGTGGGTCTCATATCACTCTGTGTAATTTTGGGGGCTTTCAATTTTTGCTAACCTTAGACTACTTAATACATACCATAAGGATAAAATATTTGCATTATTTTATACCATCATTGTACTTTTGTTCAATCTATGTTCAATCCTATAATCTATACTCTGACATATGTATATGTCATATACATATGAAAAATGCTATGAGAATGTATTGGTGTTGTAGTAATCAGTATCTCTATGGAAAAGAACTAAATATGTAAATATTACATACATAATGTATATTAATATATACATTATATAAATATTATGAGATTTTCTATAAGAATTAGCTCAAAAGATTGTGGAAATAGGCAATTCCAAATACTCTAGGACAGGCTGCAAGCTGAGAACTCCAATGAAGATTTTCAATGAATTTCCCAGTAGATGCTGGGCTGACTGAATTAGAGATGGAAATTCTCCCTTCTGACTGCTGAATATTGGATGGGACTTTTCTCATTGTTGAAGGCAATTTCCTCAGTTGGTTTTAGATGTGATCAGCCATAGATGCAATAAATTTACTGATTATTTAAATCCATGAAATAGTCTCACAATCAAAACAATGTTTTCATGATCAGACAACTGGGCACCATAACCTGGCCAATTTGACACATGAACTTAATCATCACAGGTGCCAAGCATTATATTTGAAGGAATAACACAATGAATATGGAATAAAAAAGATAGAAACTACCTCAAAGTTAATTATTTCTTGCTATCAAGAATGCAATGCATGAGGAAAATAGAACTTAGAAGTTTCAAGAAACTACAATTCAAATACTAATTATACCATGCAAAAATGATTTGGAAACATAACTTTGTGGGTTACTGAAATGGATTAGTTAGGGTACTTGCAAAACAATCATCTGTGTCAAAGCATTTAATGCAGTGCTATACTGAGCAGTGGATTATAATTTAAATTTTTATTGATTATTTTAGTGAAATTTCAGGCTTTCCTGGAAGGCCATATGGTGATATATTGCCACATTAGGTGGTAATTGAGAAGTTAAATCTGTAATTTAATCAACAATTTTAAATTTATATTTGATATTTATCCATATACTATTTACTGGCCTGCAAAATCAATTGAGAAATAAAAAAATCAGTATAATAGATCTCATTTTAATCCCAAGGGTAGTTTATTTCTCCCTCTATGAAATTAATTATCTCATTTGTTCTTTAAAATTTATTGCAAGGAAGAGCACTAATTTCTAGAGGTGTGAGGATTTGCGCATTGAGCTCATTTTTCCTGCTAAGACCAGGTATGAAACTCTCAACTTATGATAACTGATGGTGCTTTAATGATTGCCATGGAAATTAATGGTTTTGTAAATAAATATCTAGAAATAGAATACTTGGATCATAATTTAGGATAGACAATGGTTATCCTTAAATAGTATTTTAAGGTATCTGTACAATTTTTCACCACTAGGAGCAACATATAATAGTTCGATCATATTGGCATTTTGTGTTTTTTCTCTCTTTTCATTGATCAAGATAAATTCTTCATACTTTTATTAATCCTTTCATGGCTTAATAAATATCAGCAACTTTTTGTCTTGTTGATATTCTCTATTTAGAAATGTTAGGTATGTCCTTTGGAATTCTATTCTTGTTTTTATTATATCTTTGTCTCTATATTGTTTCAATTTAATTTGCTTTTACATTTTGATACTTAGGGCATTTAGATCACTTATTACTAATCATTTTATTTCTTAATGACACAGGTGCTAACATTATACATTGTACAGATTTTAAAAGGAAAATAAGGGGCTGTTATAAACACATTAATGTCAATAAATTCAATAACTCAGAATTCCTTGAATACTGTATATTTTAAAAGTACATTAAAACAAGTAACAGTTCATTTCAATAGTCCTATAAATCTTAAAGAAATAGAATTTGTTTTTTTTTCAAAGCTTCCTTCAAAGAATCCCCAGATCCAAATAGTTACATTTATGAATTCTATCAAACATTAAGATACAAATATTACCAATTCTATTCAAACACTCCGAGAAAAGGAACAGATGTGAATGAACAGTATCTGAACTCACTCTATTAGGCCAGCATTTCTCTCATACTCATAAAATATAATACAATTTCTTTATAGATTTTAAAATTTACTACTTAGACAATCATATCACCAGTAAATACAGACAGTTTTGCTCTTCCTATCTAATCTGGATGATGTAACTTTTTTTTTTATTAATAAGTGAGCTTTGCAGGTTTAAAAAATGTGAGAGAAATATACAAAAATTGATTGCAAAGTCTATTTGTAACAAGTAATCAGAAATTGAATTTTTAAAATTATATTATAAAATCCTTAATATACTTTGTATGTTAATATTTAAGAATTAAAACCTAGTAGTTAATGATATTTGACACAATATATGCAAGGATCTCCACAGAAAACTACATAAATTTGAAAGGGGAAATTAAACAACACCTTTATAAATGGAGAAACATTCTGTATTCATAAGTGAAACAGCTCAACATTTTTAAGATGTATTTTTACCACCCACAAAATTAATTCCTAGACTCAGTGCTATTGTCACCCCAAAACACAAATTATCTTTTCTTTTTAGAATTTTAGAATATAATTTTAACATTAATGCAAGTCATCTAGATCAGCCCACATAAGTTTATAAAGGAATAAATTTGGTGAAATCATATTTCCTAATTTCAAAGCATATCTTAAAATTACAGTAATCAAATTAGTAAGGTATTTTCACAAAGATAGACAATCCTTGTATTGGACTTAGAATCCAGAATAGATAGATCCACACCTCTTTGGTCAACTGGATCTAAGCAAGGGACTGTAGGCAAATAATACAAGAAATGATGCTAGACATCATTAGTCATAATGTAAATGAAAATGATACTCCTTCTTGCCACTTGAATGGCTAAAATTAAAGATTGATCATATAAAGTGTTGGGGAAGATGTGGAACAGCAAAATATCAATGATTTTTTTCAGTCCTTAGGTGATATAGGAAGGCTAGAAAGAACTGAGGTTTGGTATTTCCCTTCCCCCAAGTAGGTTAGACTCTGGAAATACCCACCTGGGTTTCCCTTGAGGGTAGGCATTTATTAATGATAACAATTACTCTTTAATTTTCCTTCCTGAGGCTGACTAAACCCGAGGTTTCTGCTCCAGGTAAATTGTGATCGTTTTTTATCTGCTTATCTCTGCAGTTCTCCAGGAGGGAGTTTTCCCTGGAAACCCCCTTCTATGAAGGATCTCTAGTTGATAGGCAGTTTTTCAGTTTTATCCCTTTTGAGAGGGTGGAAGTGATGACTATCCAAGGTCTTTATATGTCAGAATGGAAAACAATGCATTATCATACAAACTTTTCTAATATTGTTTATTTCTTAAATAATATATATAGCAGAATATACTTTTAATTTCTAAATATATATAATCATTTATTGTTATTTTTTCCCCTAATTTTATAGTTATTTACATATACTCACATATATATATATATATTTACACACAGACACACACACATATCCTGTAGGCTTTTTGTCCCTGGAGAACCCTGTCTAACACATAGTGTGCAGTGGGTTGCCAGGTGAGGAATAGGGAAAATGCATGAATAAAGGAAAAATCATGTAAAATAAAATAAGCATTAGGAACCTGGCATGGATCCATGTGTATAGTCTGCTCTAAACAAAGGTGTAAGATTAATTCTACTCTGTTACCTTTAGATTCTACTGGCACTGTCTCTCTCCCCCAACCCAGGGGAAAATAAGGCAAACATCAAAAACAAAAGCTAATGCAATAAAAATTGATTAATAATTGTGGATTTTCCTAATTCTAACTACCCTAATACTCACAGTTACTTAGTAACTCAAAAGTGTACATCACTGTGGACTTTCAAAAGGGTATAATTAAATTTCTAAAAATGTCTTCCCATCTCCATCATAATGGCAACAATTTTGTGTTGCTAAGAAAATTGTAATGCTCTTTTGAAACTCTAGTTTCACATTAATGCAGTTAGATGATAAAAAAGAATTCAATATTTCTGAAGTATGTATTATATACCATGGTAAAAAAAATAGTGAATAAAGTCTTTGAGAAGAAAATTCTAAGATAGAGGACAGATAGAAAAACAAATATCTATAATATTTCATCAGTGCCACACATAACAGTACTCCTGAACCTTTTATATGATGGCCCTAAAGAAATGAATGCAAGAGAAACAAGCCTTAAAGCAGTCTATGTGGCAACTATAATAGTATTGGCTTTACTTCTTTAATTATAAGTATGTATATTTTGCTGCTGCAAAAATCACATGGGAGCTTTTCCTTTTGGTCTTTCTTGGGTCTTTTAATTTAAAGTGTTCTGAGCAAGGATTCCCCAAAAGATGCTTTTATATGGCAGATTTGCGTAAGAGTCCAAAGCTTTCCACATCAGTTTGCTAGTCTGTAGCACAATCCAGAAATAGACAAGAACCCAGTCTGAAGGACCATCTTGACAAAGAAGAGTAAATTGTTGCAGAAGGATTGAATATGATGGTTAGTATTCACCAATTAAAAAACATTTTGAGATTAAATCATTGTGAACTCAAATGCTCCTTTTTTTAAAATTTTTTTTATTGTGGGTAAAAATCAAAATTTTCACAATACATACCACTATTTGTAAAATGATATATAAATATATATGCATATATGTGCATTTGCTTACAAAAATGTTATATATATATATATATATAAATATATTTTAAGAGGTGCTTAGATTACCGAAAATATTACACAGAACCCCCTGAGATTCCCATGTTGCCCACCTCCCACACCTCCCACCACATCCCACACAAACATCTCCCACAAGTGTGGCCCACCAC
>JAKSZT010037083.1:1147801-1173316 GCA_026826555.1 Tolypeutes matacus
TCCCACCACATCCCACACAAACATCTCCCACAAGTGTGGCCCACCACCCTCAATGGACTTACACATCCTGGGGCCTTGCCACCAACCATAGACCACAGTTCACATCGTAGACCACACTCTCTCCCACACAGTTCTGAGTGGTGTGTGCTGATTTTAAATGGCCTACATCTGTTGCCACAACGGTGCTCAGCACAACCTCCAACTCCCAAAGAAGCCCCTGTATTTCAACTGCTCGTCCCCTCCCTGCCCCAAAAGTGTCAAGTGGCCACTGGCTCCACCTCATTGTTATAATTTCTTCCATTGCTAGAATCACCATATGTGTACAACAGAATACCATCAAGTCCCTGGCAACGAGGGATTAATACCAAGTGCCAACTGGCAACACAACTGGAAAAAGACCTTGAATAAAAGGGGGAAATGGTAAAGACAAATGAGTTCAAGTGGCTAAGAGACTTCAAAGAGAGTCCGGAGGTCACCCCAGAGGTAACTCTTACGCACACCTCAGTAGGAGCTCATAGAACATCTAAGTGCCTATCACCCCACACAGAGGGGCTCCTAAGAGCTCTGGAGACACCCAGGTCCTATATAAGGGGGGATAGCCCCAGAGACTGATGCCTTATCAATGAGCTCTATTTTGGAATTTGTGCTCCTGAGAGTGACAGAATTGGACTTAAATAAGTCCTCCCTGCACATGGCTCCTTTTTTAATATAAAATTTGACCTTACTATTTCCAAATTTGCAAGTTTATATTCCTCTGGAATATAATCCTATTAGCTATTTTTAAGAGAGGCCATTCAGTAAATATGGATGAAAATTTGGGAACAAATAAAGGTTTTAGCCTGTATATGTATTTGAGAAAAAGTATTTAAGCATAGTGAAAATTGTTTGGGATTTAGAGTCATTCAAAAAGCCCATATTGAGTCTTTCCCTTAGCATTTGTGTAAACTTGGACTTTGGTTGTAATAAACATGTATATATATACACACACATTGATAATGTAAGTGTATTCTCCAATAAACTATTGGGGTAGTAATAAACCCCCACTAGGATATACTGAAGATCAATTAATGGGTATATGTAAAATATCTAATAAGGTGCCTGGAATATAGTACCTATAACTTATGCTATTTAAATATTTTACTCTAAATCCATCAAAGACTTAAGCATATGAATTTCACTTTCACTATTTTTTCTTTATAATAAATGTGATAGTTAATTTAAGAATCTGAAAAAACAGATATATTAGCCATTGTTGGAATTTCATATTATCCATATCCTCTTGTCTGCGTAGACATAATTCACATTTCTCAACAGCTTTTTCCTTCTTCAGTTTACTCTCTTTTTTTCTTCAATTTTCTTATTCTTTTCTTTCAATTTGTTTTTATTTCAAAACATAGAAAGCACATATTTCCTAGGATAATTTTTCTCTAGGGATTTAATTTGTAAGGGAAGAGGGACTTTTGGTAGAGACTGAGTGTTAGTTAGGAAAAAGGTACACTTGAAATGATCCCCAAAACACTGCCTTTATTTGCATGTGATTATGTGCAGATGCATGAGTGTTTGTGTGTGTGTGTATTTGTGAAAGAGTGGAAAGGGGAAGGAAAAAGAAAGAGAGAAGGAGTGACAAAAAAAAAAGAGGGAAAGAGAGAGAGAGGGAGGGAGGGAGGGTAGAAGGGAGAGGAAGAGAGTGAATGGATTTGCATATAGTTGAGGGAGATTTTAAGCATTAGAATAAGAACAGAAATGAAATGATGTGAGGATAGATCCAGGAAATATTTCAGGATGATTTTGCTTTTTAAGAGGATTTTCAGTAACTAATCTCTGGGTTGTGCTTTTAAGGATCTTTTCCTACTTAGGTGTGTGTTTTCCCAATTGATGTGGAATAATTGTAGGTACAGCAAGATTGGACCCAAATGTTCAGAGATCCTGAGGTTTGCACCAAATTAGGGAAATATTCTAAACCAAGAGTTTGGCTTTTTATAGCTTCAGTTCTCTAGTTATTTTAGGGTATTTTCTATAGTTCTACTGCAAATTTATTCCTAGATATATTGTGTTCTTTAACTTATTAGATTAATTGACATACACAGAGGGCAGATTTTGATATTCTCAATGTCAATATGTGCTATGGTAAGTTGAAATTTGAGCCCAGAATACTTACACTAATATCCATGTTTTTCTCATACTTAGTATTTGTCTAGCATAAGTAAAACAACTTACAGGTGAATTAATTTATGACTATGATGTAATAACATTTTATTACACAAGTGTTTATCCTCAGCAAAACATCTTCAGGGAGCTGTTCTGAGGGTATGGTATATGTTAGAAACTTAAGGCCTTCTTATATGATGGGCTTCATTTCTTTTGCTCTTGGCAGAAAGTAAATGGACCCAATATCCTTGGTTCCACGTGTTAGTTGGATAAGAAATCTCAACAGAATGAGGTGATTAGTGCTAGCAATGTAGAACTATTAGGATATTCAAAACCATATGCTCATATTCATGTCCCTTAGACTAGGGATGAGTACACTCCATCAAAATGTTCCCATACTCTAAAATAAAAATCCAAACAGCAACCCATTGAAAATAATAGTTTTTTTGGCAAAAGATGACTTGGATGAGGAGGGCCTTTTGACATGGGCTAAAGGTGATGCTTTCAACATATTTGCTCCTTCCTCCCAAATGCACTGCATCTGAGTGTCTGCGCATATCTAAAGGTATGTTCAAAGGAGCAGATAATTCTTTCATCTTATTACTTCATTCAACGTGCCAAGAGGGAACACTTACCTTTCTAAAGTTTTTTCTAATAGCTTCCTCAAAATATGCTTTTAACATAATTAGGAGAAAGGTGAGGCTTTAATAATGTCCCATATTCATATATTCAGAGACTTAGCAATAGGTGTATCTAATTCCCTATTTCTAGCAATCCAATGTCCTGAACTTCAACCATAAATTAGAAGAAGTCAAGTCACTGAAAATATTAACAACTAAATTAGGTTATTTCTATGATATGATTAATATCCTTGGTTTTTTAAAATTTCAAGAATAAATAGTTTCATTGGAGGTGTAGAATTATAGGGTGATTTGGGTCTCCACACAAAATATTAGTAAGATAGAAAAAGGGAGGGAGTTGCTTACAATTATGCAAGTAGTTAGTGGTAGAGATGGAGAAACACCTCATTTATTTTGCAAAGATGGAAAATAGCTGGTTCCATGTGGCCTAGGGCTAAGACAGCATAGCCTTGAAGAGCATGGAATCTGGCATAGGGTAAAGTTTCATATCTTAGGTCTGCTACTATGTATCTCATTGATGTGATATAATTAATTGAGCCCTCCTATGCCTCCAGTGCCCCATATATAAAATGAGAATAAGAATATTACCTACTTAGGTTTGGGTTTTTATGGGAATTAATACATGTACAATATTTATAAAATATGAGGATTAAAATATGTTCTCATTGAAAAATCATTTAACATGACAAACAGTCCTAACTTAAAAAAGATTTTAAATGATAAAACCTGTAATAAATGTACCTTGACCTGTATTGTTTTTCAATTAATAATTCACACCAAGTTTAAACATGCTATTTCATGTTTAATGGTCTGTATTATTTCAGATAAATTAAATTTCTATTGTTTACTCTGGACTCACATTACCTCATGGAAAACCACAACAATGTCACTGAATTTGTCTTCTTGGGGTTATGGGAGGACAAGCAGATAGAGCTACTGTTCTGTTTCTTGTTCCTGCTCTGTTTATTGGTGGTCTTAATGGGGAACTTCATCATCTTACTCACAATTACCTGCAGCCATTTAATTGAACAGCCAATGTACTATTTTCACTGCCAACTATCCCTCATGGACCTCTCCTTCACCTCTGTTGTAATTCCCCGGCTAATCAGACCTCACATCAGAGAGAAAAATCATTTCCTATAACAACTGTATGACCCAACTCTTCACTATGCACTTACTGGCAGCTGTGGAAATATTCATCTTGGTGTCTATGGCTTTTGATCGCAATGTAGCCATTGTCAGGCCCCTGCACTATACAGTCATCATGAACAGGCAGAGATGTAACATGCTGATTATCATGGCCTGCAGCGTGGGCTTTTGTCACTCTATTGCTTTAATGCTCATGGTATTCAATTTACCTCAATCACTACATGTGTGATGTGAAGCCTCTTTTGAAACTGGTCTGCAAAGACATACATGTTTTTAGTGTCTTAGTTATTATTAATTCAGGGATTTCAGGGGTTTTAATTTTCCCTGTCCTGGTGGCATCTTACATAAGCATATTGTACAATCCTAGGACAAACACCTCTGCAGCATGACACAAAGCTCTGTCAACCTGTAGCTCTCACATAATTGTCGTACTTTTTTTTTTGTGCCCTGTATGTATATATATATTGTACCTGCTGGCAGTCAGAAGAAGGATAAGGAAATCTCTGTGTTTTATACTGTGATTTCTCCTATGCTGAATCTTTTCATCTATACACTGAGAAATGTGGAGATAAAAATTGCCTTGCAAAAGTTATGGTCTCAAATGCTACCTTGAGAATTAAAGTTAATAAGGTGATATTCATTGTGATTCCCATGCTGTGTCCCTAGTGTAGCAATTATTCACATCATTGTAGAATGAAGTTAAGCTTTCCTTGGGAGCTGGAAAGTTAAATTCTGACATTACAAAAGCATAAAGAACTTATTATTATTCATGTAGGAACCTTCACTTAAAAGGGTCTAAATTGTTCCCGGTGTGAACACTTGTATTTGAGGAACACAGGAAGTATCTCTTTAAATGGTATCATTAATCCTGACACTCCCCTCTTCAGAAATTTACAAGAAAGGCTATTTTCCTTGAAATAGTTTAGAACCTTCTATCCTGATAATCAGAAATCTCCCCAAATTGGCTCATGTCCGGTTTAATCGTCATAGAGATCACTGCATCGGAAAAACACAATGTTGCAAAATGTGATAGATTTTTCATGTCAAGGATAACTGTGCAATGTCTTTTCTATTGTCTGCCTTTTTTCTTTTTTTTTCCTTTATTTAGATGAATTAAGCAAATATACTGCACTTCTCTACATTCTCCAAACAGACTGATCTCTCACTTCCAGGTTTTATTTTCTGCTGTCTTCTCTACTTAGGATTCCCCATTTCCTATGTTTGAGGGTCATGACTTATGTATAACTCACACTAATTCTTATATTATATGATTCAGGAGAATTTTGCATACTCATCAAATGAGCAGAATTACAAGCATACAATGGAGATATCGTGGGTTTTGTTCCAGACCATTGCAATAAAGCAAATATCACAGAAAAGCAAGTCACACATTTTTTTGGTTTCCTAGCTATATAAATTTATGTTTACACACCACTGTAGTCTATTAACTGTGAGATAACTTTATGTCTAAAAATACATGTACATACATTAATTAAAAATACTTTATTACTTAAAAATACTAACTAACGTCTGAGCCTCCAGAAATCCTAAACGTTTTGCTAGTATTGGGTCTTGCTTTGATGTTGATGGCTGCTCATTTATCAGGGTGGGTGTACCAAAGGTCAGTGTGACTGTGCCAATTTCTTAAAATAAAACAACTGTGAAGTTTTCTGCAATGATTAACTCTTTTTTTCATGATAGTCTTCTCTGTAGTATGTATGCTGTTTGATAGCATTTTGCCCACAGTAGGATTTCTTTCAAAATTAAAGTCAATATTTTCAAACTCTGTGACTGCTTTATAAACTGAATTTATGTAATATTCTAAATCCTTTGGTGTCCTTTCAACAATATTCAAATATCTTCACCAGGAGTAGGTTACATCTCAAGAAACCACATTGTTTGCTTATCCCTAAGAAGCAACTCCTCATCTATTCCATTGATGTATTGTCATGAGATTGCAGCCAAACATTCACATCTTTGAGCTACATTTCTAATACTATTTCACTTCCTATTTTCACTACATCTGCAGTTACTTCCTCCACTGAAGTTTTAAACCACTCAAGGTCATCCATGAGGATAGGAATCAACTTCTTCCAAACTGCTGCTAATGTTGATATTTGACCTCCTCCCATGAATCACAAATGTAATTACTTTCCTAGAATTGTGAATCCTTCCCAGAAGGTTTTCAATTTTCTTTGCCCTGATCCATCAGAGGAATTACGCTCTGTGTCAGCTAGAGCCCTCCAAAATGCATTTGTTAAATGAAAGCACTGGAAAGTTAAAATTACTCCTAATCCAAGAGATGCAGAATGGATACTATAATTGCAGGCATGAAAACAAAATTAATCTCATTGTACATCCCCAAGAGAGCACTGGATGACCAATTGCATTGCCAATAAGCAGTAACATTTAAAAGGATTCTTCATTCTGAACAATATGTCTCAATAATGGGGTTAAAATATTCCATAAGTTATGTTGTAACAACAGATGTGCTGTCACCCAGGCTGTGTTTTTCCAATTTTAGAGCACAGGTAGAGCAGATTTAATTTAATTCTTAAGGGCCTTAGGATTTACAGAATGGTAAATGAACATTGGTTTAATCTTAAAGTCACCAGGTGCATTAGCCCTTACAAGAGCATCAAACTGTCCTTTGAAGTTTTAAAGCCAAGCAGTGACTACTCTGTATCCATCAAAGTCCTCCATGATATTTTCTTCCAATATAAGGCGGCTTCATCTTGTACTTTTTATGTTATCGACATGGCTTCTTTCCTTAAATCTTGTGAACCTATATCTGCTAGCTTCAAACTATTTTTCTACACCTTCCTCACCTCTCTTAACCTTGATAGAATTGAAGAAAGTTAGGGTCTTTCTATGGACTAACTTCAGATTCAGGGAATATTGTGGCTGCTTTGATCTTCTATCCAGAACATTAAAATTTCCTTTATATTAGCAATAAGACTGGTATACTTTCTTATCATTCATATGTTCTCTGGAAAGCACTGTTAATGTCTATCAAGAATGTTTCCTTTGCATTAACAAATTGCTAACTCTTTGATATAAGATTTTGTCCTATCTCTGCTTTCACTCTGCCTTCCTTAGTAAGCTTAATCATTGCTAGATTTTTTTATTAAAGTGAGAGACATGTAGCTCTTCTTTTCACTAGAACACATAGTGGCCATTATAGGTTTATTAATTGGTCTACTTTCAATATTGTTGTTTCTCAGGGAATAATGAGTCTCCAGGAGAGGGAGAGAGATGGAAATTCAATTGATGGTTGGTGGAGCAGTTACAACACATAAAACATTTTTCAGGTAAGTTCATCATTTAACATGGGAGACTCTGAGTTTTGCGGAGAATACAGGAAAAGACCTATCCCATCAGACAGAATGCTTTGTGATAAATATTGAATATTTTATTATAATTAGTTTTGATTTGTTTTTAAAGGTCCCACACAATTTAATGGTTGAAAATATGATGAAACTATTTATTAGGCCCAGACCCAAAATCTCATGAATTTAAATGATCTATTTGTTAGTAGTCCTTTCTAGCACTCATTTTCCAACCTGTAACCCAATGCCTGGTGTTGGAAAAAATGACAAATCAATGTATGATGAATTTGTTTAATTGACTTGCTAAGCATATGAATATAAGCATAGGAAATTTAAGAACTATTTTAGGTCATAAACATGTAATTTACAAAATTCTATCAATTAATATATTTTTTAAAAAATTTAAAGTACACCATACTAACTTTTTACAAGAATACCATAACTTAGCTTGAAAGCACTCATATTACACAAACATATTATTTAAGCTGGAACATGGTCAGAAATCACCAGGCTGACAGAATCTTAGAAGTCAGATATCAAAGTAAGTCAGGAGGTCATTCCAGGGGTTACACTTATGCAAGTCTCAGCAGTATCTCATTGACTGCCACACTAAATAGTGCCTCAAATAGCAAGCCTCCTGAGGGCTCTAGAGACATCCAGAATCTATAAGCAGGACAGACAGCTCAGGAATTCAGCACCATATTAATGGGCTTTACTTTGGAATTTATGCTCCCCAGTGTAACAGAATTAGACTCATTTACAAGTTCCCTACACATGGCTCTTCTGCCAGATTTATTTGAACCTATAGTTAGCACTATCCTTGATAAATATATATCCCAGAAACTTAAATCTTTGGTCCATCCATGTGCCAGTTGAGCCCTGAATTTCATCAGAGTTGCAACACTTACTCTTCAGTTCATTGGACTTACCCAGGACAACTAACAAGGAGATGATGATGGACAATACCTATCCCAAGGAACAGAGAGTGTCTGTAACTTCAAGCAAGATAGCTCCATCTATCTGCCCCATGGGATTTAAGCTCCTCCTCAAAGAGAAGCAGAGTGGGCATCACCATCCCAAAATTCTCAAGATGTGGGAATGAACAATGGACTAAAGTAAACATTATTATTCTACTATAGACTTATTATTCTAGCAATGGAAAAACTCTCATCATTGGAAAAAATGCAGTGGCCCCCAGAGGTTCTGAGTGATTGGAAAGGGAAGAATAGGTGTAATATGGGGGCATTTTAAGGGCAATGGAATTGTCCTGCAAGACATTGCAATGATGAATACAGGCCATTATATATTTTGTCATAGACTACACAATTGTTTGAGACAGAGTGTAAAGTATAATGTAAACTATAGTCCATGGTTAGTAACAATGCTTCAATATGTGTTCATCAATTGTAACAAATGTACCAAACTAGTGAAGGATGTTGTTAATGTGGGAAATATGGGGCAGGGAATGGGGTATAAGGGAATCCCTTATATTTTTTTATATAATATTTATGTAATTTACACCTTCTTTAAAAATAAAAAAAATGAAAAAAAGTTTAGGAGCAGGTGGAGGTGGCAAAAGCAAAAACTGGAGGCCAAAGTAAACTGTGAGTGAACCAGTTCTTTATGAATTTTTGCCACCAAACTCTTCCAATTTTATCCTTTTTCTTCTTTCCTCAAGCCTATATCTGTCCCTACTTATCCATTGATAGGGAACATTTAAACACTTATAGAATATTTTAGTATTCTTAAAGACACGAGAAAACCCTAGGTTAACACAATATATCCTAGATATTTAAAAGCAATCATAATTAAAAATAGGTGATTCTTTCCTCTCTAATTATCAACTTTTCTAGAACATTTTTATTTTATTAAATGTCTCTTAGATGATCTCTTTCATCTAAAAGTGTAAGAAATAATATTTTACTCTGAGTTCTGATACTTTTGTTAAATGGGCCATGTTGAGAAAGATTCCTTCTATTTCTATCATTTTGAAGTATTTTTGTCAAGAAAAAATGCTGAATTTTGTCAGATACATTTTCTGAATTGCTAGAGATGATCATGTGATTTCTCTTCCTCTATCTGTTAATGTGGTTTATTAAAATATTTGCTTTTCTTATATTGAACCATCTTTGCATATGTGGGATAAAACCCAATTGATCTTGTTGTATAATTCATTTTATATGGTGTTGCATTCAATTTGAAAATATATTTTGAGGATTTTTTCATCTAAGTTCATTAGAGATGAATTAGTAATATTCTTTTCTTGTGGTATCTTTATGTAGCTTTGGTACTCGGGTGATATTGGCTTCATAGAATGAGTCAGGTAATGTTCACTTCTCTTCAAATTTTTTGAAGAGTTTGAGTAGATTGACATTAGTTCTTTCTGAAATGATATACGTAGAATTAATCTGTGAAACCATTTGGTAGTTGACCTTTATTTATTTGGAGGTTTTAAATGACTGACTCAATCTTATTACTTATAATTGGTCTGTAGATGTCTTCTATTAGTTTTTTTATCAAGGTAAGTTGTTTATGTGTTTCTAGAAATATATCTATTTCATCTAAATTGTCCAACTTGTTGGCATACAATTTTTCAGGGTATCCTCTTATTATCCTTTTTATTTCTGTGGGATCAGTAATGATGTTCCCTCCTCAATTCTGATTTTATTTGCATCTTCTCTTTTTTTTTTTCTTAGCTTAGCTAAGCATTTGTCAATTTTATGAATCTTCTGAAAAAACCAGCTTTTTATTTTGTTAATTCTTTCTATTTTTTTTCTAAATTTCATTTAATTCTGCTCTAATCCTTGTTATTTATCTTCTTCTTCTTGCTTTGTAATTAGTTTGCTGTTCTATTTGTAGTTCCTCCAGATGTGCATTTAGGGTCTTTGATTTTAGCTTTTTCTTCTTGTTTTAATGTAGACATTGATGGCTATAAATTTCCCTCTATGTTCTGACTTAATTACATCTCATAAGTTTTAATATGTTGTGTTCTCATTTTCATTTGCATCAAAATAATTACTGATTTCTCTTGCAATTTACTACTTGACCCACTGATTGTTAGAGCCTATTGTTTAAATTCCATATATTTGTGAATTTTCTAGTTCTCTGCCCATTACTGATTTCTGGCTCCATTCCCTTGTGGTCAGAGAAAGTGCTTTGTATAATTTCAATCTTTATAAATTCTTTGAGACTTATTCTATGACCTAACATATGATTTATACTGAAGAATAATCCATGAGTGTTTGAGAAGAGGGTATATCCTGCTGTTTGAAGGTGCAATGTTATGTATGTATCAATAGGTGTATTTCCTTTAACATATTATTCATGATCTCTGTCTCTTTATTGATCCTCTGTCTAGATGTTCTGTCTATTGCTGAAAATGGTGTATTCAAGTGCTTTACTATGACTGTAGGGTTGTCTATTTCTTCCTTCAGTTTTGTCAGTTTTTGCCTCCTGTATTTCAGGACATCTTGGTAAGTTGCATAAATATTTATGACTGTTCTTTCTTCTTGTTAGATTGTCCATTTTATTAGAATATAGATTCCTTTCTTGTTTCTTACAACAATTTTACATTTAAAGTCTATTTTGTTCAATATTAGTATATCTACTCCAGGTCTATTTTTGGCTACTCTTTGTGTAGAAAAATCATTTTCAATCTTCATTTGAAACTATTTGTATCCTTTGGTCTAATGTAAATCTCCTATGCATAGCATATAGATCATATTTCTATCCATTCTGCCAATCTGTCTCTTAATCATGGCCTTTAATCCATTCACATTCAATGTGATCACTGTAAACTCAGTAATGACTTCAGCCATTATAGCTTTAGGCTTATATATGTTATATTTTCTTTTGTTTCCCTTTTGATACTTTTAGTTATACTTTATAAGAATCTTCCTTTCTAAACTCTGGACCAAATGTCCCTCTCCATTCTTTTCTTTTCAACCTATTGATCTTCCTTTAGTATTTTTTTTAAGGGCAGGTTTCTTGTCGACAATACTCTTAATTTCTGTCTATTTGTGAATATCTTCATCTCTCCCTCACTTTTGAAAGATAGTTTTGTTGGATACAGAATATTGGCTGTCTTTTTTTACTCTTTCAGCACCATAACTATGTCATACCACTGCCTTTTTGTTTCCATGGTTTCAGATGAGAAATCAGCACTTAATCTTATGGCGCATCCTTTATATGCAATGTATCTCCTTTCTCTTGCTGCTTTCAGGATTCTCTCTTTATCTTTGTCATTTGACAATCTGATTAGTATGTGTCTTAGAATAGATCTGTCAGTATTTATTCTGTTTTGAGTAAGATGCCCTTTGTGAACATGTACATCCATGTCCCTCATAAAAATTGGAAAATTTTCAGCCATTATTTCTTCAAACACTTCCTCTACACCCTTGCACTTCTAGTCTCACTCTGAGATACCCATAAATGTGTATGCTTGTGTTTTTTATGTTTTCATTCAATACCCTGAGTTTTTGCTCATTTTTTCCATGTTTTTCTACATCTGTTCTATCTGTACATTTGCTTATATGCTATATTCTAATTCGCTGATTCTTTCCTCTTTCTGTTTGAATCTGCTTTTATGTGATTCTACTGTATTTTTAATTTCTTTTATTGTAGCTTTCATTAACATAAGATTTCTTTTTTAATATATGTTTACAATTTCTTCTATATTTTTTCAAGATTTCTGTGGAAATCTTTGATTCATTTTTCAAAATTCTATATCTTCTGTGGCTTTTTAGGTTGTTAGTTTGACTGTGGCATACCTTCTATTTCTTACTATGGCTTGTCATTTTTTCTAATGTCAAGCATCTGTTCAGCTTGGTGAGTTCACTCTGTTGGATAGTTTCTTCTGGCAGAGGGTTTTATTTTTATTTGTCTTTATGTTAAGGTTCTTCTTTGACACTTAGTTCCAATTAGTCTAAATCTTTAAATCTGCCTGTCTCTAACTGAATAAAATAAAGGGAAAAAAGATAAAATAGGAAAAAAGGAAATGAAAAGGGTAAAAAAGAAGAAAAGGAAGAGAAAAAAAGATAGATAAAAGAAAGAAGGAAGGAAGGAAGAAAGGGAGGGAAGGAGGGAGGGAGTGAGGAAGGAGGAAAATTCCAGGTAACACTCTTAAGCAACTAATGTCCAGCTAGAATTCTCCTTGTCAGCTGCATATGCTCACATATTGCTCCATGGCCTTGGTGCTCCCTGAGTACCTGGAAAAAGAGAGAGAGAGAAAAAACCTGGACTTCCCTCTCAAGCCACTGGTGTCTGGTTAGGTTCCTTCTTGCCAACCATCTTCACCTGCCTTTTGCTCTTTGGTGTCCTCACTCCATCAGTATCTTAAAGAGGAAAGAAAAAAATACTTAAGCAAAATCCCTGGCTTCCATCTCGGGCCACAGGCATCCAGCTAGGCCTCTACATGCTATCTGCCCACACTTGTCACCTTGTGATCTTACCATTCCCCTGGTGCTTAACTAGGCACCCCCTCACTGGCTATCCACTTTTCCCCAGAGCCATGAGAGATCCCCTATGCTTAATAAGCCTACCAGTCTCACCACTGCTTCTGGATGATGAGTGTAGCCTGCTGCCTGTTACTCCCTCATCTTGGATCCAACTCAACTGTTTTTCAGATGTCACTTGTAATACCTACAAAATTAATTCCTAGATTCAATGTTATCTTCCCCCTAAAACACAAACTGGCTTTTCTTTTTAGAATTTTAAAACTAATTATAATATTTTTATGGAAATGTAAAGCATATGGGTCAGCCCACACAAATTTATAAGAGAATGAATTTGAAAAATTACACTTCTTGATTTCAAGGTATTGTATAAACCAACAGTAATAAAATAATTCTGGTAATTCATAAAGATAGACAAATAAAACAGTCACACCTTCTGAAGAGTTCACAATTAGGGCTACACATACATGATCTACTAAATCCAAACAAAGGACAGTAAGTAATTCCTTGAGGAAATGACAACGCTTTCAACAAATGTTGATGGAATAATTGGGCATACATTTAAACAGCAAATTAACATTGACCTGTACCTCATACATTATATGTACCTTGGTTCAAAATGGTTCATAAATTTCTACATAAAATATAAAATATGCAGTTTTTAGATTGAAATGTAGAAGAAAATCATTAGACCCTTGGATTAGACAAAGAAATGTCTAATCCAATACAAAACAATAATTCAGAAAAGAAAAGACATGATAAATGAGTTTTTAATAGGTGTACAATTTTGCTACAAGACTGAGATTGTAAAGAGAAGGAAAAAAAATTAATTATGCCCTAAGAGAATATATCTGAAAGCCATATAGTCATCACAGAACTACTATTTAAAATATATAAACATGTATTACATATGAATAAGAAAAAAATTGAACAGCTCAATAAAAATGAGCACAATAAAAAATTGTACAACCCAATTAAAAATGAACCAATGTTTTGAACAGAAAATTCAACAAGGGGGAAATAACTTAGCAAATAATACAGGAAAAGATGCTAGACATCATTAGTCATATAAAAGCAAATACTACTTGAATGCCTACAATTAAGGATTCACCACAGAAAGTGTTGCTGTGGAGATGGAACAACACAAATCTTATATTTCCATTCCCCCAATCACGTTAATCTGGAAAAACCCTCTCTGGTTAGGCTGTGGTAAAATAGGGCAGGAAATTGTTAATGAGAATGGATGGTTTTTGTTTTAGTTCAAAATCGTCACTTTTCCCCTCCACTACTGGAACCATATGTATATTGTTCTCTGAGAATCAGAGTGGAAATCAGATTGGGTTTCTGTAGATAAGACTCAAGTAATGTGGGTGCCCCTAAGATTTAACCCCAGGAAATTTTATCTTTCAAGTGAGCCCATGCTTGGATGCCAGCAATTCCTCATTTATCACCTCCCCCTTTTGGTTTCTAAAGATTATTAATTTTTTTAAATATATATATTTTTATTTTAAAAAAGATACTTAGACTACATAAATGGTACATAAAAATATAGGGGATTCCCATATGCCCCACTCCCTACATCTCCCACTTTTTCCCACATTAACAACATCCTTCATTAATGGGGTACATTTGTTACAATTAATGAAAACATTTTGGAGCTTTGCCAGTAACAGTGGATTTAGTTTACATTGTAGTTTACACTCTCTCCCATAAAATTTTATAGGTTATGGCAAGATATGTATTGTCCTGTATCTGTCATTGTAATGTCATTCAAGACAACTCCCAAGTCCCCAAAATACCCCAATATTTCATCTGGTTTTTCTCTCTCTCTGGCTTCAGAACCTCCAAGTGCCCACTGCCTCCATATCAATGATATAATTACTTGCATTGCTAGAATCACAATAAGTGTATAGTAGAATACCTGTAAATCTACTTTAATCCATAGTTCATTCCCCAGGCTTGTCCCAGCTCCTGTGGTTTCTGTGCTAGGAAAGTGATTGCTTGTATCTGCCTATCTCTTCAGTTTTTGAGGAGATATTTTCCCATGGAACCTCAATTGTCTAAGATGTATAAGATTTGCTATATTCAGTTTTTCATAATTTTTTCTTGTTTAGAGGCTGAGAGTGAAGACTATCCAAGCTATTTAGATATCAGAACTGAAACCAGGTCATTATCATTCAATTAAAGATCTTTGAATTTTTTCTAAGATTGTTTAGTCTTTAAAAACATTTAGCAATGTATCCTTTAAATTTCCAAATATATACAAAATTATTGTTAACTTCTACCTTAAATTCACAGTTCTGTACAATTTCTCTCCTTTAAAGTTTATTGAGGCTTTTTTTAGCACTGTAATAAGTGTTACAAATATTTTATCCCTGTATGTAGGAATACGTATTCCTTAATTGTTGGATGTATAATTGTATATTTCTCTAAATATGACTGCAGTTTTGAATTGTGTTATTTTATCTTTTATTTCTTACTTTTGCTTGCTTTATGAGTAATGATAAATGAATTTTAATGTTCCACTGGAAAAGTGAATATATCTGTTTTTCCCAATTTTGCTGCGTATATATTGAGGAATTATTATTATGTAGTTGTATCAGTCTGGGTCTTAGAGCAAACATAGGACAGATTGAGGTGCCACAATTGAATGAGAGTATAAAAAAAGAGATTATTTTCAAAGATGAGTACAGTAGCAAGAACACCACAAGGATGTGCAGTACCTGGGGAGCTAGTAAGTGTTGAAAACTGACATGTATTTAATAGTATGTGATATGTCATGTGTCAATTTGGCTACCTTATGGTTTCCAGTTGTTTGTACAAACAAACACTGACCAGAATTTTTTACTGTGAGGATATTTCATAGATTTAAATCATTAATAAGTTGATTTCATATATGACTGATTACATCTTCAAGCAACAAATGATATTGTGTTCAGTAATGAGAAAAGACTCATCCAAACACTTAGGCCTTAAAGAAAGGACATATGAATTCAACAATCAGAAAGAAGAATTTCTTTTTCTTCTGCAGTCAGCTTCTACCAGAGAATTCATCAAAATCTTCATCAGAGTTCTCAAGTTGTGGCCCAACCAATGGAATTTTACTTGCCAATCCAGAATTTGTACAGCACTCGTAGCGCTGCTTATTACATGGAAGCCAAGTACCATGAGCACACCCACATGCACACCTGCACGTTTGCACACCCGCACACACAGAGCTGCGCACACATGTGCGCATGCCCCACAACATACCCAAGGTTGTGCACACCACCCACGTTCCATGGTGGCAGTTCGATACAATGATGATGGAGCCAATTGGTCCAGGCATGTTGCCCGTCATCACCTCAGACATCCTCTCCCCTCCCCTTGGAGTGCGTGTGCACTTGCTGACAGAGCTCTCTGGTTTGCCCCTCCAGAAAAAAGAGGAAAAAAAAATGCAGAGCTATCTGCCCTGACATAGGACCTGGGTGACTCCAGAGCTCTCAGGAGCTCAACTTTTGGGGTGATATCTGCTTTGGAATTCTATGAGATCTTACTGAGATGTGTGTAAGCATTACCTCTGGGATGACTTCCCGACTCATTTTGAAGTCTCTTAGCCATATAAACCCATTTGTCTTTACCTTTTGCTCCTTTTATTCAAGGTCTTTTTCCAGTCACAATGCCATTTGGTGCTGGTAGCAATCCCTTGGTGCCAGGGAGGCTCATCCCTGGGAGTCATGTCCCATACTGGGAGGAAGGTAATGCATTCATATGTTGAGTTTGGCTTAGAGAGAGGCCACATTTGAGCAACAAGGAGGCTCTCAGGAGGCAACACTTAGGCACCCCATAACAAAAGGCTAAGTTTCAATTTCAAGAGCAAAAACTCATAAGGCTAGTCATCAATATCAAGGGCCCATCACTGGATCATCCTGCTTCAACAGTCACTGCCTCTGTACTTGGGAGACTGTTGCTGCTCCCTTAGAGAATGTGGTAGAGCTCTCCAGGATGGGATTCAGTATTCTTTCATATATTGAATGATTTTCCACCCACTGTGACAATGTCCTCTTAAAATTTGAACATTTTTATTTAGCTCATATTTATGCTCAGGGGATCTTCCTCCCATGCATCCCCCATCCCTGACCTCCACCCATCAATTATCCTCCTCCACCCCAGTTGAAACCCTCTGTGATCCAAAGCTTCTTCAAAGATGGCGCCAATACAATAGCTGAATACAATTAATAGGAAAATGACATAATAATGATAAGTCTAAATGTAAGCGATAAAATACATGATTAAAAAAAAAACTAAAAATAAAATAAAGTTAAAAGATTGAGATTATTAAAAAAATGAAAAATATAAAAAAAATTATTTTTCACCTTTACCCTTTCATCACTGCAATATCTGGTGCCCAGTATGTATTGTGGCACCTTCCCCCTCTCATTCCCAAGTGTCTCACTACTTTTCTATTTGTTTTCAAAGAAGTTTTAGGTCACAGCAAAGTCACACACAGAATACAGGAGATTCTCATATATCCAACCTCCTGCCCCTTTCCTCCCCCCATATTAATTCCTTTTTCTAAGTGGATGGTAGCATTTTTATCACTGATATGCTAATAGTGAAACATAGCTACTAAACATTGTCAATGGTTTACATTATGGTTTACATTTTAGACTGTAAACTCTTATAAAATTTATGATATTTACCATGTCCTGTGTCCATCACTGTATGGTAATGAAGAACATGTCCTCTGACCACTAAATACCCCCTGTTTGATCTCTTCTATTCCTCCCACCCCATCCCCCTGAGGCCCACGACAACCCCCTGGCTTGACTCATTGGATGATAAGATTCATAGTTACATGCAACAAGAGTTCTTGACACACTGTTTTCTCATTCCCTATTAGGAACCACCCTTGGTCTTGAGAGATTCCCTCCTATTTCTGACCAAATCAGTCCTCTCAAAGATGGGAATGCAACACCTTCCTAGTCATTATGTGGGTCTCCACCCACTGATACAACACATTTTGACAGGATGAACACTCACAAATTCCCTAGAAGCGTGTGGCCTGACCGGAATTCCCCCCCCCCCAAACAACACCGTATACCAGTGACCCTTACTTGTCATACTGCCATAAGAGTATTCCCACCTCTGTCCTTTCAACCTCATACTCACAAATCCCCAGTGTTCAACTTATCCCTCTCCCAACCCTCCTCCCCAGTATACTGGACCTTCTAACCCACCCTTTCCAATCTACCCACCTGTCAACCCTGCACCACCCAACCCAATAATATCAATACCTTCCTTTCTTATACCTTCAATATGCAACTACACTCTATCACTTTACCATAGATTACATGCATATGGGTGATGGCTCACAACCTACTCTTCTCTTTCTGTTTCTTGTAAACCTATCTTATAGACAATAGCTCTCTGAGACTGTTCAATTTCCTTCATTCATATCAGTGAGATCATGTACTGTTCATCCTTCAATGCCTGGCTTGCTTCACTCAACATAAGGTCTTCAAGATTCATCCATGTTATCCCGTGTGTTATCATTTTATTACTTCTTACACCTGAGTAATATTCCATTGTGTGTATGTACCCATTTTGTTTATCCATTCATCTGTTGATGGGCTACTGGGTTGATTCCAACTTTTGGCAATAGTGAACAATGCCATTATGAACAATGGTGTGCATATATCTGTTCTTGTCTTTGCTTTCAACTATTCAGGATATATACCCAGGAGTGGAATAGCTGCATCATATAGAAGTTCTATAGTTAGTTTTCTGAGGAACCATAAAACTGCCTTCCATAGTGCTGGACCATTCTAAAATCCCACCAGCAGTGGATGAGGGTTCCCATTCCTCTACATCCTCTCCAACATTTATAGTCTTCTGTTTTTTTAATAGCTGCCATTCTAATGGGTGTAAGATGGCATCTCATTGTAGTTTTAATTTGCATTTCCTTAATAGCTTGTAATGTTGAGCATCTTTTCATGTGCTTTTTAGCCATTTGTCTTTCTTCCTTGGAGAGGTGTCATTTCAGGTCACTTGTCCATTTTGTAAGTGGTTTGTTTGTCTTTTTATTATTGAGGTGTAGGATTTCTTTATATACACAGGATATTAGGCTCCTATCAGATATATGGTTGCCAAATATTTTCTCCCATTGGGTAGGCTGCCTTTTTATTTTCTTAATAACGTCTTTTGAGGTGCAGAAGTTTTTAATTTTGAGGAGATCCCATTTATCTATTTTTTCTTTTGCTGCTCATGCTTTGGGTGCGAAGTTCATGAAACTCTTTCCTATTACAAGGTCCTGTAGAAGCTTCCCTATATTATTTTCCAAGGTCTTTATGGTCTTGGCTCTTATATTTAAATCTTTGAACTATCTTGAGTTGATTTTTGCATAAGGTGTGAGATGATGTTCCTCTTTTATTCTTTTGGATATGGATATCCACTTCTCCAAGCACCATTTGTTGAAGAGGCCATTTTCTCCCAATTGAGTGTGCTTGGGGGTCTTGTCAATTTTCAGATGACTGTATTTGCGAGGATCTATATTGGAACTCTCAATTTGGTTCCATTGGTCAGTATGTCTATCCTTGTGCCAATACCATGCAGTTTTAACCACTGTAGCTTTGTAGTATGTTTTAAAGTCAGGTAGTGTGAAATCTCCAAATTCATTTTTCTTTTTCACTATGTCTTTGGCGGTTCAGGGCCTCTTTCCCATCCAAATAAATTTTATAGTTAGTTTTTCCAATTCATAAAATAATACAGTGTTCATCTTTATTGGGATTGCATTAAATCTGTAGATTAGTTTGGGTAGGATAGACACCTTGATGATCTTTAGTCTTTCTGTCCATGAAGAGGAAATATTCCTCCATTTATTTAAGTCTTCTTTGATTACCTTTAACACTGTTGTGGAGTTTTCTATATATAAGTCCTTTACATCTTTAGTTAAATTTATTCTTAGGTATTTCAATCTTTTAGTTATTTTTGTAAATGGTATATTTTTCTGGATTTCCTCCTCAGATTTCTTGTTATTGGTGCACAAAAATGATACTAATTTTTGAGCATTGATCTTATAGTCTGAGACTTTAATGAACCCTTTTATAAGTTATAGAAACTTTGTTGTAGATTTCTCAGGACTTTCTATGTATAAGATCATGTCGTCTGCAAATAGAGAAATTTTTACTTCTTCCTTTCTAATTTACTTGCTTTAATATGCTTTTCCTGCCTCAGTACTTGAGCAAGTACTTGTAAGAAAATGTTACATAGGAGCGGTGACAGTGGGCATCCTTGTCTTGTTCC
This sequence comes from Tolypeutes matacus, assembly GCA_026826555.1. NCBI lineage: Eukaryota > Metazoa > Chordata > Mammalia > Cingulata > Chlamyphoridae > Tolypeutes > Tolypeutes matacus. The sequence goes on from JAKSZT010037083.1 coordinate 1,167,806, forward strand.
TGATCTTAGAGGAATAGCTTTTAGGATTTCACCATTGAAGCTGATGTTAGCTGTGGGTTTTGATATATACCCTTTATCATGTTCAGAAAGTTTCCTTCTATTCCTGTCTTTTGTAGTGTTTTTATCAGGAAAGAGTGCTTTATTTTGTCAAATGCTTTTTTTCCATCTATGGAGATGATTATATGTTGTTGTTTTTTTTTTTCAATCTGTTTACGTTGTGTATTACATTGATTGATTTTCTTATGTTGCACCATCCTTGCATACCCGGGATGAAACCCACTTGGTCATGGTGTACAATCCCTTTGACATATTGTTGAATGTCATTAGAAAGTATTTTGTTAAGGATTTTAGTATCTGGGTTCATTAGAGGGATTGGTTTGTAATTTTCCTTTCTTGTGCCATCTTTCTTTGTCTTTGGTATTAGGGTAATGTTGGCATCGTAGAATGAGTTAGGCAATGTTCCTTCTACTTCTATTTTTTGGAAGAGCTTAAGCAGGATTGGTGTTAGCTCCTTCTGAAATGTATGGTAGAATTTGCCTGTGAAACTGTCTGGTCCTGGGCTCTTCTTAGTTGTGAGGTTTTTCATGGCTGAGTCTGTCTCTTTATTTGTAATTGCACTGTTGAGTTCATCAATTTCTTCTTTCATCTATTTAGACTGTTTGTAAGTTTCTAGGAATTTGTCCATTTCCTCTAAATTATCATTCTTGTTGGCATATAATTTTCAAAGTATCCCTTTATGATACTCTTTATTTTTGTGGATCAGTGGTGATATCCCCTTCCTCATTTCTTATCTTTTGTATTTGCATCTTCTCTCTAATTTTCTTTGTTAGACTGGTTAAGGCTTTGTAAATTTTATTGATCTTGAAGAAACAGCTTTCAATTATGTTTATTTTTTTTTAGTGCTTTCTTATTTTCTTTTTCATATAGTTCTACTCTAATCTTTGCTATTTCCCTCTCTCTACTTCCTTTGGGCTTAGTTTGTTGTTGCTTTTCCAATTCCTATGAATTTCCCTCTCAGTACAGCTTTGTCTGCATCCCATATGCTTTGATATATTGGATATATTGATATATTGTCATTTTCATTCATTTCAAGGTAGTTACAGATTTCTTTTGAAATTTCCTCCTTGACCCACTGTTTGTCTAAGAGTTTCTTGTTTACCTTCCATCTTTGTATATTCTGGTTCTCTGGCCCTAACTGATTTCCAATTTCATTCCATTGTGGTCAGAGAATTTACTTTGTATAATCTCAATTTTTCTGAATTCATTGAGAGCTGTTCTTTGACCTATCATGTGGTCTATCTTGGAGTATGTACTATGTGCACTCGAGAAGAATATAAATCCCGCTGTATTTGGGTGTAATGTTCTGTATATATCTATTAGGTCCAGATCCTCTAATGTATTATTCAAGGTCTTTGATTCTTTGTTGAGATGTTCTGTCTAATGGTGATAATGGTGTATTAAATTACCCCACTATAATTGTAGAGGTATCTATTTCTCCACTTAGGCTTTCCAGTGTTTGCCTCATGTATTTTGAGGCACCCTGATTAGATGCATACATGTTTATGATTGTGAACATTGTAGACTATTAACCCTTTTACTAATATTTAGTTGTCTTTGTCTCTTAAAATGGTTTTGCATTTAAAGTCTATTTTGTCTGATATTAGTGTAGCTAATCTGCCCCTTTTTGTTTGTTGTTTGCTTGTAAAATTGTTTTTCAGCCTTTCACTTTCAGCCACCTTGAATCCCTGGGTCCAAGGTAGGTTTCTTGTAGACAACATATAGATGGGTCACATTTCATTATCTACTCTGCCAATCTGTACCTCTTGACTGGTAAGTTTAATCCATTAACATTCATTGTTATTGCTCTTAAGTAATTTCTTACATCAGCCATATTTTCTTTGGGTTTATTTATGTCATATTGTTTTAATTTCTCTTTTTGTCTTTTTAGTTGTTCTTACACTCTCCTCCAACTCTCTCTATCCTGTTTTTTCCTTTCAACCTGTAGAACTTCCTTTAGTATTTTTTGAAGGGCAGGTTTCTTATTGGCATACTCTCTTAATTTCTGTTTGTCTGTGACTATATTGTACTCTCCGTCATTTTTGAATGCCAGATTTGCTGTATAGAGAATTCATGGCTGGAGGTTTTTTCTCTGAGTACCTTGTCTATGTCATACCACTGTTTTCTTGCCTCCATAGTTTCAGATGAGAAATCAGCACTTATACTTATTGAGCTTCCCTTGTATGTGATAGTTTTCTTTTCTCTTGCTGCCTTGGGTATTTTTTCTTTGTCTTGAGCATTGGCACTTTGACAAGTATATCTCTTGGAGTAGAACTGTTAGGATTTATACTGTTTGGGGTGCACTGTGCTTCCTGGACATGTACGTCCATCACCCTCAATAGGGTTGGGAAGTTTTCAGCTATTATTTCCTTCAACACTCCTTCTGTTCCCTCTTCCTTTTTCTCTCCCTCTGGGATGCTTATAATGCATATTTTGTGCATTTTCTGTTGTTGTTTAAACCCCTAAGTCTCTGCTGGATTTTTTCTATCTTTTTATCTCTCTGTTCTACTATCTGTTTGATTTCAGATATACTATCTTGCACATCACTAATTCTTCTGCCTATTCAAATCTGCTGTTATGTGATTTCAGTGTTTCCTTCATTTCTTGGATTGTGCCATTCACCATCATCATATTTGTTATCTTTTTATATATGTTTACAATTTCTTCAGTATGTTCTCCCAGTGTCTTCTTAATATCCTCAATCTCTTTCTTCACTTCATTAAGTCAGTCCATGATATTTGTTTAGACAGCTTGGATTATTTGTTCAATTTTCTGCATCTCTTCCTGGTTTTTAGTTTGTTCAAGGACCATGGTCTGGTCCTTGTCTTCCTGTTTCTTCGTATGGTTGTAATTTTTTGTTGCCCTCTGATCATCATTTATCTTGAAGGGTTTATTCAGTTGATTGGCTTCTTTCTGTGCTCTAGAGTTTTTTTCAGCTGCTGGTTTTGTGTGTGTGTTAAGCTTTCCCTTTGTCACTTTGTTCTTCTTGTTCTATTTCCTTGCTGTTTTCTATGTTCCCTTGAAGGAAAAAGATTAGGGCCAGTGAAATTGAAAGAAGTAAGAAGAAAAAAAGGATAATTCTAATAATAATAAAAGTTAGAATAGGGGCCATAGAAGACTTAGTATAATGAATATTTAACTCATGTAAACTGTGTAGAGTAATAGGAATTTAAAAAGTGAAATATCTTCAATGAAATGGGAAACCAATTAGAAAAAATACATAAAATGATTTAAAAGGCCAGAATTATGAGGAGGAAAGAAAGAGAAAAGAAAGGACAGAAAGAAAAAGTTAATTAAAAAAAAAGAAACAGAAAAGACAGGATAGAAATTGAAACTAGTAAAGTTGAGGACTACTAAAAAAAAAGTTGGAATGTAAGAACCACAATAGAAAGCAGAAGATAGAAAGATGAAGGAAGGAAAAGAGATACTGTTGGTAGACAAATTCAGTATACACAGAACATTGGACATCAAGGAATAAGAAGAACAACAAAGAAGAAACAAGCTAGTAGCACTTAATTTAAAAAGGGGGGAGGGGGGAAGAAAAACAAGAAACAAAACAAAACAAAAACAAATACCCCAAACAAACACACAAGCAAGGAGTCAAACAAAGCTAAGGAAGAAGAGCATTCCTTATTGGGCCCTTGTGAAGACTCTGAGGCTGCCTGTGTTCATCAGTCAATTACCCTGCAGATACTCCCTGCAGGTTTTGAGGCAGGTTTTAGCAAGTAAACTAAGTTAATTTTTTTTAAATAACCTTTTTTGGAAAAATAAGGGACCCAAAAGATCCTAGTACAAAAATAATGTCTATGTTTTCCCTGTCCAGCTGGATGTTAGATATCCTGGTGGATCACTACTCTTTGAGGAGCTTGGAATTGTACTAGAGGTCTCATATATTCAAGGCAGAAATTCCTCCACTGAGCTAATTGGGTCTATTAGCTCTTCAGAAAGCTATTCAGTCACTTTCCCCCAGGCAGGATTTACTCTCCTAGGGCAGCAGTATTGGGAAGACTGTATGAGCAGAACCCCCTCCCCTCTCCTGGTAAGGTTGAGTTCCCTTTTTTTTTTTTTTTATTGTGGGTAAAAATCAAAATTTTCACAATACATACCAACATTTGCAAAATGATAAATAAATATATATGCATATATGTGCATTTGCTTATAAAAATGTTATATATATATTTTTTAAGAGGGGCTTAGATTATCCAAAATATTACATGGAATCCTTTTGATATTCGAATGGGACCCTGATGACTGAGCACACAGCACCAAAATGATTTTTAGGCCTCTTCTAGACCAACCCCTCCTCCCAGGGAACCCTAAATAGGCTCTTGAAAACTTATTAACTGCTTCCCACTGCCTGACTCCTTTAAGGGAGTTGAAATTCTGATAGTCTTCAGTGAGGAACCATTAAATTGGTTGACTCTACCCTCTCTCAAGCCAGCCCTCTATATCCCAGGGCAGTTAGGTAAATCAGGCTTCCTCAGGAGATTCGCCTCTCCCTTCAGCCTGGTGCCACTTTGAGCCAGCTGGTGTGCTCCCCAAGGCTCTAAGGGGGTCCAGGCAACCAAACCCACAGAAAGGAAACCACTCTCTATGCTTTGCCAGAACCCTCCCACTCTTAGAGAATCCTCTTTCTCGCTGTGTGCCTGGGGGGAGTCCGAACTCACCCTGGCCCACTGCCCTGAGGGTGGGGCTTGCCACCCATGTTTTCCAGGAAAAGGGCTAAACACTCACTCTTTTATCTTGAGCAATTTATCTCCTTGTCCAGCTCCTTCCCAGATCGATGCTGCAAATGCTCCTGCTACATGGCCTCCCAGAACAGCTCACTTGGGCAGTGTCCCCACTCAGCTGTCTTTTGCGAGAGAGATGGTGAGTTGCCGCTTTGTTCCCGGGCCTGAGGGTGATCAGTCCTGCTGCAGCCCGGGGGGCGACACTGGCTAGTTATGGGCCGTCCGGTGTGCACTCCGGGAACGGCGAGGGTGAGGAGGTTCTCAGGGAGTGGCGTCGGGTTGGGGGCTCCCTGGTCTCCACGGCTCAGGTGTGGGGGGTATCTGGTAAGGACCGCGCGTGAAAGAAAGACTCGAGACCTCTGAGTGCGGGGGAAGAAGCAAAAAGAGAGAGAGATTATTGAGGGAGTACAGTGCATATATACTCTTCAGGCTGGGGGCAGTCCCTCAGCCGATGGTGGAGGCTTATCATTGGGCAGTGGTTAGGGTCAGGGGTTGCTAGGGAAAGGGGCAGAATTGGGGGCGGCAAGGTTATCCAAATAAGGCAATAACTGGGGCGAGAGCTCTGATTGGTGAGAAGGAAACAAGGAAGAGGGAGAAAGGGAAAAAGGGAACGGGGGAGGGGGTTGAGTTGCGCAGGCAAGGCCACAGCAAGGCCTGCGGTTTGTAGATATGGCAAGGCCTGTGACTTGCAGATACTGCATCTCCACCCTTTTTTCTTTTTTAA
>JAKSZT010037083.1:1173326-1184569 GCA_026826555.1 Tolypeutes matacus
CCTGCGGTTTGTAGATATGGCAAGGCCTGTGACTTGCAGATACTGCAGTGAGTGTCCACTTAAACTGACATATATCTCATTTTTTTAACAAAAATTCATTCAAAATGGATCATAGAAATATACACAAAATGTAAATCATAAAATATACAGAATAAAATATGGGGGAAATCTCCATGGCTTTCCACTTGAAAGAATTGTTAAAAATGATATGAGAATGTGATCCTTAAACAACAGTGTAAATGATAAACTGAACTTTATCAAAATGAAAAGCTGTGCAGTAAGCATTAGATGGTAATAAAATGAATAACAAGTTGCACTCAGGGAAGAAATAATTGTAGCTCATATAAGTATTAAAGAATTATTCTTCAGAACATATAATAGTATCTCAAAATTCCATAAACTGGACAGGCCAATGAAAAGTTAACAAATGCTTTGAACAAATATTTTATCAACTAAGATAGAAGCATTGAAAATAACTACATGAAAAGATGTTAGACATCATTAATCATTAGATGAAAACATATTAAAAGCTCAAAGTTACAAGAGTCACAATGCAATGAGATACAGGCCATTATGTATCTTCCCATAACATACAAAATTACATGGGAGAGAGTGTAAACTACAATGTAAACTATAATCTATGCTTGGTGGCAATTGTTCCAAAATGCATTCATCAATTGTAATCAATGAACTGCACTAATGAAAGATGTTGTTAATGTGGGAAAATGTGGGAGGTGTAGGGAATGGGGCATATGAGAATCCCCTTTATTTTTTAATGTAACTTTTATGTAATCTAAGTATCTTTAAAAAAATAAAAATATATTTAAAAAAAAGCACAAAGATACTGCTACACACTCACTCAAATGGCTAAAATTAAAGACTGACCACATCAATTGCTGGTGAATATATGGCACCACAGGACTTTCATGCAGTGCTGTAGGAGATGCAAAATGGCACAACCACTCTTGAAAAAATTTTGGAAATTTCTTAAAAATATTAAATATACACTATCCCAATGACCAGCAATTCCACTGCTGTGTATTTACCCAGTTTGATGAAACCATTTGTCCATATAAAGGTTTGTACATAAATGATTTATTAAAGCAGTTTTATTAGTAATAGTCAAAAACAAGCACAACAAAATTTCCATCATTAATGACTGGTTGAAAAAAATTGTAGAATTTTGAAACATTGGAATATTCTTCTGCAAAGAAAAAGAAAGAACTGTTAATATATGTATGATATGAATGAATCTCAGAATACGTAATTTGAGTGGAAAAATACAAATCTTCACCATTTAGTATTTCAAAATATGCAATTCCATTTACCACAACTCTAGATAATAGAAATTAATACAATATACAAGAAAGCAGATCAAGGTTTTCCTATGTATTGGCAGAGAAGTAGTTTGGGGTTTCAATCATGTCCCCCACAAAAAAGCATGTTAAGGTACCAACCCTTCATCCTATGGATGTGAATCCATTTGTAAATAAGACCATTGAAGATCTTAAAGTGTGCCCAAATTTAATGGGGTGGGCTTAAATCCAATATGATTCAAATCCTTATAAGGAAAGGAATTTGGACAAAGAAAGAGAAGCCAAGAGAGAAGTTAGTAGCTTGAAGTCGATGGAACTCAGAAGAGAATGAGAACACTGCCATCTGCAATAATTGATGATGGAAAATACAAGGAATTTCAAAGATTGGTGACCAGACAAAACATACCATCCCCTGGAGAAAGCAAGCCGTCTAGACTCCAAAACACTGAGCCAATAAGTTCCTGTGGCTAAACCAACTCATTGTATGGAATTTGTTTTAGCAGAAAGGAAAGATAGGAAGCTAAAATAGGCAGGAAACTAAAATTACAAAATGGAGAGTTAGGAAAATTTGAGGGTGATGTATCTGTTCATTTTCTTCATTGTGATGATGGTTTTATAGGCATGCACATAGGTCTAAACTTTTCACTTTGTGTTATTAATTATGTACATTGTTTTTGTGTTTGAATGGAAAATTTAATACAGTTATTAAAAATGCATATATTTGATGGGAGTGGATGTTGTTGAGTGGTTGAGTACTGGCTTCCCACATAAGAGGTCCCAGAATAAATACCTGGCCCTGGTACCTCAAAACAAAACAAAACAAAACAAAAAAAACCCCAAAACTGATCCTGGGTTCGGGGAATTTGAAATTTAGAAAGGAATCTAATGCTTACCATCAAGTTTATTTCTTCAGGAATGCATTTAAACTTTCTCTAGACACTGCAAATTTGACACCTTCCTTTTTTTGAAAGATTACAATGTAATCTCATTTCTGGAAATAAAGCCATGTAACACATGCACAAAAGATATTGGAAGTGGATTCTGGAAAAGAATAATGATAAGAAGAAAAACCAACCCTCAACAGAACAACATGAATTTAGGAATTGGTGTTGTAGATGAGGCACCTGAATATATTTATAAGGATCTTGGGGTGTATGTTTGTGGAGGGAGGATGGTCATAGGTATAAGCAGCTAATACAGGTTAACATGAATTAAGTTTAGTCAACATCAGCTGTTATTTCAAAGTGGGAGAGCATCCAAACATTGTGTTTTGATAGCCTTCATTCTAAAGTGCTTGAATCGTTCATTTACCCAATGTTAACTTAAATTTCAAAGCCTGGGAAAACTTACTAACTTTAAAAATACCTGTTATTTTTTTCAGTTACAAAAGACTCAGTGGTTCTGCATCAATGCTTCCTGGATATTTGAGCTAGTTTCTAACCTCTGAAAGTCTTGGTGTTCTTATCTGCATAATAGAACAATAAAACTCATTTCAAAGTATGCATTATAGTCATGAATAAATGATGTATGAGATTTGAGCACTCAATAATTGCTCAACAAATAGTTATTATTATTATTTTGAACTATAAGGTATTATAATAAGCTAATTTTGTGAACAAAATTTTAATGTACAATTTTGCATATGGTAAAGACATATTGGTAACTGGACTTCAGTGTGTGCATTTGGGACCAAGTCTATAAAACTATGAATATGCAGTGATGAGGAGAAAGAAACTGATGGCTAAGAGAATTAAAGTTTTGGTGTACTTGAAGGCTGATTTCCTCTGACATTTCTCCTATTTTTCACTTAATGAATTCTCTTTTTCAAACCTGATATGCATATGAGGGGAAATGTTTATTCACTTTTCTCTTCTCTTCTCTTCTCTTCTCTTCTCTTCTCTTCTCTTCTCTTCTCTTCTCTTCTCTTCTTTTACCATTTAATTCTGCTAAAGTTGCCAAAGATAATGTGCCAGAAATGGGTTGGCTTTTGCAATGTGGAATTATTACCTTGCAAGATTACAATTCTGAGGATATGAAAATGTCCAAATCAAGACATCATCAGGCAATGTATTCTCTCTGAAGACCAGCTGCCAGCAATCCTGGACTCCTCTGGCATACAGCAAGGCACATGGTGGCAACTGCTGGTCTCTCCCTTATCTTCCAGGTTTAGTTGCTTTCAGCTTCTGGCTTCCAAGGCTTTCTCTCTTTCTCTCTGTATTCTCTTATAAATGACTCCAGCAAGAGGATTTAGACCATCTTGGGCAATGCTTTACTGAAGTAACCTGATCAAAAGGACCTTAACTAAAGTAACCTAATCAAAAGACCCTGTTTACAATTGGTTTACACCCTCAGGAATGGCTTAGCTTTAACAATATGATTCTCTGGAGTCTGTTCAGTTTCAAAACATCACACTCCACCCTCTGGGCAACAGAAAGATATGCTCTTTCCAAATGCAAAATACATGCATTCCATCACAATACCCTAAAGTGTTAAATAACTTTAGTAATAATATTAAGGACAAAGTCTCATCAAAATTGGTTATGGGTGTGGTTTGTCTTGGATCAATATTCCCCTTTGGCTTTGGACCTCTGAAACTTCGAATAAGTTATCTGTTCTAATATACAAAGAAGGATCATTCATAAGATAAAAGTTCCCATTGCCATAGGGAGAAATTGGAAGGAAAACAGAGATCATGATCTCCAAACAATTCTGAGACCCTGAAGAGCATACTTCTTTATATTTAAAGGTTGGAAAGTCATCTATAGAATGATACTTTGTTCTCTGGCCTTGAAGGAGGGCTTTTTCAGCAGGTCTGCTCTCCCCAAACACTGGGGTGAGGGCTTTAATATCTCCAAGCATTGGGTTAAAGACCATGCCTTCATCAAGAATAGGGGTTTCAGCCAAATGCTAGGCTCCAACCTCCTAAAGAATCTGGGTGGCTGCCAGCTTCTCCACAACCCCCCAGGCATCTGAGAACATTGGGTGATAACACTCTTCCTGAACAATGGGGCAGAAAGTAGGGCCTCTCCAAGTTCTGAGACATATTCACCCTTTCCATGTACATGGTGGGCCCTCTACCTTGGCTTGAGAAGTCTTCAATACAGACCTAAGCTCTCATGGTTCTGCTTATGAAGTCATTTTTCCTTCCATCTGTCCCTTTTACTAAAGGCTGGCAGTGGTTCATTCATACAGATCTTGAAAAAAATGGCCAATTGCATGTAGTACACATGGGCCCTAACTATCAAACAAGAGATTTTTCCACAAATTCTTTCTGGATAAGTGACCTGCACTGAAATTGCTTACTAGTTCCATGTTCAGTTAAACCCTCACATGAGACACTATTCTCTGGGAATTCAGTTTCTGGGAGATCAGAATTTTCCAAATCATCAATTTCTCATTTCTCTGTGCCCAGGAGTTCATTTCTCCGTATCCCTTTCCTCTCACATTTTACCATAAGCTGCAAGTAAAAACAGGCTTCGCTGTTCACATTTAGTTTGGAAATCTCTTCAGTGAAATATCCAGGCTTGTCACTTTTAAATTCTGTCTTCCATCTGACATCAGAACACAATTTTGCCGTGTTCTCTGCCTCATGAAAGCAAGAATCACCTGTCTTCCATTTTATGATGAACCATTTATCATTTCTAAGTCCTCATTAGAAGTAACTTTAGCACCCATATTTGTACCAACAGTCTCTTCAAAGCAATCTAGAACTTTTCTATCAACCACCTCACAATTCTTCCTGTCTCTAGTCATTAACCAATTTAAAACCTTCTTAACATTTTTGGTATATGCAATAGCAGCAACCCACTCCAGGCGCCAAAATCTGTTTTAGACTGATAAATATTCCAAAGGTGATATACCCGAAATGGGTTGAATTTTACAATGAGGATTTATTAGCTTATAAGTCTTCAGTCTGAGTCCATGAAAATGTCCAAATTGTGTAATCACCAGGCAATACTTTCTCCCTGAAGATTGGCTTCTGGTGATCCTGGACATGTTTTTCACATAGCAAGGCATATGGAGGTGACTACTGGTCTCTCCCTTCTTTCCAGGTTTCATTATTTTAGCTGGATCACTTTTCATCATTTTCTCTCTGAATTTCATTCTCTTATAAAGGACTCCAATATGATGAATAAGACCCAACCTGGCAAGACCTTAGTAAAATAACCTGATCAAAAGACCCTTAACTTAAGTATTCTAATCAAAAAGCCTGCACACAATAAGTTTCCAACCACAGAAATGGATTAGCTTTAACAATATGATTTTCTTGGGCCTATTCCATTTCAATCTATTCATCTTCCTTTTCTCAAGCATCTATTTCAACAAAGTTAATCACTGGAAATAAATAACTGGGTTACAGTTGATTTTTCAGGTTACTGATTTTATTGCCCTATTTACCATTACATACCTAGATTACTCTTGAAAATTATCCTTATTGGACGGTAAATCCTTGAATTACAAAACATGAGTTTTAGCTGTTGAAATTTCATTTTCTATATAAGAGTCAAAGTTATTGGACAATGTTCTTAACAACTGTTAAAAACATAATTTACTAACAGTAATATTTTAATAATAATATCAGACATAAATTTTTTCTATGGTTAATAAAGCAATAGTCATTTATTGGTTTGAACTTGCAACCATATTGTGTAAAAGTCCAGACAGGTTGCCCAATTTATGAAGGAGATAAATTAAATTCAGAAACAAATCATGTGGTATCCAAATTCACACACCATGGTATAATAAATAATAGAGTCCAGATAGTAACTCTTTCTCTGGCCACAAATGTTTTCCACATATGTTCTAGAAATTTTTTTTTTCTTATGTGGTGTCAGTCTCTTTAGGTATTTTGGAAAAAACTTATATTGAATGATAGTAGAACACAAAAATGAAGGCTACATTTCAAACAATTGAGGGAAAATTGATTTGAAAAATATGATAAATATGATACATGGAGTCCAGGGCAAAACCATCTAAGTAAACTGTCTTGTACTTCTTAGTTTTAACTTTTGTTTTAATCTGTGGTTAATTTAACTATATAATTTTAATTGAAATGTTTGTAGAAATAAATATACTTCTCTTATAAAATGTCGGCATTTTGCTGCCACAAATAAAGAAAAAGATAAACAAGCAAGAAAAAATTAATCAAACCAATTGCATTTGCTTATTGCAGGGAGTTTTTTCTTTAAGTATATAGGTATCATTACATCAATCTTTCATTTAATTTTTACCTAATGTTTTAGATAGCATATATTCCACTAGAGAACACAGTTCCAACTTTACTTTTGCTTTTACATTGTTAAACAAACACTTTGCACAAATTTTACTTGTATCATTAAAAATTTGAAGTTTGTAAGGATCAAGAGCTACATCTTTCCAAGTAATTAACCATATATTAAATTGGAATTAGGTAATGTTTGCTACTTAATATTTGTATAGTACTTTAATTGGCTGAATAAATGCATACACTTTTATTAATGTCAAGATTGAACATAATGATCTGAAAGATTTATGGAAATTTTAATGATTTTTATTAAATATTAGATTTGATTTTCTGAAACACTGGAATCATGCCAAATACAGTTTGATAAAATGTATGTTATTATCAATATAATCCATAAACTTTTCTGACATTGACTTATGAATTTTGCCTTTTCAAACTACTGTTATGCCTTTTTTTGTGTGTGTTATGCCTTTTTATTGCACTGGACCTTTCCCAAAACAAACACATGGACAATCTATTTTGTACTCATTTTAATTTGTTACATTGCTATTTGGATGGGAAACATTTTTATATTTCTATCTCATGCAGTCAACAAATTGACCTACCCATGTATTTTTTCCCTAACTGCCTTTCATTTTCTTTCTTTTTTTTTTTTCTGACCCTTGCTACACATCCACAGTAATACCCAAACTAATGACTGACTTACTGGCAGAAGGAAGATCATTTCATACAGTAACTGCATGATACAACTGTTTATCATTCATTTCCTTGAAGTCATCAAGATCTTTATTCTCACAGGGATGGCTTATAATCACTTTGTGGCCATGTGCAAGCCCCTGCATGACATCATCACCATGGGCAGGTGCAGACATATTGGGATCATCATAGTTTATCATGCTGGGTGATTGATACACTGCCAGTCAGTTTCTTCTCATTATCTGGTTACCTTTCTATGGTTCCAATGAGATAGATCACTAGTTCTGTGATGCATATCCTTTGCTGAATCTGGTCTGCACCAATACATACAGAACTGATTTCTTGAAAATTGTGAATGCAAGTCTGGTTGTCTTGGTGTCTTTCATGATTGTGATGGTATCTTATTTTCTGATATTTTACCCCATCAGTGCTTACCCTGCAGAAAGCTATAGCAAACCCTCTTCTACTTGTAGCCCTTGCATTACAGTTGTGATCCTATATTTGTGCCTGGTCTCTTTATATTAGACCACCCAAAATTTTTCCAGAAGATGAAGTGTTTTCTCTTCTCTACACCATCAATGCCCCCTTCCTGAGCCCTCTTATTTATACTCTGAGAAACATGGAGATGAGTGCTTTGAAGAAACTGTGATGTCATCAGTGACTTTCAGGAGGGAAGTAACTTGTATGAAAGGCATTTCCAAATTTCACTCTAGGCCTTTTAAAATACTACCTATTTAAATTAGGGCCCTAAAATTGATCTGGAATTATAAACAAAATAGAAGTCTTCACATTGGCCCATGACTCTTCTTGACTGGAAACTTTTGATTATTTTTCAATTGTTCTTTGTTCCTCTATTCTTCTCACATATCTATTTAAAGTCCTTATCTTTACTTTAACATAGAAAATCATTTGTTCATCCTGTTGTACACAGGGAAATCTAACCAGAAGCCATCTGGTAGAAGAGAAAAGCAATTTATAGGCTCTCTGTCCCAGGATTACACAGCAAAACTTAGAAGAGTGAATTTTTGGATGATTCCAACAAATAAATGAGTGGAACATATAACTTAATTGGCTATGCAGCATTCATAAACTCTCCTCTCTATATAATTAAGCTCCTTAATAAAACAATTACATAATCCCACTTCCTCTAAACAAGATACTTCTTCAGATATATTCTGAAACTGACCATTAAAAGAAACACAGTATGCTCAATGTCTTTGTAGATATCTCTGGATAAGTTAATTAAAATATTATTTGTTATTCTTCTAGGTTACAATACCACCTGAATAATCTGTAGCTTAAAGATTATATTGTAAATTTAACTAAGAAAAAGTACATTTTTTATAAAATAATAAGGAAATAAAATGTAATTCATTCATATACACATATAAGAATTATATTTGTATACCACATACACATAACTCTAACAAGTAAAGAAAAATTATTACAAATTTAGTTACTTAATTTGGTCTTAAAGTTTGAGTTAATATTTATATCTTTATTTCTTCCACTTTCTATTCCACCTTCTCTTTGTTCTCAGACTGACACTCAACTATTAGGATTTATTTAGTAGTTGAACAAAATTTCATTTCTGAATTTTTCACTCAATAGTCATACTATTATTGTTGCTTTATTTTTAAATTAATATTCAATTATAAGAGATGAATCTTGTTTGAAGATATTGGTCAAATCTGACCTCATTGTTATAAAATACCACATTATCTTGATTATCAGTACCAATCAATACATCCTCTTGTTTGTCTCTTGGCATAGTACAGACAGGAGGAACATATATTGACCAGGTGGCATTCTCAATTACTAATTCAATAAAATCATTGCTGTGATCCCTGATGAAAGCATAACCTCTTTGTAACGATGGTCAGAAACCATCTGTGTTGAAAATGGTGAGAGAGGAAATATTCAGTAGATAAATTTTTAACATAATAGTAAAAGGAATTACTTGCATTTACATACTTTGATGCCCATAACTGTTTATTCTAGATATGAAAGAAGTAATATTGCATATTTGCCAATACATCCTTAAAGATAAAACCCCAGATTTTCAAGCCATTTACTCCAAATTGGTGCTTGAGTATTCAGCAAGACATTCCACTACTTTATCATACCAGCCACTACAGAGTAATGGGGTATGTGGTAAGACCAGTGATTTCCTTGGGAATGTGTCCACCACCATACTTCTTTCACTTTGAAATAATGTACCTTATCAGGCTCAGTGATGTTTGAATAACATGAATATTTGAGTTCCAAGAATTTCTATAAGCTCATGGATTACACTGTTACTACAAGCATTATGAGAAGAAAAAGTAAATCCATTCACATATTAGCAGAAGTGTCTATTTCTAGGAGTACAAATTCTACCCCTACATTATGGAAAATTTTCCATGTAATCAACTTGCCACCAAATGGCTGAATACTCCCACTGAGAAATAATATATATTGGATACTCAAACTTGGTTTCCAAAGTTTTCATATCTATATTTCTCATTCTTCTTGCACGTCTTACAATGTAACATTAACAGTTCCGTAAATTTTTGTTATCTATCATCTTTTCCCTTCTACCTGCATAGATTTTTTTTTAGCTTTATTTTTAAAGATTTAGATTATATAAATGTTACAATGAAAATATCAGGGTTTCCCATAGACCCCATTTCCTCCCTTCCCATACATTTCCCTATTAACATTTTTCTTTACTGTGTTACATTTGTTACAATTGATGAACACATATTGAAGCATTGTTACTAAACATGGTCTATAGTTTACATTATGGTTTACACTTTACACTGCACAATTTTACAGGTTTTGACAAAATGTATAATGGACTGTACCTATCATTGCAATATCATGCGGAACAATTCCAAAGTCGACAAAATGCCCCATGGTACACCTATTTTTATCTCTCCCTCCCCTCAGAACCTCTTTTGAATACTGCTTTTATATCATTGTAACAAGTTCTTCCATTATTCAAATAAAAATAAGTCTACTTCAGCCCATAGTTGCATTCCCCTCTTATGTTTGTTCATTCTTCAATCTTGAGGATTGGAGGATTTTGATGTCTACTCTGCTTCTGACTGAGAGGGGACTTAGATCCCATGGGGCAGATGGATGGAACTGAATTGCTTGCAGTTGTAGATACTCTCTGTTTTTTGAGATGGGTGTTGTACATCATCATCCTTTTGTTAGTTGTCCTGGGTTTGTCTGATGAACTTGAAAGTAGGTGCTTGCTGCCACTCCTCTGAGCTTCAGGGCTCAACTGGCATAGGAAGAGCCAGAAGATTTATGTCTCTGGTATATATATTTAAAAGGTATATTGCTGATTATAGATTCAAATGATATGGGCAGAACCATGTGTAGGGAAATATAAATGAGTTTAACTCTGAAACATTGGGGAGATAGTTTATCATTTCAGCTTCTAGGCAAAGATTCAACCTCAGCCTTTTAGTCTTCTGAGACCACACACATCTTTTAGTATAGCCAGGCTGTTTCCATTATATCTTATATAAATTCCTGGTCTACAGAGTCCATGAATATATTAATTGATTGTTTTATATAAAGTTTGGAAGATTTTGTTACACAGGCATAATATTCACAACAATTTGGCAGTCAGTAAGAGCAGCAATGAGATTAACAATGATGAGGGAATTGTTATCTTTATAATTATTTGTGAATCTACATTCTTGCAACTATGGCATTTTATTCTTGAACCATTGAGTAAAAATTTGGGTGGCTGAGATAAGAAGATGAATGACATCCTGAGAACATATAATCTTATCTATCATTACTGGGAAACTTCTCAGCAGTGAATATCGTTTGGTGTCCATTTGTAAAATTCAGATATATTCCCACTTTGTCCAGTAAGTCCTTCCACACACTTGATTAACACATGCTCTTACAACTTAAACTTCCATCCTATGTTACCAAATCTCTGACCACTCATTGAAATTATTGCCAACTGCTTGAATTGGAATAGACCCATCTCTCTGTCTTTA